>CM077152.1:183765251-183989145 GCA_039583875.1 Platanthera guangdongensis | reverse complement strand
TGTCGACACTAGAGGCAGTGTCGACACTGCTCAAACTTCAACAAGTTAAGTACAGTGTCGACACAAAGGAATGTGTCGACACTCAGCAAACTCAACACAGTTTAGGCAAGTGTCGACACAAGGAGATGTGTCGACACTCAGCAAGTCTCAACACATGAAGAATGTGTCGACACAAGAGATGTGTCGACACTCATCAAAGTCTCAACACATGAAGAATGTGTCGACACAAAGGAGATGTGTCGACACTCAGCAAAAGTTTCAACACAGAAGCATGTGTCGACAAAAGAAGATGTGTCGACACTTAGCAAGTTTCAACACAAGAAGATGTGTCGACACAAAGGAGTTGTGTCGACACTTAGCAGAAATCAACTAAGTATTGAAGAAGAAGGACTTGTGTCGACACACAGGATCAGTGTCGACACATTCTGAAGAAGCATTGTCGAGAAGCATTACAACAACACAAGAGTTGTGTCGACACCATGAAGGCTAGTGTCGACACTTAGTCTACTTGTGTCGACACTTAGTCTATTTGTGTCGACACATAAGACTATCTGTCTCGACACTTTCAGACACAGTGACAGAGATTTCAAGAAGTGACTGGATGACTTGACAGCTGCCATTTCAAACCGGTCAACTGCTACTGTCAGAGCTGTCAGAAGTTGTTAGAAACCGGATCAGCCGTCACCATGAAGAAAGCTTATATAAGGCTTATTCCTTCAACAGAAAAGGAAGAATGAAGCAATCATGAAGTGAAAAACACACAACAAGAAGAAGACCTTCAAGTGAAGATCTAAGAAGTTGGAGAGAGAGAGCTCCTTCTAAGAAGACCAGCTGTTGAACCAGGCTGATAAGGAGATTCAGATTGAAATCAGAATCTCAAGTCAGCAGTTGATTGAAGATCATCTGCATAGAGATCAACCCTACTGTGTTCTAATTCAAGAAGCTTTGAAGAAAGCCAAGGGGGTTGATCTCTGCCAAGTTCTTCCAAGACTCATCAAGAAGCCAGTCAACTCATCTCTCTCTATCAGAGTTGTGGTCATATACTTTGTATTTTCTAATTTCTGTAGGATCTTGTATAGATCTGAGTTGTAAGCCTAAATCTATAAGGCTGAGGTAGGGCCTGTGAGCCTGAGTGTAGAGAAGAATCATTTCTCTGAGTGTAGGCCTTGTTGAAGGCTGAGGTAGGCTGTTGTGCCTGAGTGTAGGTCTTGTTGAAGACTGAGTGGTAGGGCTTTTGCCTGAGTTGTAGGAGTGGGATCACTCTGAGTTGTAGGAACCTGTTTGGGGTTCTGAGTTGTAAGATCTGAGGATCTGAGGAAAGTGGAGAAGTTAGGCCGAATCTAGTACACTACTAGATAGCGAAGGGGGAAGTGGATGTACCCAGACCTTGGGGAACCACTATAAATCCTGTGTGCTCTCTGTGATTGTATGCTTGTATGGTTTGCTGTACTGTAGAATTGCAATTACTGTACTTATTTCTGCCTTTAAAGTTTAAAAATATAGGTCACCTATTCACCCCCCCCCCCCCTCTAGGTGATTAGGCACTGTTTCTTTCAAGTGGTATCAGAGCCAGGTTACTCAAAAAGGACATAACAGTCTGAGTAAAGATCCTGTAGATCAGAATAATCAAGAATCAAGAAAATGGGTTCAACTGAGAATCACAAAGAGCTAGGATCCATGAAATTGCCAATCTGCAGAAAAGAAATTTGGCATATGGAAGAGAGGGTTAGACTCTTTATGGAAGCATCTGACCCAAGAATATACATCACAGTCAAAGAAGGGTCATATGTGCCAATGAAAGTATCTGTTCTGGATGCAAATCAGAGAACTCCCAAAGACTATTCAGAAATGACTAAAGATGAAATAATTCTGGCCACTATGGACAAGAGGGCCAGAATATTATTGTAAGTGCAATTGATGATGCCACATTTCAGAACCTAATACATTGTAAACCTCAAAAGAAATGTGGGACACACTAATAGTTTACATGGAGGGATCTGAAGAGGTAAGACAAGACAGGAAGTCCTTTGTTAAATCAGGAGTATGAAAGCTTCAGACAAGGAAGGTCTGATAGCATTACTGAGTGTTATAAGAAATTCTATAGGATAGTCAATGAATTGATGTCCTATGGAAGAGAATTCAGCAATTATGAGCTGAATGATAAGTTCTTGAGATCCCTAACTAAGGACTGGGATACTAAGATTTGTGCCATAAGGGAAATGACCAAACTAGCTGATATACCTCCTCCAACATTGTTTGGAAAACTGTTATCTTATGAGATGCAGTTAATGGTTAGGAAGGAGGAAGAGAAGACTACTAGAGTGGAGCACAAGGAAAGTCTGTGGCCTTCAAGACTGAAGCCACGGAGTATAAAGCAAGTCTCCATCTCCACCACAAATAGTTGCTGAGACTGCTTCAGAAAATTCAGAGAACCATTCAGACAAGCAGTGAAAGTGATGAGGATTTTGCTGCCTTTACAAGGCAGTTTCAAAAGTTTCTGAAGAAGAAGCAGTGGAGGTCTAAGCCATCCACTTCACAGTCTAAAGATGACTACTATCAGAACAGGAAGTCATCAAGGAATGACAAAAGAAGTCCAAGCCAAGTAAAATACATCCTCAAAGATAGTATGCTATTGTTGCAATAGACAAGGCATATAGTAGCTGACTGTCCAGAAAAGAGGAAGAGTCAACTGACAAGAAGAAGACTCAGTTCAAGGGCAAAAAGAAAAGGTCCTTTGTTGCCAAGAAGGATAAGAGTTTGACTGATCATCATCATCTTCAGAAACAGATTCAGAAGCTGAAGCCTATATTGGCTGTTTGCTGAAGAGGAGGAAGATGAGTTCATGCAGCTAATGAACTCAATTTATGAGCATGAGGACAATCAGTGCAAGGACTGATGGCCTTAACAGAAGGAGACAAGATCCAGGATCAGCCTGGACCAAGTAAGGTACAATGTCTTCAGATTATAGTACTGATTCAGAATCAGATACATCTGCATCAAGTGATGTGGGTGGGTCTGAATCTGAGGGAGATATTCATCAGTTGATGGATGAATATAGAGATGTATTGCAGGCACTTAAGAAGAGCAAAATCTGGTCAAAACACTGACTAAGGAAATTGCTAATCTTAAGTTGGCAGCTGCTGATTCAGATAAAGTGTTAGATCAAAACTAAATGAAATAGCCAGGCTGAAGAACATTACAGTTATTCAGATGGGAACTATTACATTTAAGAATGATCAAATTAGGAATCTGGAGGTAGACTTGAAGGAGAGAGAGATTGTTGCAAGTTTTTCTAAACCAAAATCAGTTTTACCTTTGATAGATGAGTTATCCTCAAAAGGGTAAGACTGGATTGGGGTTTACAAAACCTGCCAGGACAGTTAGGTCCAAGTCTAAGGGCAAAGCCCCAGTACTCAACAAGAAGCCTGCTGTAGATAAAACAGCCAGGGTTGTACCTAAACAAAGGTACAACAGATTTGAGTGCTGGTGTTGTGGCAAGGTAGGCCACTTTGCCATAGATTGTTGGCACAATTCAAGTGTCAGGAGTTAGAGCAAACTGCCTGCTAGAAGAGCTACAGGTAGTTTTGTTAAAAGTCAAACTAACCTGCACCAAGGACCCAAGAATTATTTGGGTTCTAAGGTTAAGTAATCTGTTTTGCAGGTGAGTCCAAGTGGCCATGCCCCTATATGGTACTTGGACAGTGGATGTTCCAGGCACATGACTGGAACTAGGGGATTGCTGAAGGACTATACACCAATCAAGGATGGTCCTAAAGTTACCTTTGGTGGTTCAGAAAAAGGAATCATCAAAGGCTTTGGTAACATTTCTAGCAACCTAATTACAATTACTCAAGTGGCTTATGTAAAGGGTTTGAAACATAACCTCATTAGCATAAGTCAGCTGAGTGATTTAGGATATGACATCTCATTTGTCAAGGATGGTTGTCATATCAGTAGGTCAAGTGATCAAAAGATCATTCTGACAGGATATAGGAAGAGAAATGTCTATTGTCTAGACATTATGTGTGAGAACATTGTTTCTCTCTATTTGTCTTGTAGCTGATGAGAAAGTCTCACATTGTGTTAAATGGCACAAGAGGCTGGCTCATCTTAACTATAAGACAATTGGCCAACTCTTTAGCAAAGAGTTAGTGAGGAATGGTCCTCAGGTTAAGTGTATAAAGGTTGGATATATGCTCAGCTTGTCAAAAGGCAAGCAGACCAAATCCACCTTTCATAGCCTTGAGAACAAAGATGCTGTGAGGTGTCTATACCTCTTGCATATGGATCTTTTTGGTCCTATGCCAGTTCACAGCCTAGGTAGGAAGGTCTACACATTTGTGGTAGTTGATGACTACTCAAGGTATTCCTGGGTGTTCTTCCTAAGGCAAAAATCTGAAACACCAGTATCTTGTATAGTTTTGTTAAACAAATTCAGAATGAATTGAACAGTACAGTGGTCAAAATCAGAAGTGACCATGGTACTGAATTTCAGTCTGAAAGTATGACAAAACTGTGTGAAGAGTTTGGAATTTTTCAGGAATTTTCCTCACCAAGAACACCTCAGCAAAATGGTATTGCTGAAAGGAAAAATAGAACCTTGATAGAGGCTGGTAGAACCCTATTGAGTGACACATCTCTCCCAGAATATTTCTGGGCTGAGGCAGTAAATACTGCATGTCATGTGATCAATAGGGCTACTATCACCAAGAGCCACAAGAAGACCCCCTATGAGATTGTGAAGGGCAGAAAACCAAATCTATCCTATTTCAGGATCTTTGGTTGCAAGTGCTATATCCTTAACAATGGTAAGTCTTATCTAACCAAGTTTGCTGCCAAATCCCAAGAGGGAATCTTTGTTGGGTACAACAACAACAGTAAGGCTTATAGGGTCTACAACTTGATTACTCAAGTTGTAGAAGAGTCAGTTCATGTAGTTTTGATGAAGCTAGACTCATTAACAATGAATTGCCTAGAAGTGTTTGCAGCTCCACAGGTGTAACTGAGAAGATGGACAAGCTTACTATTGCAGAAGGTCCTACTGCAAGTCAGCAAGTAGAGGATGGTGCTGCTGTCCAGGGGGAGTACAAGATACTCCTGTTGCTGAAGAAGACCAAGAGGAGCAGCTGAATGAAGAAGCTGAAGGTGTACAACCAGAAGACAGGCTGCCTCCAGCAAATAGGCATTTAAAAGATCATCCAGCCAATCAAATTATTGGAGATCTCAGACAAGGGTACAAACAAGGAGCAGGAATCTAAGTTCAGTTCTCTACTCCAGCTTTCTATCCCAAGTAGAGCCAAAGAAATTTGAAGAAGCAATCCTAGACCCTCATTGGATTGAGGCCATGCAAGAGGAGCTGAACCAGTTCAAAAGATGCAAGGTCTGGGAGCTAGTTCCTAAACCAAGGGCCACAACATTATTGGAACTAAGTGGATCTTTAGGAACAAGTTGGATGAGAATGGAATTATTATAAAGAATAAAGCTAGACTAGTTGCAAAAGGATATAGGCAGGAAGAAGGTATTGATTTTGATCAAACCTTTGCTCCAGTAGCAAGACTGGAAGCAATAAGGATGTTCCTTGCCTATGCAACATATCAAGGATTTAAGGTATATCAAATGGATGTTAAGTCAGCTTTTCTGAATGGAAACCTGAAGGAAGAAGTCTATGTAGAGCAGCCATCAGGTTTTGTAGATTCTCTTAAACCTGATTATGTATATAGACTTAGGAAGGCTTTGTATGGTTTAAAACAAGCCCCTAGGGCTTGGTATGAAACCCTGTCTAGTTTCCTCATTGAGAACAAATTCTCAAGGGGGAAAATAGACAAGACTCTATTCCTTAGGGAATCCAGAGGCAAGATTATCTTAGTCCAAATATATGTAGATGACATAATATTTGGGTCTACAGAAAGTAGTCTTTGCAGAAAGTTTGCAAAACTAATGCAAGGACAATTTGAAATGAGCAGTATGGGGAACTTAAGTTCTTCTTGGTCTCCAAGTTAGACAGACTGAAGATGGATTATCCATATGCCAGTCTAAGTTCACCCTAGAATTGATAAGGAAGTATGGTATGGAATCATCCACTACCATGAAAACTCCTATGGGGTCAACATGTCTCTAAGCAAAGATGATGCAGGGAAACCTGTAGATGAAACTTTGTATAGAGGGATAGTTGGCTCCCTACTGTATTTGACTGCTAGTAGACCAGATATCATGTATGCTACATGTGTCTGTGCTAGGTACCAAGCTTGCCCTAAAGAATCTCATTTGACAGCAGTCAAAAGAATTTTGAGATATCTTAAGGGCACTCCTTATCTAGGCCTTTGGTACCCTAGGAATGGAGATTTTGAACTGACAGGTTATTCAGATGCAGATTTTGCAGGCTGCAAGGAAGATAGAAAGAGTACCACAGGAACCTGTCAATTTCTAGGTGGAAGGCTGGTGTCATGGAGTAGCAAGAAGCAGACCAGTGTGGCTATCTCCACAGCTGAGTCAGAGTATGTTGCTGCAGGAAGTTGCTGTGCACAACTACTATGGATACAACACCAGCTAGAAGATTATGGTATTCAAGTAAGTAGAACACCTTTATTTTGTGATTCTACTAGTGTCATTTCTATTGCAAATCCTGTCTCTCATAGTAGGACTAAGCACATAGAAATAAAATACCATTTTCTAAGAGAACATGTGGAAAAAGAAGATATTTCCCTAGAGTATGTAAGACAGAAAATCAGTTAGCTGATATGTATACTAAGCCCTTAGATGAAACCAAATTCAATAAATTTAAAATTGAATTAGGGATGATAAACTTAGAATAGTTTACAAAATTGGCTAAGTAAAATGGTGTCGACACACAGAGTTGTCTGTGTCGACACATAGAAGTGGTGTCGACATTTCAGAGAAATGGTGTCGACACATCTAGGAAGTCTGTGTCGACACTTCAGAGAATTAGTGTCGACACATGCAGTGTAGGTGTCGACACATCCAGGGTGGTGTCGACACTTAGGATTTACACAGAATTAGTCTAGTAGAGTCTCGACTAAGTGTCGAGCTGAGTGGTGTCGACACATATATAAGTGTCGACACATATATTCTGTCGACTATACTTGTGTCGACACATAGTTGTCGAGACATTATAAAGTGTCGACACTTTTCAACAGTGTCGACACAATTTAAGTATTTTGACGCGCCTTTTCACCTTCGATTCTAGAAAGGTATAAATAGGTTTTCCCCAGTGTTTGTCGACACACGCTCACCTTAGTCTCGAGACCAAACTTGTGTGTCGACATCTCTCTTCTCTAAATTCAAAATTTCTTCAAACCCTAATGGCGCCCAAGCTAGAAGAGAACATTAATGAAGGATATGAGCTCGTGCGACACGCCTTTGATGACGCGGAACCCGAAATCAAAGGTGTGGTAACCCTAATTGCCGAGACTGGATTGGAATACCTTGTATCAGAACCAATCAAGATCTGGAAGAAGGAGGTCCTTGAATTTTTGAGTGCAGCTTCACTTGATGATACTGGACTCAAGATTAAGTCCAGAGTTCATGGGACCAAAGTCAAGGTCACACAGAAAAGTCTAAGGAAGGTACTTCAACTACCAAGAACAAAAGAGGAAGAAGATGTATCTGCTTCTAAGACTAGAGAGGCATTGAGATGGTGTGGACTGGATTCAAACCTGAAAATTGGATCATTTTTCAATAGAAAAGGAATGAACATCCAAGGAAAGTCTTCTATCTGAAATAGTTGGCAAGGTCATCCTGAGCAAGCCTGGAGGACATGATAGAATTTCAGCTCATATGTTCAGTTTGATGACAAGGATTATCTTCAAACTTAAGACTGATTGGTCAGTAGTTATGTTTGATAAGATAAAAGAGAGTATGAAGAAACCCAATCTGGGTAGAATTCTGAGTCTATACTTAGCTGGAAGTATACCTGAAGTGATGAACCAAGCTGCAGGTTTCAAAGATAAACCACATGAGGAGAATGGATTTGAGAATTTTCTCTAGGTGGGATAGGTGTGCTGACAAAGGAACTGCCATCTCCAGAAAGGACACACCTCAGAAGAAGAAGAAGACAACCATTGTGGCTCAAGAATCCTCTAGCAGCTCTGAAGAGCAAGTGGTCTTTAGTTCTGATGATGAACAGGGTAGAAATGCTGGAACAGTCTCCAGCAAGACAAGAAGATGCACAGAGGCAGGGGGAGCTACCCTCAGCTAGCCCAATTCACCTGGATCCACTCCAGGGGGAGCCTCTACTTGTGGAAGAGCCAACTCCACTAGAGAGTGAAAGGGCTACTCAAACCATACTAGAGGTAATCACTGAATTAATCAATTAGATTTCACTATTGAGGATGAAGTTTTGACTGATTCATTACCTGATATTCATCAGCAAACACAGATACAACCTCAACCACAAGATGTTGTCATGGAGGACATCTGTTGCTGATAAAGTGGTTGATGAGATCAGAGATTCTCCAGCCCATTTCTCAACAGGAATTCACCTTAGAGGAGTTATTCCCTGATCTTCTACAACAGATTTTGAGAAAGAGAAAGTTACTGCTGAGGGGGAGAAGATCAATATTGAGGGGGAGCATGTGGAGATTGTAGAGGAAACTGCAAGCAAGAGACTGAGGAGCCAAGAGATGCTGAAGGCTACAAAGGACTGAGAAGGAGTTACCTCCTAGTCCTAAGGATAGAGTAGACATAGTCAGCACTTCTGCTTCAGAAGATGAAGAGGCTGCTAGAGCCAAGAAGAGGAAGTTCCAGGTCTTCAAAAGAAGGAGCCAGAACTATAAGAAAGCACTACAGACCATTGCTCCACAGCCTGCCCCATCTACTGATTATAGTTCACTGATGGTGGCTTTGCAAATCAAGCTAGATGAGCAAAGGCAAGCTCTAGAAAAATATGTGGATGAAGGGAATAAATCCCTGTAATTTGATCTGGCACAAGACATCAAATCAATCAAATTTGAAGTGAATCTCAACAAGAAAGAAATGACTGATTGTTTCCATAAAGGAGGCAATGCAGTGTCTATCTGGCTACACATCAAGAGAAATAAAGACAAAACTTGATGACCTAGCAGTAAAGCAAGGATATGTCCTAGAAATCAAATAAGAATGAATGATAACTTGACTGCTTCTCATAATGCCAGTAGTCACTGAAATGAAGAATATAGCTACTAGCTGCCAGACTGCACACATGCTGCTGCCAAAGCTGAGTTTGATAAGCAACTCCAAGAAAGCCTACTTGCAGTTCACACTGCTATTGCAGATTCTCAAAAGGCTTATTACTGACAGGCTACAAAAGTTAAAACCTTTCTATAAAGATGGAGTTAACTATCTGAATGCCCAGATCAGGTTTCCAAAAGATGATCTGAGGGATCACATAGAGAGAGAAGTCATAAAGGGGGAGAGGGTATTAGTCAAGGCAGGCTCTGATCATGCCAAATGGATTTCCAATTCCATCAGAGCCACCCTTGGATATCCACATTTATGTGATGATGACAATGTGGCAGAGTCTGGAATAAATCCTGCATACTTTGGAGGAGAGCAAGCTGAAGTGGCTCAAGTGATATATCCTCCTGCAGATTTTGATATGATACATCAGGAGGTACAGTCTATGTATAGTCCTCCTAAGGGTAATCAGAATAAAATTCTTGAGAAAGTTGTCCAGCCTGTGCCAGAGGCAATCTTAAAAGAACAAGAGGCTTTGTTAAAAGAACAAGAGGCCCAATTATCTAAGAAAAGATTCAGAGAGCAAGCTGAATTAAGGCCAGATTTTGAACAATGGAGCCCCACATCCAGGAATATCATCTTGACTGCTTGGAAGGCTACTAAGGACAATGTCCTGGATAGAGGCAAGTGGTATTCTGACCTGGAGTGGAGAAAACATGAGAATAGGCAAGAGGCCATAGTACAATATAGAAGGAAAGCTAAACTGGAAAAGCTACCTCCTAATGCACAGGAGCCTAGCAAGTATTTCCCTAAGCCTTATCACTATTTTGAAAGGCAGAAGATAAAGGCTGAAGAGCTGAAAAAGAAGGATCTCAAAGGGAAGAAGCCTGCTGCTGCTGATGATAATGAAGCTCCAGTTCAAGCAAAGATTCAATCTGGAAAGGGGATTGTAAACAAGGTATCAGAGCAGCCATAGGATAGCATTTTCTTAAGTTTACAAATTGTAATCATTTGCATTAAAACTCCATGTGAACTTTTGATTAATGAAAATGTTGGAATTTGTAAGAACATTGTGTCATGGTTCAAATCTATTAAATTAATTGTTCTGAGATAATTATTTATACATGTTCTGTTCATGCATGTTTAAGTATTTTCCCTGTCATATAATACTGTTTTACATCATACTGAAAATTTGTTATGTATGGTGTATATCATTGACTAAGGGTTATGACTTCTCTAAATAGGGGGAGATTGTTGGGTACATTCGAATATATGTACCTGATTTGAAGAAGCCTCACCCTACTCAATGATATACATCAAGATGTATTTTATGTGCTTTGAGTTTATTTGTGCAGGTTAAGTAACTGCAGTTTTGCAGGAAAAGTTTCTAAGTCCATGTGTCGACACCTAGAAAAAAAGTGTCGACACTTAAGAAGGCTTGTGTCGACACCCAGAGAAGTTGTGTCGACACTTGGAGTAATTGTGTCGACACCAGGAAGGCAGAGTCGACACCAGAAGAAAAGTGTCAACACATACAGGCAGTGTCGACACACAATGAAGAAATGTCTACATAATTAGTGTCGACACTTATAAGCAGTGTCGACACCCAGAGAAACTTTGTCGACAGCAAAAGTGTCGACACTAGGAGGCTGTGTCAACACTCAGCAAACTTCAACAAAGTTCAAGTACATGTGTCGACACTAGGAGGCTGTGTCGACACTCAGCAAACTTCAACAAAGTATAAGTACAAGTGTCGACACAAAAGAGATGTGTAGACACTCAGCAAAGTCTCAACACATGAAGAATGTGTCGACACAAAGGAGATGTGTCGACACTCAGCAAAGTCTCAACACATGAAGAATTTTTCGACACAAAGGAGATGTGTCGACACTCAGCAAAGTCTCAACACATGAAGAATGTGTCGACACAAAGGAGATGTGTCGACACTCAGCAAAAGTTTCAACATAGTTGACATGTGTCGACACAAAGAAGATGTGTCGACACTTAACAAGTTTCAACACAAGAAGATGTGTCGACACAAAGGAGTTGTGTTGACACTTAGCAGAAATCAACTAAGTATTGAAGAAGAAGGACTTGTGTCGATACACAGGATCAGTGTCGACACATTCTGAAGAAGCAGTATCGAGAAGCTATTACAACAACACAAGGAGTTGTGTCGACACCATGAAGGCTAATGTCGACACTTAGTCTACTTGTATTGACACTTAGTCTATGTGTGTCGACACATAAAGACTATCTGTCTCGACACTTTCATACAGTGACAGAGATTTCAAGAAGTGACTGGATGACATGACAACTGCCATTTCAACCGGTCAACTGCTACTGTCAGAGCCGTCAGAAAGTTGTTAGAAACCGGATCAGCCGGTCACCATGAAGAAAGCTTATATAAAGGATTATTCCTTCAACAGAAAGTGAATCATTGAAGCAATCAATGAAGTGAAAAACAACACAACAAGAAGAATACCTTCAAGTGAAGATCTAAGAAGTTGGAGAGAGAGAGCTCCTTCTAAGAAGACCAGATGTTGAACCAGGCTGATAAGGAAGATTCAGATTGAAATCAGAATATCAAGTCAGCAGTTGATTGAAGATCATCTACATAAAGATACAACCCTACTGTGTTCTAATTCAAGAAGCTTTGAAGAATGCCAAGGGACGTTAATCTCTACCAAGTTCTTCCAAGAACTCATCAAGAAGTCAGTCAACTCATCTCTCTCTATCAGAGTTGTGGTCATATACTTTGTATTTTCTAATTTCTGTAGGATCTTGTATAGATCTGAGTTATAAGCCTAAATCTATAAAGGCTGAGGTAGGGCCTATGAGCCTGAGTGTAGGAGAATCATTTCTCTGAGTGTAGGCCTTGTTGAAGGCTGAGGTAGGGTGTTGTGCCTGAGTGTAGGTCTTGTTGAAGACTGAGTGGTAGGGCTTTTGTGCCTGAGTTGTAGGAATGGGATCACTCTGAGTTGTAGGAACCTGTTTAGGGTTCTGAGTTGTAAGATCTGTGGATCTGAGGAGAAGTGGAGAAGTTAGGTCGAATCTAGTACACTACTAGATAGGCAAAGGGGGAAAGTGGATGTACCCAGACCTTGGGGAACCACTATAAATCCTGTGTGCTCTCTGTGATTGTATGCTTGTATGGTTGTTGTGCTGTGAATTGCAATTACTGTACTGTATTTCTGCCTTTAAAGTTTAAAAAGATATAGGTCACCTATTCACCCCCCCGCCCCCCTCTAAGTGATTAGGAAGTGTTTCTTTCAACCTGAATACTCTATTCCCCCCTCCCCCTCTAGAGTATTCATGATCTAACAGCTCACTTTCAAGGGGCACTCCACAGCCACGTGCCCGGAGTTCCTCAAAATGAGGGGAAACTGGGAGCACCAGCAGCAGCAGGGGCGTCAGGAGGTTAGGATCGAGGAGGTCCTGCCTCGGGCGGAGTAGGACCGTTGTGAAGACTGGGTAGACGTCGGGACCCGAGGAGGGATCGGGGTGATCCACGGGGGAGGGGGGTTGAGGCCTCCCGGAGGGAGAGCCTCCATAACATGTATTGCCGGAGCGTTGGCTCCGCATCCTAAACCCCACCCCCAGAAGAGAGGATCACCTTATCGAGGAGCGATATACCGGATCATGAGGATCTATTTTGCGATGCGCTGGTCATCCAGACAACCATCGAAAATGTTACCGTCTCTCGGATCCTCGTTGACAATGGATGCTCCGTCAACGTCGTCTTTAAGAAGGCATTTTACGCAATGAAGGTGGAGACGAAGAGAGTGTTGGCCTCGGATGGGCCCTTGTTCGGATTTTCGGGGGAGAGGAAGGATGTAGAAGGAGGAGTAGGCCTCCATGTCACCCTGGGGGGGGGGGGAGGGGTACTCTAGGAAATGCAGGTTCGTCATCGTGGATGCCCCCAGCAACTACAGCGCTATCGTTTGGAGGCCCTTCATCAGAACCTTCCGCTGCGTCCCCTCATCGTTCCACCAGTGCTTGAAGTTCAATGCCAAGGGGATTCAGGTCCGGGTCATGGGGGACCCCAAGGTGGCGCGGGAATGCTATGTCACCGCCATGAACTCCATCTCTTCGCAAGAGGGGGCCGAGGAGATGGAGCGAAGGACGGAGGAGGCGTAGCAGGAAGTTGGTAGGGAGGAGTTGGAGGCGGAGATCTGCGATGAGGTTGACGTGGCAGGAGGAGATCGAGAGGAGTTGGCCGAGGCGATGGCTGTAGAAGAAGAGGTGGAGGCGGAGGTCTCGTCTTAGAGAAGAGGGATGTAGATGAATGGGGGAGCAGTCCCTGTTGGAGGCTGTGGAAGAGGTGGTGGAGCTGGAGGTCCTCACCCGTGAAGGAAGGGTGGAGAAAGTTCGCGTCAGCAGAGTGCTGACCCCGGAAGCTCAAGGCAGGATGTTGGCGTGCATCCAGAAAAACGTGTACATCTTCGCATGGAGCACCACAGAGATGCCAGGGGTTGACGCGAATGTGGCTTGCCACCGACTCAACTTGGACCCGGGAGCACGCCCCGTCCAACAAAAGAAGAGGTCTACCGCGGACAAGCTGGCCGAGCCCATCAAAGAGGAGGTGCCAAAGCTTCTCAAGGCCGGCTTCATGTCCGAGATCCAATACCCCGGCTGGGTCTCCAATATAGTCATGGTTAAAAAGGGAGATCGCCGGTGGCGTATGTGTATCGACTTCTCTTTGCTTAATAAATATTATCCTAAGGACTGTTATCCCTTGCCTCGGATCGACGTGCCGGTTGACTCAACCGTTGGTTTTTCTATAATGAGTTTTCTAGATGCATTTTCAGGTTATCAACAAATCAGGATGCACCCCCCGGACGTTAAGGATGTCTCATCCATCACGGGGGATGGATGCTACTGCTACAAAATGATGCCCTTCAGGCTGAAGAATGCAGGGGCATCCTATCAAAAGATGATGTATAGGGTTTTCAAACAACGAAAAGGGAGGAACCTGGAGGTGTACGTAGATGATCTTATGATCAAGAGTAGGGAAGTGGACTCTCACCTCCAGGACCTATAGGAGACCTTTGCCACCCTGCGCAAGTACAAAATGCGGCTGAATCCCCTGAAGTGTGTCTTCGGGGCTAGCAGGGGGAAGTTCCTGTGGTACCTCCTCACCCTCGCGGGGGTCGAGCCGAATCCTGACAAGGTCAAGGCCATCATGGAGCTGGGGTCGCCGCAGAATACCAAGGAGGTGCAATGGCTGATAGTGAAGCTGGCAGGGTTAAGCAGGTTCCTCTCCCGGGCTAGGGAGAAGTGCTCCCCCTTCTTCAAAACACTTACGAGAGGCCAAACATTTGAGTGGACTAAGGAGTGCGAGGAGGCATTCCAGGCTCTTAAAATGCAATTGACACAGGCTTCATTACTCCAAGGGCCAAAGGAGGGGGAGGACCTATTTTTGTACCACGGGGTCGGGGCGGAGGCCTTGAGATCTGTCCTAGTTCGTGAAGAGGGGAAGAAGCAGCTCCCAATATACTACGTGAGCCGGGTCTTGAGGAAGGCCGAGCTCCGGTATCCAATATTGGAGAAGCTGGCCTTCACCCTGATCATCTCGGCCCGTAGGCTGCGGTCCTATTTCCAGGCACACTCCATCTGAGTGGTGACTGACCATCCCCTTCGCAACATCTTTGAGGAGGTGGAGCATTCTGGCAGGCTGGCCAAGTGGTTGGAGGAGTTGAGCGAGTTCGAATCTCCTTCATCCCCTACCTCTCGATCAAGTCTCAAGCGAAGACCGACTTTTTGGCCGTTTATGTGATCAAAGTGGTAGAGGAAGAGCTCGCTCGTCTGACCCCATGGAAGGTGAAGGTGGATGGCGCCTCGGGGAGGCATTCCCTGGGGGTAGGGATGATCTTGGAAAGTCCCCAAGGAACTAGAATTGAGCAGACGGTGGTGGTACACTTCCCCATCACTAACAATCAAGCCGAGTATGAGGTCGTGATAGCGGGGCTGCGCCTGGCCAGGGAGTTGGGGGTACTGAACGTGGAGGTCCTCACCGACTCCATCGTGGTAGCTTCCCAGATCAACGGGGAGTTTGAGGCAAGAGAGCCTACCCTGCGGTTATACTTAGCCAAAGCGAAGAGGATCATCGGCACATTCCAAACATTTTTTATCTGACACGTGCCCCGGGAGGAGAATGAATAGGTCGATCAACTAGCAAAGCATGGTCCCCGGGTGGGGGGTACCATCACCGATCTATTCCGCCCTTCCATAGAAGAGGGAGAGCTCATGGAGATAGATCAGTGGCCCTCA
This sequence comes from Platanthera guangdongensis, assembly GCA_039583875.1. Taxonomy (NCBI): domain Eukaryota; kingdom Viridiplantae; phylum Streptophyta; class Magnoliopsida; order Asparagales; family Orchidaceae; genus Platanthera; species Platanthera guangdongensis. The sequence goes on along the minus strand of CM077152.1, from coordinate 183,973,701 downwards.
TGGATTGAATCCGTCACAACCTTCCTTTCCACGGGAGAGTATCCGGAGGGGGTGGATAAGAAGAAGCTCAGGTACAAATCAGCGTACTACCTCCCCCAGGACGGGCAGTTGTACAGGAAGACTCTCTCGGGGATGTTGGCTTGTTGCGTGGCCGAGGGGGAGGTACAAAGAATATTGGAAGAAGTCCACTCCAGGGAGTGTGGGAGTCACTCCGGGAGTCGGACCCTGGAAGGAAGGATCGTCAGGCAAGGGTATTTTTGGCCCACCCTGGGCTGTGATGCGACGGAGTTCGTAAGCAGATGTCACAAGTGCCAACTATTCTCCCCCCTCCAGCTACAGCCGGCTCAACGACTCAAGAGTATCACAGCCCCCTGGCCCTTTGCCATTTGGGGTATGTACTTGGTTGGACCGTTCCCCCAGGCTAGTGGCCAATGGATGTTCCTGCTAGTAATGATCGATTATTTCTCTAAGTGGTTGGAGGTGAAGGCGCTGGCCAAGGTGACCTCCCAGGTCATCAAAAACTTTGTTTGGGGAGAGATCATCTGCCTCCATGGGCTACCACAGGCCATTGTCACGGACAACGGGCCCCACTTCGCCCGCACGGAGTTCACTAGTTTCTGCGAAAAGCTTGGGGTCGACCTCAGGTTCGCCTCGGTCCACTACCCCAGGAGCAATGGGCAGGTGGAGGCCGCCAATAAGATCATTGTAAACCTCTTAAAGAAGAAAGTAGAAAATCTAAAGGGGTGCTGGGTGGAGCAGCTTCCCGCGGTTCTATGGGCCCTAAGGACCACCCCCAACATGGCAACAGGGGAGACTCCTTTCAAGCTCTCCCATGGGTGCGAGGCAGTACTCCCCGTGGAGTTTGAAGTTCAAACGCCTCAAGTTGTCGCAGTAGGGGAAGGCAGGGATGGATGGCAAGCCAAGAATGAGGAAGAGCTGCGACTCTCTCTTGACATGGTGGAGGAGCTGTGGGACCATTCCTCCATCCGACAGGAAGAGGTGAAGAGGAGGATGGCCAAGTACATTGACAAGCACGTCAGAGTCAAACAGTTGGTGGAGGGGGACTTGGTCCTGAAAAAGGTGGATGCGGCAGGAAGGTCTGCAACCATGGGAAAGCTCAACCCTAGCTGGGAGGGACCATTTATTATAAAAGAGGCATTGAAATAAGGAGGGTATCGACTCAAAAATGTGGAGGGTGAGACCCTAAGTCTCACCTGCAGTGGTGACGACTTGAAGCGCTTTTTCCTTAAAACATGTAAGTAGTACTTTGATTTTTAATAAAATTCTTTAACATGCCAATCCTGTCGCCATAGTTTGTACAAAAGGACAAATTGTACCTGGACCCCGAGCGGATCCCGCTGTCTGGCTCTCACCTAGCTGGCAGGGTTGGAAGTAACTTGATGGTGTCAACCCCTAGACCCCGAGAAAATCCCGTTGTCAGACTCTCACCTAGCTGGCAGGGCTGGAATTCACTCGGTGTCAGCCTTGGACCCCGAGCAGATCCCACTATCAGGCTCTCACCTAGCTGGTAGGGCTGGAAGTCACTCGATGGTGTCAACCCCTGGACCCCGAGCAGATCCTGCTATCAGGCTCTCACCTAGCTAGTATGGCTGGAAGTCACTCGGTGTCAGCCTTGTACCCTGAGCAGATCCCACAGTCAGGCTCTCACCTAGCTGGCAGGACTGGAAGTCACTCAATGGTGTCAACCCCTGTACCCCAAGTAGATCCCGCTATCAGGCTCTCACCTAGCTGGCAGGTCTGGAAGTCACTCTGTGTCAGCCATGGACCCCGAGTAAATCCCGCTATCAGGCTCTCACCTAGCTGGCTAGGTTGGAAGTCACTCATTGTCAGCCCTGGACCCCGAGCAGATCCCGCTCTCAGGCTCTCACCTAGATGGCAGGGCTGGAAGTCACTCGATGGTGTCAACCCCTGGACCATGAGCAGATCCCGCTGTCAGGCTCTCACCTAGCTGGCAGAGTCAGAAGTCAGTCGGTGTCAAACCTAGATCCTGAGCAGATCCCGCTGTCAGGCTCTCACCTAGCTGGCAGGGCTGGAAGTCACTCGGTGTCAGCCCTAGACCCCGACCAGATCCTGCTGTCAGGCTCTCACCTAGCTGGCGAGGCTGGAAGTCACTCAATGGTGTCAACCCCTGGACCCCGAGCAGATCTCGCTGTCAGGCTCTCACCTAGCTGGCAGGGGTGGAAGTCACTCGGTGCCAGCCTTGGACCACGAGCAGATCCCGCTGTCAGGCTCTCACCTAGCTAGCAGTGCTGGAAGTCACTCGGTGTCAGCCTTAGACCCCGAGAAGATACCGTTGTCCGGCTCTCACCTGGCTGCCAGGGCTGGAAGTCAGTCTGTGTCAGCCTTGGACCGCGAGTAGATCCCGCTGTCAGGCACTCACCTAGCTGGCAGGGCTGGAAGTCACTCGGTGTCAGCCTTGGACACCGAGCAGATCCCGCTATCAGGCTCTCACCTAGCTGGCAGGGCCGGAAGTCACTCGATGGTGTCAACCCCTGGATCCAGAGCAGATCCTGTTGTAAGGCTCTCACCTAGCTGGCAGGGCTAGAAGTGACTCATTGTCAGCCTTGGACCCCGAGCTGATCCCGCTCTCAGGCTCTCACCTAGCTGGAAGGGCTGGAAGTAACTCGGTGTCAGCCTTGGACCCCGAGCAGATCCCGCTGTCATGCTCTCACCTAGCTGGCATGGTTGGAAGTCACTCGGTTTCAGCCTTAGACCCCGCGCAGATCTCTCTGTTAGGCTTTCACCTAGATGAAGGCAGTGAAAGTCACTTAGGGGAGTCCTACACTCCCCAGATAGTGTCTAAAAAGCTTGGCTCTTTTTTCTCTAAGCATAATAGAAGAGAGCTCGGCATGTGCGAGTCCGGACGCGCCAATTCAGCTCAGCCTCGGCAGAGGGGTGGCGAGTCGGGCCCTTGAACCTCACTGAAGGGAGGCAATTCCCGCCAAAACGCTTCGCCCCACTTTATTTTACTTGGGAAAATTTGGTGATTTTGATCTTATATTAATAAAGTTATGGGTAGCAGACGAGCGATCTTTGGGTGGTGTGCCGAGTGTGGTGGGTATTCCATCCCGGGTCATCTAAGATTCGGCAAGCACTCAAAGGATATTCTCAGAAACAAGCTCTAACAACTACCCTATGTTGTAACACCCTATTACTAATTTGGGTCAGGATCACTATGTCTCTAGGAAACCAATGTTTGACCTCCTGTATAGCTTAAAAGGTCAATTAGAATTGAGTCTAAGGGTTAGAAGTCTAAGTTTGGAAGCTGCCCTCAAGACCCAGAATCTTTCAGTTTGAGACTAAGTCATATCGTCGAGCTCAGCACGACGATTCGTCGAACTCCGATCGACGATCGTCTAGCTCAACTTCGACAGATCGTCGAACTCCATTCGACGATCGCTGAGCTCAACTTCCATATATCGTCAAACTCCATTCGACGATCGGTGAGCTCAGTTTGACGAACTTGACTCTTTATTGGATCTCTATCTCTGAGCTCAGTTCGACGATCTTTGAGCTCAGATCGACGATATTTTGTTGCAGTATAAGTACATATCGCTGAGCTCAGTTCGACGATAGCAGAGCTCAGTTCGACGTTTTCTGATGACTTCAAGGATTTTCAAGATTCAAATTCAGATCAGTTAAGGAGTGATTCTGCAATTAATTCAGAAGATTTTCTAGCCATTTTCATTTATTTCTGGACCAAGTTTCAAGAGATTTTCAAGGAATGTTTCTTTGGATTTTCCTCCAGAAGACATTTTGCAATTAAGGATGCAATTAATGCAGGCCAACGGCTATTCTTGACAGAGGATGTTTCTTCTATTCAGTGCCAGAGAATAAAAGACAAGAATTGTTTTTTGAATCTCTCTCTCAGAGACAGATATCAACAATCCTCAGAACAAAGACAAGAAGAACAAGAAAAATATATTCTCTGTCTCAAAGAATTCTCCGAAGAACACACATTCAAGGAGATCAAATTTTCTGAAATCCTCTAATCTCCCTTGTCTCAAGTGTTCAAGGCCAACATTTTCAAGACTCCAGACACCCAACATTTCAGCTGTTGCTGAAATTATCTTTTGCTGAAGATCAACTTCTGAAGTCCTATCACCCTACAACAAAGCTTCTTTTCCTGAACATCTCAAGGACTCAGGGGGAGCTTTGACACCATCAAATCCACATAGTCTTCTCAGCTGATTTGAGAAAGAGAAGACTTCCATCACTCTCTCACCCCCATCTCTGTAAAGGGTTGCTCAAACTCCCTTCAAAAGTTTGAGCTTGGTTTTTGAGCATCTTGTCAAAAGCTCATTGGTGGCAAGACACCTGATCAAAAAATCTGATTTGGTTTTTGAGCACCTTATCAAAAGCTCATTGGTGCACATGACACCTGATCAACTCATCCTGCAGTGGATTCCTACCTAGGGTGGTAGAAGAGTGGATGTACCCAAGTTTAGGGGAACCACTATATTTCCTTGTGTCATCTGGTTTTGCTTGTCTTTATTTTTGTTTCTGGCTGTGATTGTTCTATGATTAGCTTATGATTAGTTTAGTTCTGTGATTAGATTTATTAACTGCTTCCGTGCTCACTCAGATTACAACAATTGTTGTAAAAAGTTTTCAAGCACCATATACTCTATTCACCCCCCTCTAGAGTATATCAGATCTACCTGCACTTTCAATTGGTATCAGAGCCAGGTTGGTTAAACATACCACACCTTGGTGGTTGCACAGGCTAACACCTGAGCCCAAAGATTCCTAGTTAGATCTGTTTTCTTTTGAGTTTATTATTAGATTTTGTTTTCACAAATCATGGCCCAAAACAAAGATTATGCTAGCACCAGACCTCCAGTGTGCAATCTATCCAAGTTTGCACTTTGAAAAGCAAGGATCAGACTATACATGAATTCTATTGACGAGGATATTTTTAACTCTGTTTTGACAGTGTGTCCAAGACCTCCAGAAAACTCAAGTACAAATGCTGTTCCACCTCCATCAGGAATAGATGCTGACATCAAGAAATGGAAGGTAGCTGATGCCAAGGCTATGAACATCTTAGCCCAGACAATGTCTGATGATATCTTTCAAAAGGTGGTTGAATGCAATTCAGCTAAGGAAATTTGGGACAAACTCTCTGAAATAGTCTCAGGCTCAGCTGATGAGATAAAGGATAAGAGATCCCACCTCATATCTCAATATGAGAACTTCAAGAAGGGAGAAACTGATTCAGTGGGAGATATGTACAATAGGCTCATTCTAATAGTCAGTGAACTCAGGATATTGGATAAAGAGATCTCACTAACTGAACTCAATGACAAAATTCTAATGTGTTGCACCAGCACTTGGGATTCAAGAATCTGGCCAATCAAGGATGCCAGAAGTTTGAATGAGATCACCACTGAAGCTCTATTGCATAAGCTCAAATCTTATGAGCTACTCATCAAGAATAGAGAAGAAGAATAGAAGGCTGCCTCACCAGCCACAAGAAAAGAGAAAACAATAGCCTTCAAGGCAACTGAAGATATGCCTGAAGATAAAGTCACAGGCAATGATGAACTGCTCAGTCTCTTGGCCAAAAGATTTTACAAGATGGCCAGAAAGGACTTCAGAAGGAGATCATACAAGGAGCATGACAAGCCAAGGTATGATAAGTCAATTAATAATAAAGAAATTGTTTGCTTTGGTTGCAGGAAACCAGGGCACATAGTTCCTGACTGTCCAGAAAACAAAAACAAGGACAGAAGGGACAAGAAAGAAAGAAGAAAGGAGAAAGACTCCAAGAGGAATGGTAATGGCAAACCCTCCTCAAGCAAAAACAAACACACAAGAAAGGGGTTTGTTGCTGAATCCTGGAGTGAGACTGAAGAGGAGTCAGAAGCCTCATCCAGCTCCAGTGATGATGAAGATGATGCAGAAGAGAAAGAGTTCTGCATGATGGCAATCAATGCCTCACAACATAACTCAGATGAAGAGGAGTCAGAGTCAGACTCAGAGACTCAACCTGAAGAAGATCAGGTAATTAGTTCATTTGATTTTAATTCAGAGGACTTTAAATCTGAATTTAAAGCATTGTGTTTAGACCTGCTAAAATCTGAGAAAGAAATTATCTCTCTCAGAAATCATCTATCTGAACATAATACCTTAAAGTCAGAAAACCTCAAACTCTCTCAGGAGTTGGAGTGTTGTAGGGAGGAGATAGCTTCACTGAAAAGTGAGCTATCTGAGGCCAAGAAGCTTGAAGAATCCCTTAATGGGAGAAGTATCAAGCTGATGGACATCACAAGCACAGTGAACTCCAGATTTAATAGTACACTGGGCTTGGGTGCTTCATCCAGCCAACCCATAGTTCTAACAACCCCAATCAAATTCATTTCTGATAAAGGAAAGGGAGTTGTAGAGGTAGCTAGGAAAAATTCTGATCTGCCCAAGAAAACCAAGTCCCAGCAGAAATCGTCGAACGGAGATCGACGATCGCCGAACGGAGATCGCCGAACGCAGATCGACGATCTCAGGCAAAATCGTCGAACTCAGGTCGAAGATCTCAAGTTCCTGAACTCTGCCATAGACGACCGTCGAACGGAGCTCGACGATCTGACCCAAGATCGTCGAACGCAGCTCCACGATCGTCGAACAGAGGTCAGAGCTCTGGAAAGTTTTTCAAGGGCAAATCAAAATCCAATCCTAGGGGTCCTTCATCCCAAATTTTTAACCCTTATACTGAATGGATTATACCTCCAAGGAGATATCATCCTGAAGGATATAAGAGTCAACCTGGGATGTCTTTTATTTCAGAATTTAAAGGTTATCAACCTAGGCCCAAGGTAAACTGGGTCAAAAACAAATGAATTGTCTTATGTGCAGGTGAAGATCTATCCAACATCTAACCAGCAATGGTACTTGGATAGTGGGTGCTCTAAGCACATGACAGGGAACAAGGACAACCTCACATCCTTTAGAGCCAAGCTTGGACCCAAAGTTATCTTTGGTGATTCAAACTTTGGACAGACTAAAGGATATGGTGCAGTCCAGATTGGATCAGTAACATTCAAGAAGGTAGCTTATGTGGAAGGACTGAAGCACAACTTAATAAGCATCAGTCTGCTGTGTGATGAAGGCTACCAGGTGACCTTCAGCAAAGCATTATGCAAAATCAAGTCAGAGGACAACACAACTGTGTTGACAGGTAAAAGGAAAGGTAACATCTATCTAGTAGATTTTCTTTCAACAGATGTAGATATTTGCCTGTTCAATTCTGTTTGTAGACCAAATATTTTATGGCATAAGACACTAGGACACCTAAACCTTAGAACTATTGCTATGCTATCCAAGGACAACCTTGTTAGAGGACTACCTTCTGGCCCCTACAATAAGGAAGGACTCTGCACGGCTTGTCAATTAGGCAAGCAAACTAAAAACAGCTTTAAGTCACTTAATAAGAGTGATTCACCTAGGATATTGTATCTGTTACACATGGATATTTTTGGACCCATCACAGTACAAAGCCTAGGAGGGAAATCTTACACTTTAGTAGTTGTAGATGACTTCTCTAGATTCACTTGGGTGTTCTTTCTAAGGAAGAAGTCTGATAACTTTAAGTGTCTGACAGAGTTTCTCAAATGTATACAGATTGAGTTCAATACTCACATTGCCCTGATCAGAAGTGATCATGGGACAGAGTTTGATTCTCTTCTTATGCAAGAGTTCTGTCAGAGTGAAGGGATCAGGCATACTTTCTCAGCTCCTAGAACTCCTCAACAAAATGGGTAGCTGAAAGGAAAAATAGAACCCTTATTGAATCTGCCACTACATTGTTGTCAGATGCTCACCTTCCTCTATCCTTTTGGGCAGAGGCAGTGAACACCTCCAACTATGTGCTGAATAGAAGTTTGATACATAAACTAAAGGGAAAGACTCCCTATGAATTACTCAAATGGAAGAAACCTAAAGTTGATTATTTTAGAGTTTTTAGTTGTATTTGCTACATACATAATAATGACAAGAAATATTTAGCAAAATTTCAAGCTAAAGCTGATGAAGGAGTGTTTCTAGGATACTACATGATCAGCAAGGCTTATAGGGTCTATAATAAATCATCTCTAAAAATTGAGGAATTTGTTCATATATCATTTGATGAATCTAACATGTCTTTCAAGGAGAAGATCCCTTCTACTATAGAACCTTTGCAGGAACATTCTTTTGTTGAATACTTGAACAAGTTACAGGTTACTCAAAGGGATGAAAGCAGTGAAGATGAAGAAAGTGTTCAACATATTGAAGAACAACTTGAAGAGCCAGTTGTTGTACCACAAGAGGAAACAACAACACAGGTTGGTGAACAATCAACACCCCCTGTTGATTTAGTAACAACAAGAGACCATCCAATTTCCCAAATAATTGGAGACATCTCAGCTGGTGTGCAAACCAGAAATCAGGTCAACCAAAACTTGTTGCACACCTGCTTCCTATCTCAAATTGAACCTCAGTCCATTCAAGATGCAGAGCAAGATCCACACTGGATCATTGCAATGCAAGAAGAGTTGCATCAATTTGAAAGGAACAAAGTGTGGGAACTAGTGTCAAAGCCTAAGGATCACTCTATTGTTGGAACAAAGTGGGTGTTCAGAAACAAACTGGATGATCAAGGAGTAATTATAAGGAACAAGGCAAGGCTAGTTGCTCAGGGATATTCTCAAGAAGAAGGAATAGACTATGACCAGACTTTTGCACCAGTTGCAAGATTGGAAGCCATCAGAATATTTTTAGCTTATGCAGCACATAAAGGCTTCAAGGTATATCAGATGGATGTCAAAAGTGCATTTCTAAATGGAGACATCAAAGAGGAAGTATATGTCAGACAACCTCCAGGTTTTATCTCTCCAACTTATCCTGATTATGTTTTTAAATTGAACAAAGCATTATATGGTCTCAAGCAAGCTCCTAGAGCATGGTATGAGACCCTAGCATGCTTTCTTTTGGAAAATGGATTTATAAGGGGTAGAGTAGACCAAACTCTTTTCATTAGAACTCATAAGTCCCATACCCTACTAGTACAGATTTATGTAGATGATATTATTTTTGGTTCTACTGACTCAAAATTGTGCAGAAGGTTTTCCAACCTAATGCATTCTAAATTTGAAATGAGTAGCATGGGTGAGCTATCCTTCTTCCTAGGATTGCAAGTCAAACAGCATGCTGAAGGCATCTTTATTTCTCAAACCAAGTATGCAAATGAATTGGTTAAGAAATTTGGCATGTCTGAAGCATCTTGTATGAAAACACCTATGCCTACTAATGTTGTATTGGATGCTGATGAACATGGGAAACCTGTTGATCAGACAACATATAGAGCAATGATTGGCTCTTTACTGTACCTTACATCTAGTAGACCAGATATAATGTTTGCTACATGTATATGTGCTAGGTTCCAAGTAAGCCCTAGAGAGTCACACCTAACACTAGTAAAGAGGATTCTCAGGTATGTTAAAAGTTGTCCAAATCTAGGTCTCTGGTATCCAAAAGATTCAGCATTTGATTTAACTGGATTTTCTGATGCTGATTATGCTGGATGCAGAATTGACATGAAAAGCACCAGTGGAACTTGTCAGTTCCTTGGTGACAGACTTGTCTCTTGGTTTTGTAAGAAACAAACTTCTGTGTCAACTTCAACTGCTGAAGCTGAATATATGGCTGCAGGCAGTTATTGTTCACAAATCTTGTGGATTCAAAACCAACTCATACACTATGGCTACAACTTAGAGAAGTCTAAAATCTTTTGTGATAACACCAGTGCTATTTCTATAGCTCAAAATCCAGTCCTCCATAGTAGGACAAAACACATAGATATTAGGCATCACTTTTTAAGGGATAATGTTGAAAAGAATAAAATTGAACTACAATATATCCCAACTGATTTACAAAGGGTAGATATTTTCACCAAGCCCTTGGATGAAAAGAAACACACCTTCTTCCTAAATCAGTTAGGAATGTTAGATGGAGGAAGTCTTAAATAATATCCAAGATTTTATAAGTTTAAAAATTGACCAATACTAGGCAAACATCTTGATTTTTCTTAGTGTCTAGAGTTTTTCTGGTCTCTGAACTGCGCTCGACGATTTTCCCCCAGATCGTCGAACGGAGATCGACGATTTCTGAAATCGTCGACCTCAGTTCAGCGTTTCTCAGATAGTATGAACTATCTCTTCCGGTCAATGATCGTAGAACGGCGCTCGACGAATTTGTTCTCTGAACGATCGTCGAACAGAGCTCGACGCTCTCCAATATCGTCGAACGGAGATCGATGATGTTGAAGACTCTTCAGATTCCTTTAGAAGCCCCGATTGTCGAACTGAGTTCAACGATCTTTCCATTTCTGCGTCGAACCCTAATATAAAATTCATTTTTCGTCGTCGTTCTCCTTTTCGCTTTCGATTTCTCTGCAAAAACTCTCTTTCCCTCCAAACATTTCTACACTTGGTCGTTTTGTTTGTTGAATCTTTGCAGGTAACTATGGTTGTTTCTGTTGCTGTTCTCGCCGCCATGAAATTTGATGCTGGCTTCGACATAGACATGGAATCCTTCAGCACGACAGACTAGGTTTTTCAGGATATCTTAGAGCTATTCAAAGAGGAGAAACTGGCTGCAATCATGACTACAAGGATTAAGCTTGCTTCTGATAAAATCAAAGAATGGGTCTACACTGCCCACAATCAGGACCACAACACCATTGTTGGATCTATTTCTGGCACTCAGGTACCTTTGACCCCAGCAATTCTGACAGAGGTTTTTGAGTTAAGAACTGGTGGAGATTCTACTGATTTGTCTGGAGAAGAATATGCTGACCTGCTTACCAGAATGGGTCATTCTGAGGCTAACCCTAGCAAGCTGTTGAAAACGAATCTGTCTGTGGAATACAGATTCCTGGCTGATGTAGTTGGGAAGGTCCTATTGGCTAAGCACTCTGCCCATGATACAATTTCAAGGTATCAGCTCTGCCTAATGGGAGCCATAGTAGACAGGAAGAATCTGAACTGGGGAGAGGTCTTCTTTGACCTAATTAAGAAGAAAATTAACAAAAGTTTTGTAAATTTTGGAAGGATATTAGGCATTTTTCTGCAGCATAGGTGCCCTGCTTTGCTGGTATCCTCTGGGATACACATAAATGCATCCAAGAGACTGTCTTGTGCCCTTTTTGGTAAATGGGACAGGCAGATCATCAAGCCCAGCAGGCCCTCTTCCAGCACTCCTTCAGGAACTAGGACCGTCAGAGTCACTTCCCCTCAGGTATCTGCCCCTGCAGATGACCTACCTGCTGCTGCCTCTCCTCCTCCTCCTCCTCCTCCTCCAATTCCATCTCTTCCAATTCCATCTACCATTCAAACTCCATCCACTATCATCATTTCCAGCCCCTCTCCAACATCCACACCATCTCTAATTCCTACTCTTCCAACCATAGAAGACCAATTCCATCCTTTATACTCCTACCCTCAACCAGATACTGCCACTTCATCATCCTCCATTCCATCCTTCAACCTCATTGATGATTCCTTCATGGATGACTCACCATCCTCTCCTCCTGAGCTACCCTCATCATCAACATCTTACCAAGATCTTCTGCAAGAAATCATTGACCAACCCACCTTCACACCCTCCATCTCCATCCCACTGTCCTCCATATCCACTTTACCCACACCTCAACCATCTCTTCCTCCATACACTAGCTCTCCACTACCATCAACAACTGATATACCTCCATCCTCTACCTCTGCTCCAGTCACTACTGAGCAAGTAGATATTCTAGCCCTTGCTGACAGGCTTTATGAATTGCTAGCCCCCAGGCTATCTCTTCTCTTGGAGACCTCCTTGGCTCCATTACTCCTGTCAATGGCAGCCCTTTCTGCCAGGCTCTCCTCTTTATTCCCTCAGGCAGCCCCTTCAGCAGTGTGCCTTGATCCAGCCATGTCTGAATCTAGGCAGGGGGAGATGCCCTATGAAGTGAGCCTGCCTGCTGCTGCTCTTGCTGTTTCTTCAGCTCCTGTTACTGCTGCTGCTGCTGCTGTGTCTCAAGAATCAGTTCCACCTCCTACTGCAGTCTTTGTAATAGACCTCAGGTCTTTGCTCTCAGAATTTGATTCTATATATTTCAGATGTCTGCCAGAGAAAGCTTGTCTTCCAGAGACAGTTGCTATCCAGCCCCCAGAGGATTTGTCCAAGGCCCTTGTGCCCTTCTCTTGTTGTGACCCCAGCATCATCACTACATTTGTTAACTCAATTTATGCTGCTGCTACTCTTACTGATAGCATTGTTGTTGTTTCTGATGTTGCTGCCCTTTCTGCTGACAATTCTGTTGATACTATTGCTGATACTGCTGATGAGCCAATTTCTAAGGAGATCCTTATGACAGAGGCACATGAGTTTGAGCCTTCTGTATTTTCTGATGATATTTCTGCTGCTGATAATGCTGTTTCTGTCAGTGAAACTGTTGCTGCCCCAACTGCTGTTGTTACTGCTCCAGAACCTTATGTTTATGCTGCCTCATCTGCTTCAACTTCAACTGCCACACCTTCAGTATCTGCTGCTGCTACTGCTGCAACAACTTCTGTATCTGTTGTTGTCACTACTGCTACTGCTTCAACTTCTGCTACTACAACCTCTGCTGCCTCATCTGCTTCAATCCAGCTCAAGCAAGATTTGATGAAGAAGATTGATGCCCTTTATGATGATCAAAGTTCTGAAAGTGATGAGTTCAGAACAGATTCTGATGATTCTTCTGCTACCATTGCCAGAAAGAGAAAGGCAAGGAGCAAAGCCATGAAGAGAGTACCTCCTGCCAAGGTCAAGGACAACAATGATATACCATATTATATTCTTCATGATTGCCCCATAACTGAGCACTGGATGCAGTACTCAAAGAATCAACTCAAAGCAATGAAGAAGAAAAGGAAATATGAAAAGGGCTCTTCTCAATTCCAACACTCTCATCCTCCTCCACCACCTCCTCCTAATGCAGGTGCAGGTGGAAGTTCAGCTGCTCAACCTCCTGCTAAAATTCAAACCCCCTATCAGCAACATGCTAGATCCTATCATAGGGGAAGCCAGTCCAGGGGTTCTCAATCTGGAAGAGGAGGATATAGAGGCAATCAAAGAGAATTCCAAGTTTATTCTAAAGGATACTCAAGGCAACATCCCTACTCCAGGGAAGGACAAATTTCATCTAACACCACCTCTGGTCCTTTTCCCTATAAATTGAAGGAAACAGTTTCATCCAGGCCTCCTCAGGACAATCCTTCTAATAGATATGAGCCACCAGTGCCATTTGAAGACCCTGAGAACAATCCAGCTGCTTGGACTGCAAGGATGAAAGAACTTGCTGCACTAGACCAGATTAAGAAAGCTAGAGAGCAAGGCAAAGACTCTTCCAACATCACTACAATGTCTGAATAGAGAAAGAAAGAGTTGGAAAGATATGGGTCAAGCAAATTTTTTGATTCTGACAGATACATGGAATTGCAACCTGAAGCTGTAGTTCCCAGGCCCAAACAGCAAACCACTTTAGGTGCAGCAGATGATACAAGATCAAAGAAAGAAGCTCTCAACCCCAACAGAGAAATCAAACTCATTAAGAGCAAGGAAAAGAAATGACAATGTAAGGTGACAATCATCTTAACTTCTGATTATTATCTGGGATGATATATACATCTGTGGTTCTGCAATGTCCAGTCTTTTGCTTTTCTGTATTGTTGCTTGTATGTGTTATTTTAATTTTTCCAAACTCTGTAAATAGTAATCCTAACCCAAATAGGGGGAGATTGTTGGAACACCCTATTACTAATTTTGGTCAGGATCACTATGTCTCTAGGAAACCAATGTTTGACCTCCTGTATAGCTTAAAAGGTCAATTAGAATTGAGTCTAATGGTTAGAAGTCTAAGTTTGGAAGCTGCCCTCAAGACCCAGAATCTTTCAGTTTGAGACTAAGTCATATCGTCGAGCTCAGCACGACGATTCGTCGAACTCCGATCGACGATCGTCTAGCTCAACTTCGACAGATCGTCGAACTCCATTCGACGATCGCTGAGCTCAACTTCCACATATCGTCGAACTCCATTCGACGATCGGTGAGCTCAGTTCGACGATCTTGACTCTTTATTGGATCTCTATCTCTGAGCTCAGTACGACGATCTTTGAGCTCAGATCGATGATATTTTGTTGCAGTATAAGTCCATATCGCTGAGCTCAGTTCGACGATAGCAGAGCTCAGTTCGACGTTTTCTGATGACTTCAAGGATTTTCAAGATTCAAATTCAGATCAGTTAAGGAGTGATTCTGCAATTAATTCAGAAGATTTTCTAGCCGTTTTCATTTATTTCTGGACCAAGTTTCAAGGGATTTTCAAGGAATGTTTCTTTGGACTTTGCTCCAGAAGACATTTTGCAATTAAGGATGCAATTAATGCAGGCCAACGACTATTCTTGACAGAGGATGTTTCTTCTATTCAGTGCCAGAGAATAAAAGACAAGAATTTTTTTTGAATCTCTCTCTCAGAGGCAGATATCAACAATCCTCAGAACAAAGACAAGAAGAACAAGAAAAATATATTCTCTGTCTCAAAGAATTCTCTGAAGAACACACATTCAAGGAGATCAAATTTTCTGAAATCCTCTGATCTCTCTTGTCTCAAGTGTTCAAGGCCAACATCTTTCAAGACTCCAGACACCCAACATTTCAGCTGTTGCTGAAATTATCTTTTGCTGGAGATCAACTTCTGAAGGCCTATCACCCTACAGCAAAGCTTCTTTTCCTGAACATCTCAAGGACTCGGGGGGAGCTTTGACACCATCAAATCCACATAGTCTTCTCAGCTGATTTGAGAAAGAGAAGACTTCCATCACTCTCTCACCCTCATCTCTGTAAAGGGTTTCTCAAACTCCCTTCAAAAGTTTGAGCTTGATTTTTGAGCACCTTGTCAAAAGCTCATCGGTGGCAAGACACCTAATCAAAAAATCTGATTTGGTTTTTGAGCACCTTATCAAAATCTCATTGGTGCCCAGGACACCTGATCAACTCATCCTGCAGTGGATTCCTACCTAGGGTGGTAGAAGAGTGGATGTACCCAAGTTTAGGGGAACCAATATATTTCCTTGTGTCCTCTGGTTTTGCTTGTCTTTATTTTTGTTTCTGGCTGTGATTGTTCTGTGATTAGCTTATGATTAGTTTAGTTCTGTGATTAGATTTATTAACTGCTTCCCTGCTCACTCAGATTACAACAATTGTTGTAAAAATCTTTCAAGCACCATATACTCTATTCACCCCCCTCTAGAGTATATCAGATCTAGCTGTAATTTCACCCTACGCGCAAAATCTATCTACGCGAGGTCACCAAGGGAAGGGCTTGCGAGCGAGCAAGTCACAGCAAAGACAGCAAAAGGGAAAAACATCAATAGGGTTATAATCAAAAATGTATTCCATTGAACAGTAACATTTACAGGTGGAGCTCGCCTCGGCTAGATTACAGAAGAGAAAGAAAAAAATATATATTTATGATACATTAGCCCGTGCCCCCCTCGCCGGATTGGTGATCCTCCCCCCTTCACCGGACAGGTCCTGGAAGCCCTTCCCGAACAGCGCATCAAGACTGTCATCCTTCTCGCTGGGCGGCGTTGCCGGGAAGAGGCTCGGCATCAGGTCCCGGGCCGAGATATCCTTGCATCCCTCCACCAGCACTCCAGAGTCCTTCATCATATGGAGGCTGCATTCGGCGGCCTGGATGGAGTTGATCTGTAGCCTCTTGGCGAGGTCGGCCGCGCCAAAGATCCTCGTCCTCTTGTAGGGGAGGGTAGGATCGGCATCGCTGGCCGGGAAGAAGATCTCAGTATAGAGGTGGACCTCGCGGCTGAGGCTCGTGTTCTCCTCCGTCAGCTTCGCGTTCGTCCCCTCCAGCTCGCCAAGGCGGGCCCACAGCTGGCCAATCTCCTCTTCCTGCCCAGCAACGCTATCTCGCAACTCTCCAGCGACATTGGCATGCTAATAGGGAAATAGGTTAGCAACAGAGCAAAAAATCCCAAGTAAAAAGGGAGAAGGGTAGGCGACAGCCCGATGCTTACCAGTCCACCGGCAGCCTGGGTGAGAAGCTTCTCAGCAATGTCGAGCTACCTCGCCAGGTCGACGACCTTGTCCTTGGTGACGTCGCGAGCTTGCTCGGCCTTCTGGAGGAGGTTGCTGAGGTTGAAGCTGCGGCGAACCACCGTGTGGTGGAGCTCCATGGCTCGCATATGGACCTACAAGCCCTCATGGCCAAGTTGGCGCAGGGGGATGCCCTTGTAGGTCTCGACGTCCTCGCGCCCATATAGGCCAAAGCCAAGCGCATAGGCATGACATGTGGCAGGCGCATTTAGTGCGGCCGTCGGCGTCAGGGTTGGTCTTGCCCATGCTCGCAGAAGAGGGGGTGAGGCGCGAGTAAGAAAGAGAACAGTGCAGGGAGAAAGAAAATCAGAAATTAATACATTGTATGGGGTTGGTGAAGGGGGGCCTATTTATAGAAAAACTAATTTGGGATCAAGCTGTCCAATCGGCCCAGCTCACCAATCCCAGCTCGCCGCCTTCCGGCGCACTCCATCTCACGCCAAGTTAAACAAAAAGCAATATATTATTTGAATACCGCATATCCAAGAATGTTTAAAGTTATTTATTACAACAGACAAGTGCAGGAATAAGAAAGCAGGGCGCGCAGGCAGGGGGGAGAACAGGGGGCGAGTACCGGTCGGCTCGGCAAGGGAGCCACCTTCTATCTACCCCGGCCTCGCATTCCCCGTCCCGCCTTCTTTTCACTCTTTGGCGGTACCCGACACTCACGGGCGATATGCCCCACCCGTCCACAATTAAAGCATGTACGAGTATCCGGCTTTGAAGTGGCCCCCAGCGTTGCTCCCGATGCAACGGTAGAAGGAGATTCTCCAGCCGACTTGGACTTCTTGCCCCATCTCTTCTTATAATATGATTTTCTAGGTCGGGGCATTTTGAATTCCGGCTGTGTCATAGCCAAGGACCGCCTCCCACACACCCTCTTCATATCTTTTTCCAGCGCGCACGTAGTGTCGACCAAGGCTTGGAAGCCTTGGTTCACAGAACTAGAAAGTAGGAACCACAACTCGTCCCGCAGTCCTTCATATAACCTAGTAGTCTTCCTTTGCTCATCAGCAAATATAGAACCCGCATACCGCCCCAAGCGTGTAAACTCATGTAGGTACGTTTCAACACTGCCTTCTCCTTGCGTCAGCCTATGGAATTCATTCTCCATGGCAATACGTTCTGCCACCGGGAGGTGCTTTGCTAGGAAGAGTCGGGAGAATTCTTCCATCGACACTTGTGCTAACGGTCGACCCGGTTAGTGGTGTAGCTCCATCTCATCCCACCATAAACGAGCCTCTCCTTCCAGCAAGAAGGTGGCTAAGGTGACTTTCTGATGTTCCTCCGTGCCAATCGCCATCATAATCCGCTTGATGCACGACAACCAGTCCTCAGCCTGCGTAGGGGATCCCAGGCCCGTAAACGTAGGCGGGTTGAAACTCATAAAATGCTTCAACTGCTTCTCAGCTGCTCGAAGATCCGCAGCCGCTACAGGTTCTGGCCTCGCTGCAACTTGTTCTGGCCTCATTGCCGGCTGCGCCTGCCTAATCGGCTGTGCTTGAATCATGGCAGACAAAGCCTCAGCAACTAATCACACAGTTTCCGCAGAAGGCGGAGGTGTAGGCACCTTAACTGCTGCCGTACTTTCATCAGAACATTGGGGCTCCGACTGCCCCGCACCACTCCGCGTCACCTATAGGTGAACAAGACATTCACATTAGCGACCGCACACAAATAAAACAACAAAATAGGAACGCGCAGGTTTCTCAAACACATGTATTTGCATTCCTAAGGTGGACATTCCGGAGTTCGTTAGTGTTAACTTGGTTCGCACAAACATGAGCTCGGCACCCCACAAAAGAATTCGACCACGAATTCGAAAGGGAAATACCGAGACCTCTGATACCAAAAATGTAACGACTCCATCCGTTCACAAGTATATACTAGAAGGTCTGGCCTGGGCCCCATAGCATATACCATAAAACAGGCGGGGAAGTCACGTATGGATACTAGAGTTGCGCATCCTAACACATTGCATTCTAGTGGAATCCTATAACACGCAGCTGACCTCACACACACATGAATGTCCACCATATAAATGTTTCACATTTATGTAAAGCAGGAATGACCAAATACAAAACAGTTGGCCTTATGGCCTTACAGGGCTTTCACAACAGTGGTCTTAAACATTGGCACGCAGGCCGACCACGTACAAACAAACAAAGCATTTAGATTTAGCCTTCAAGGGCTAGTGGCAGCAACAGCAGCAGGAACTTCAACCTTTATGCGTCCTGCTTGGCTCTCCAGCACCTGCACATGGACAGCCCACCCAATGGTGGCAAACAGTCAACGGTCAGCATTAAGCTGACCAAATTATAACGACCTCACCCCTTTCTAGGGGCGGTGGTATTCCTTCCCTGCAGGCATATCATTACACAGGCAAATATGTATATATCATACAATGTGCTCTCACGCACATACATTCCATCACAATCGTTAGCACCGTGGACCGACGATCCGTGCACTCAGGGCACATTCTTGTTGTACCAGCGAACCAGTTGCCCACCACCGTATCAGGGTCGCAACCCAACGGTAAAACATTGAGCATTTACTCCATGGCGTGCAGCCGGAGATTATAGTCTTAGTGAACCGGGATTGGCCCGTAGCCCCCCATTGTATCATGGCGCGCAGGCCTAAGACTCTCGCTATGCGCCATAACAGACCGCACTTTAAGATCTCACATTAGACGGACATAATGCACGTCGGATCATCCATCCCCCGTTGCTCAAATCATCTTGCCATCACCGAGTACGGCGTACTCGCGGCTAAATAAAAGTCTCGGGTCGATTTCATTGTTCCTGTTGCTTGGGTGTTTTCTTGGGCGCACCAGTACTTCCATCACACCCATTACATATCACACATCAGAGGGTCTTTCCTGGGCACACCAGTACTTCCTGCTACTTCGCTTCACAGGCACAACCCCCCCCCCCCAATTATCACAAACGTCAATGGTATTTTCCTGACTTACCACGCCAGTACTTCCTGCTACTCCCCTTCACAGGTACCACCCATGAACATCAGGCATTACTAAGGGTTTTTCCTGGGCACACCAGTACTTCCTGCCACTCCCTTTCACAGGTATAACCCAATAGCACAAGAATCACAAAGGTATTTTCCTGTACTACCACTCCAGTTCTTCCTATTACTGCCCTTCGCAGGTCTAACCCGTCGACTCCTTAAACTACACGTTTATCAAGGAGTCTTCTCCGGTGCATATATGTAATATCACCAATCCAGACCGACCTGTCCAGATGGGCTTCACACAGCATGCCTATTCCGTACTCCTTTTTCGGATCTATATGCCAAATGATTGGGGATTCCATGAATCAACCCAAGAGACTCCCATAACACGCCACCCTCTCGTGGGGGAATCATATGCACGTGCCAAAAAGGAAGCCTTCACATGGCTAGGAAGAAAAGTCATTAACCTCGAAGACCGCTTCGGTTCAATGAGCTCCTAACTGGCTGGAATGGACCGCAACGGCTTTTCCTTGGCAACGCTGGCCTCGGATCTCTCGTCGGAACTCCGCAGCACCAACGGTGGTCGGCTCTCCTTCCTCCTCCTCCTTCTTCCTCTCTTTCTCTCTCTAGGCTTTTAGAAAGATGAAGGCCAAAATACAAATGAGAACTTCCTTCTCATCCACGGCCTTAAGGAATCAGGGAGGCACCTCAGCCATCAGATCTCAGCTGAAGATTTGGACAGCCATGATTTTGCCATATAATCACATTTTTGCCTGCCACGGTGTCACAACCCGCATTTTCTTCGCATAAAATTCTTATCAGAGTAAGGGAAAATGCGCGTCATGATGCCACGTCAGCAGGGGATAACTGTGGACACTCAGGCAGACACCAACCTAACCAAGAAGAAAGATTGTTTTTAAGTTATTTTAAGGAAAATCAGTTAAGTGCAGTAGTTAGCCGTATCACTCGGCTTAGTGGCTCATCTAGTCCACGAATCAAAATATATTATACGCTGCGGAAAAATACTTGATTAGATTAACTAAAACATCTTACATGAGTAAAACGTCCCTAAAGGACAACTCATGCTATGCAAGACTCTAAATTTATTATAGTAGGAAAGATAGCTTTTACTGTCGCTAAAAATAACAAGTTAATGTTTCAAATTATGCAATGCATGAATTAATAGTAGTGGGTTTTATAGTTGAAAATACCTAACATGCATTCCTAGCATAATTCCTCCCAGAGAACAAGTAATCCACATCCACATTTAAAGAAATGAGCTGCTAGCAAGTATCAAACAACTAACAATTCAGTGGGCGCCAACAAACTGATATGAACCCACGAACAAAGTATGTTTGAACTAGTAAAACTAAACAAACAACAAACTACCTCGCTATGACGAGGCAACAACCACGGCCAACACTGCCGACCAGAAAACTCCAAAACCAGCACTGCTAACTGCTACTGCTCTGAACCTGAGGCATTCCAAAGACATAACACCTCAACAAGAAGGTACAAATGGTGGCATGAAAAATAATAAGCTAAAATAAACAAAGGTCAACAAGGGTACCAACCCAAGACAAGTAAAGTACAAAAGAAAACAGGGCATCAACAGGAAAAGAACTCCTACGTGATTTGTCACGTTTCACAAGGGTAGACCAGACGCACAAGGCTATAAGGTGACTACATGAATATTTCACCAGAAAGAAAAATACAAAACCTTTATTAGGCACCTGTGATCGACTCTACCCAAAAATACGGGCGAAGTGTCACTCTTGGACACACCACCCCAAAAAAACAAAACACGGGCGAGGTGGTAACTCTTGGACACACCACCCAAAAACAAAACAGATATATAATCCATCTAACTGTGAGGGAGTCTCATACTCTCCACCATACACCGCAGACATCCAAAAACAAGGTAGACTTCCACAGGGCACTAATGAAGGTAACAAACACTACGGAGGTGGAATCGTCCACTAACTCCCGCATTCAAGAAACCCAAAGAAACAACAACACAAATATCTCGAGATTTGGCTCGACAGATTCTACTTGACATTACCGAACTCAAGACGCGGTTGATCAACCTCTAGGAGCAACTTACAGTCCTAGATAAATTCTAACACGTTTAATAATGAAAGGTAAGGCATGCATAGACATCTCTAAGACGCATCGGGAACGATTAACCAAAACCAGACAAGATCGGGATTTCCAAGACAAAACCTTACAACAACAAAGGATCGTTGAAACAATTAATCATAACAATGATTTGGAAGAATAATCGCAGAAAATTTAAAGAACATGAAAGTATAGTCATTACCATCAGATCGGACAAAGTGAAACGAGGGGAAACCACCACTTGCCTTGGTTTTACCGAAAAAGTCCTCTGAATCGCTCCACGTCGTAGATCGGGGCAAAAGACTGTGGGAGGAGTTGAAATCTAGACAAAAAAGGTCGAAAAGCGGATTAGGGCCGAAAAACCCTAACGAGAAATCTCAAGAAACGGGGAAGAAATTAGCACTAGGGCGTAGCTCTCGACGAGAGCTTTCCAGATCTACGATCGGTTTGAAATTCCGAGACCGGAGCACTGTCAACTGCCACCGGAAGAAATAAGGACGGACAACCTCTTTCTCGCTCACGCCGCTCTAGTTCGGGAGGAAAAAGAATCGGAGAAGATGAAGAAGATGAAGAAGGTATTTATACTAAAGGTGATAACGGGAAGAACAACAAAATAAATCGGGTTCAGTTGAACTAGTTTTCCCGAGATAGAAGGAACGGATTACTCGATTACTAAGGGAATTACACGAGTACAGCATGGGGATTACTCGAGCACTAAGACACTTACTCGAGTACTGCACGGGGATTACTCGAGCACTAAGGCACTTACTCGAGTACTGCACGGGGATTACTCGAGCACTAAGGCACTTACTCGAGTACTGCACAGGGAAACTACTCGAGTACAAGGGAAGAATCTCTCAAGTACCAGGATGGAAGAATTACTCAAGTGCTAAAGGGAGACAACTCCGATCGACTCTTGGTTGAGCTCAACTCGACGTTCATCGAAGAAAAGGAAAAAGAAACTCCACTCGACGAATTCTCTTTGAAAATCGTCGAATGCAAGGCCTGATCGTCGATCCCAATTCGAAAATCATCGAACGCAGAACGCAGGGCCAGATCGTCGAACTCAATTTGAAGATCGTCGAACTCGATTCGAAGGGCCCGATCGTCGAACTCAACACAGAGATCCGCTAGACCTACAGCAAGCTCTGCTCGACGTTTCGTCGAGCTTAGCACGACAATCCGCTCGACGATCGTCGACCTCCAGACAGCGCCCAGAAAAAAAATTACAATCGTCGAGCTCCGCTCGACGATCGTCGACCTCGATACAGCGCCCAGAAAAATTACAATCGTCGAGCTCCGCTTGATGATCATCGACCTCGATACAGTGCCCAAAAAAATTACAATCGTCGAGCTCCGCTCGACGATCGTCAACCTCGATACAATGCCCAGAAAAATTACAATAAGGTTGGTTCGACGAAATCCCACACCTTTAGGAGGGCTTCCCAAGAATCAAAACAAGCAGTCATTAATATAACAATTATCGTGTTCAAATAGTTGAACATGGAAATATGAGATCGAAACAAAGGCTCAAAAGCGCCGAATTAAACAAAACTCACGCCGTAGGCAAACACTGACGCTAAGAACACAATGGTGAAGTCAAAACCAGAATCCGACGAGCCATTCCCGAGATATTAGCTGTCAAAGTATGCGGCGAATAAAAACTAAACCCAAAACTTCGATCGCGTGCCGAGACTCCAAAAATGCTCGGGTTGCGACGAAACTGGACGAGCACGTCCAAAACTACTCAAATCTAACACTCGACGTTAAAAGTAACGGCACGACATCATAAATCTGACGTTGCCCAGACAAATAAAATCATCGAAAAAAAATCGGGGGCATTACAGTCACTCCCCCTAAAAAGAAGTTTCGTCCCGAAACTTATCACAACTCCAAAACCAAACCAAAATCGATAAAACCATGCATAACTGAAAACATAGCAACATACCCGAAACTAAGAGAAGAGGTGTG
Organism: Platanthera guangdongensis; assembly: GCA_039583875.1. Lineage (NCBI taxonomy): Eukaryota > Viridiplantae > Streptophyta > Magnoliopsida > Asparagales > Orchidaceae > Platanthera > Platanthera guangdongensis. Next base: position 183,950,458 of record CM077152.1, on the reverse strand, counting down.
GATGAGATTCCCTCATCGCCGATTCCAATTCCCACGTTGCGCTCTCGATGTCTTGATTTCTCCAAAGAATCTTGACCATATGGATGGTCTTTCTCCGCAACACACGCTCTTGAGAATCCAGGATATGCAAAGGTTCTTCCACATATGTGAGGTTGGGTTGAATCTAGGGTATCGAGTCGAGGATTTGATGATCACTACAAACACACTTCCGCAACTGGCTCACATGGAACACATCATGGACACCAGGGAAGGTCGCAGGCAAATCCAGCCTATAAGCTGATGTTGGGTACATTGGAAAATGTGTACCAGATTTGAAGAAGCCTCACCCTACACAATGATATACATCAAGATGTATTTGATGTGCTTTGAGTTTATTTGTGCAGGTTAAGTAATTGTAGGAAATGCAGAAAAGTTTCTAAGTCCATGTGTCGACACCTAGAGGTGAAGTGTCGACACTTATGAAGGCTTGTGTCGACACCTAGAGAAGCTGTGTCGACACTTGGAGTAATTGTGTCGACACCAGGAAAGGCAGAGTCGACACCAGAAGAAAAGTGTCGACACATACAGGCAGTGTCGACACACTGTGAAGAATTGTCAACATAATCTGTGTCGACACTTAGAGGCAGTGTCGACACTTAAAGAAACTTTGTCGACATCAAATGTGTCGACACCAGGAGGTTGTGTCGACACTCAGCAAGCTTCAACAAAGTTAAAGTACTTATGTCGACACAAAGGAGATGTGTCGACACTCAGCAAATTTCAACACAAGAAGGCATGTGTCGACACAAAGGAGATGTGTCGACACTCAGCAAGTATCAACAACAAAAGAAGATGTGTCGACACAAATGAGATGTGTCGACACAGCAGAATTCAACTAAGTATAAAAAGGAGAAGTATTTGCGTCGACACACTCAACCAGTGTCGACACATTCAATAGAAGGCTTGTGTCGACACAAAGAATCAGTGTCGACACATTCTGAAGAAGCAGTGTCGAGAAGCTGTCACAACAATACAAGGAGTTGTGTCGACACCATCAAGGCTAGTGTCGACACTTAATCCACTTGTGTCGACACTTGGTCTATTTGTGTCGACACATAATGACTATCTGTCTCGACACTTTCAGATAGTGACAGTGATTTTAAGAAGTAACTAGATGATTTGACAGCTGCCATTTCAACCGGTCAACTGCAACTGTCAGAGCTATCAGGAGTTTGTTAGAAACCAGATCAGTCGATTATCTTGGAGGAAGATTATATAAAGACCTTTCTCCTTCAACAGAAAGAGATTGATCATAATTAATCAAGAGATCTAACAACACAAAAGAAAAAGACCTTCAACAGAAGATCTAAGAAGTTAAAGAGAGAGAGCTCCTTCTAAGAAGAGCAGCTACTGAATCAGGATGCAAAGTAAGATTCAGATTGAGATCTGAATCTCAAGACAGAAGTTGATTGAAGATCATCTTCACAGGAGATTCAACCCTACTGAGTTATAATTCAAGAAGCTTTGAAGAAAGCCAAGGGAGGTTGATCTCTGCCAAGTTCTTCCAAGAACTCATCAAGAAGCCAGTCAACTCATCTCTCTCTGTCAGAGTTGTGGATAATTACTTTGTATTATCAAATTTCTGTAGGATCTTGTGTAGATCTGAGTTATAAGCCTAAATCTATAAAGGCTGAGGTAGGGCTTTTGAGCCTGAGTGTAGGAAAATTAATTCTCTGAGTGTAGGCCTTGTTCAAGGCTGAGGTAGGGCTGTTTAGCCTAAGTGTAGGTCTTATTGAAGACTGAGTGGTAGGCTTTGTGTCTGAGTTGTAGAAGTGGGGACACTCTGAGTTGTAGGAACCTGTTTGGGGTTCTGAGCTGTAGGATCTGAGGATCTGAGGAGTAGTGCAGAAGTTAGGCCGAATCTAGTACACTACTAGATAGGCGAAGGGGGAAAGTGGATGTACCTCGACCTTGGGGAACCACTATAAAAATCTGTGTGCACTCTGTGTTTATTTATTTCTGTGATTGCTGTGCTAGCTGTGCTGAATTGTTGTAGAAAATTGCAAATACAGGTTTAATAGTACAGTGTTTCTGCCTTTAATTTAAAAAGATAAAGTACACCTATTCACCCCCCCCCCCCCTCTAGGTGATTAGGCACTATTTCTTTCAAGTGGTATCAGAGGGAGGTTCCTCAAAAAGGGACATAACAGTCTGAGTAAGATCCTGAAGGCAGATTCAGAACAAACAAGAATCAAGAAAATGGGTTCTAGTGAGAATCACAAAGAGCTGGGGTCCATGAAATTGCTAATATGTAGAAAAGAGATATTTGACATATGGAAAGAGAGGGTTAGACTCTTTATTGAAGCATCTGACCCAAGGATATACATTACAGTTAAAGAAGGACCATCTGTGTCCATGAAGATCTCTATTCTGGATGCAAATCAGAAAACTCCCAAGGACTTTTCTGAAATGACTAAAGATGAAATCATTCTGGCCACTATGGACAAGAGGGCCCAGAATATTATTGTTAGTGCCATTGATGATGCAACATTTCAGAACTTAATTCATTGTAAGACCTCTAAAGAGATGTGGGACACATTAATAGTTTATATGGAGGGATCAGAAGAAGTAAGACAAGATAGGAAGTCCTTGTTAAATCAGGAATATGAAATCTTCAGACAAGGAAAGTCTGATAGCATTACAGAATGTTATAAGAAATTCTATAGGATTGTTAATGAGTTGATGTCCTATGGAAGAGAATTCAACAACTATGAGCTGAATGACAAGTTTTTAAGATCCCTGACTAAGGACCGGGACACCAAGATTTGTGTCACTAGGGAAGTGGCCAAACTAGCTGATATTCCTCCTCCTACATTGTTTGGAAAACTGTTATCTTATGAGATGCAATTAATGGCTAGAAAGGAGGAAGAGAAGTCTACTAGAGTGGAGCACAAGGAAAGATCTGTGGCCTTCAAGACTGAAGCCACTAGGAAGTATAGAAGCAAGTCTCCATCTCCACCTCAAATAGTTGTTGAAGCTGTCACAGATAATTCAGAAAGTAAGAATTCAGATAGCAGTGAAAGTGATGAAGACTTTGCTGCTTTTACTAGACATTTTCAAAAGTTTCTGAAGAAGAAGCAGTGGAGGTCTAAGCCATCCACTTCTCAGCCAAAAGATGACTACTATCAGAAAAGGAAGTCATCAAGGAATGACAGAAGTAGGTCCAAGCCAAGCAAAGCTACATCTTCAAAGATTGTGTGATATTGCTGCAATAGACAGGGACATGTAGTGGCTGACTGTCCTGAAAAGAGGAAGGAGTCAGCTGACAAAAAGAAGACTCAGTTTAAGGGCAAAAAGGAAAGGTCTTTTGTTGCTAAGAAAGATAAGAGTCTGACTGATCAGTCATCTTCAGAAACAGAATCAGAAGCTGAAGCCTAAATTGGATTATTTGTTGAAGAGGAAGAAGATGAGTTCATGCAGCTAATGAATTCAATTTATGAGCATGAGGACAATCAGTGCAAGGGACTGATGGCCTTATCTGAAGGAGACAAGAACCAGGATCAGCCTGGACCAAGTAAGGTACAAAGTTGTTCTTCTAGTTCAATTTCTGGTACTGAGTCAGAATCAGATACATCTGCATCAAGTGATGTGGGTGGGTCTGAATCTGAAGGAGATATTCATCAGTTAATTGATGAATATAGGGACTTGTTGCAGGCCTTGAAGAAAAGCAAAACCTTGGCCAAAACTCAGGCAAAGGAGATTGCTAGTCTTAAATTGGCTGCTGCTGATTCAGACAAGTTGTTTGATCAGAAACTGAATGAAATAGTCAGGCTGAAGAACATTACTATTATTCAGATGGGTACTATTACATTTAAGAATGATCAAATTAGAAATCTGGAGGTTAGACTTCAGAAGGAGAGAGAGATTGTTGCAAGTTTTTCTAAACCTAAGTCTATTTTACCCTTGATAGATGAGTTTGTACCTCAAAAGGGTAAGACTGGATTGGGGTTTACAAAACCTGCCTGGACAGCTAGGTCCAAATCTAAGGGCAAAGCCCCAGCGCTAAACAAGAAGCCTGCAGTAGATAATTCAGTCAGGGTTGTACCTAACCAAAGGTACAACAAGTTTGAGTGCTGTTGTTGTGGCAAGATAGGCCACTTTGCCTTAGATTGTTGGCACAATTCAGGTGTCAAGGAGAATAGCAAACTTCCTGCTAGAAAAGCTACAGGTAGTTTTGTTAAAAGTCAGACTAACCTGCATCAAGGATCCAAGAGTTATTTGGGTTCTAAGGTTAAGTAATCTGTTTTGCAGGTGAGTCCAAGTGGCCATGCCCCTATATGGTACTTTGACAGTGGATGTTCCAGGCACATGAATGGAACTAGGGGGTTGCTGAAGGACTATACACCTATCAAGGATGGTCCTAAAGTTACCTTTGGTGGTTCAGAAAAAGGAATCATCAAAGGCTTTGGTAACATTTCTAGTAACCTGATTACAATTACTCAAGTGGCTTATGTAAAGGGTTTGAAACATAACCTCATTAGCATAAGTCAGCTGAGTGATTTAGGATATGACATCTCATTTGTCAAGAATGGTTGTCATATCAAAAGGTCAAGTGATCAAAAGATCATTTTGACAGGATATAGGAAGAGAAATGTCTATTGTCTTGACTTTGTATGTGAGAACAATGTTTCTCCTATTTGTCTTGTAGCTGATGAGAAAGTCTTACATTGTGTTAAATGGCACAAGAGGCTGGCTCATCTTAACTATAAGACAATTGGCCAACTCTTTAGCAAAGAGTTAGTGAGGAATGGTCCTCAAGTTAAGTGCATAAAGGATGTGATATGCTCAGCTTGTCAAAAAGGCAAGCAGACCAAATCCACCTTTCATAGCCTTGATAAAAAGGATTCTGTGAGGTGTCTATACCTCTTGCATATGGATCTTTTTGGTCCTATGCCAGTTCACAATCAAGGTAGGAAGGTCTACACATTTGTGGTAGTTGATGACTATTCAAGGTATTCCTGGGTGTTCTTCCTAAGGCAAAAATCTGAAACTCCAAGTATCTTATATAGTTTTGTTAAACAAATTCAGAATGAATTGGACAGTACAGTGGTCAAAATCAGAAGTGACCATGGTACTGAATTTCAGTCTGAAAGTATGACAAAACTATGTGAATAGTTTGGGATTTTTCAGGAATTTTCCTCACCAAGAATACCTCAGCAAAATGGTATTGCTGAAAGGAAGAATAGAACCTTGATAGAGGCTGTTAGAACCCTATTGAGTGACACTTCTCTCCCAGAATATTTCTGGGCTGAGGCAGTAAATACTGCTTGTCATGTGATCAATAGGGCTACTATCACCAAGAGCCACAAGAAGACCCCTTATGAGATTGTGAAGGGTAGAAAACCAAATTTATCCTATTTTAGGATCTTTGGTTGCAAGTGCTATATACTTAACAATGGAAAGTCTTATCTAACTAAGTTTGCTACCAAATCCCAAGAGGGAATCTTTGTTGGGTACAGCAATAATAGTAAGGCTTATAGGGTCTACAACTTGATTACTCAAGTTGTAGAAGAGTCTGTTCATGTAGTTTTTGATGAAGCAAGACTCATTAACTATTAATTGCCAAGAAGTGTTTGCAGCTCTACAGGTGTAACTGAGAAGATGCACAAGCTTACCATTGCAGAAGGTTCTACTACAAGTCAGCAAGTGGAAGATGGTGGCTGCTGTCCAGGGGGAGTACAAGATAGTCCTGATGTTGAAGAAGACCAAGAGATGCAGCATATTGAAGAGGGTGGAGGTGTACAACCTGAAAACAGGCTGCCTCCAGCAAATAGACATTTAAAGGATCACCCACCCAATCAAATATAGGAGATCCCAGACAAGGAGTGCAAACAAGGAGCAGGAATCTGAGTACAGTACTTTACTCCATTTTTCTATCCCAAGTAGAGCCAAAGAAATTTGAAGAAGAAATTCTAGACTCTCATTGGAATGAGACCATGCAAGAGGAGCTGAACCAGTTCAAAAGATACAAGGTCTGGGAACTAGTTCCTAAACCCAAGCACCACAACATTATTGGAACTAACTGGATCTTTAGGAACAAGTTGGATGAGAATGGAATCATCATAAAGAATAAAGCTAGACTTGTTGCAAAGGGATATAGGCAGGAAGAAGGTATTGATTTTGATCAAACCTTTGCTCCAGTAGCATGACTGGAAGCAATAAGGATGTTCCTTGCCTATGCAACATACCAAGGGTTCAAGGTATATCAAATGGATGTTAAGTCAGCTTTTCTGAATGGAAATCTGAAGGAAGAAGTCTATGTAGAGCAGCCACCAGGTTTTGTTGATTCTCTTAAACCTGATTATGTATATAGACTTAAGAAGGCTTTGTATGGGTTAAAACAAGCCCCAAGGGCTTGGTATGAAACCCTGTCTAGTTTCCTCATTAAGAACAAATTCTCAAGGGGGAAAATAGACAAGAATCTATTCCTTAGCGAATCTAAAGGCAAGATTATCTTAGTTCAAATATATGTAGATGACATAATATTTGGGTCTACAGAAAGTAGTCTTTGCAGAAAGTTTGCAAAACTTATGCAAGGACAATTTGAAATGAGCAGTATGGGAGAACTTAAGTTCTTCTTGGGTCTCCAAGTTAGACAGACTGAAGATGGATTATCCATATGACAGTCTAAGTTCACCCTAGAGTTGATAAAGAAGTATGGTATGGAATCATCCACTACTATGAAAACTCCTATGGGGTCAAGCATGTCTCTAAACAAAGATGATGCAGGGAAACCTGTAGATGAGACTTTGTATAGAGGGATAGTTGGCTCCCTACTATATTTGACTGCAAGTAGACCAGATATCATGTATGTTACATGTATCTGTGTTAGGTACCAAGCATGCCCAAAAGAATCTCATTTGACTGCAGTCAAAAGGATTTTGAGATATCTTAAGGGCACACCTTATCTAGGCCTTTTGTACCCTAGGAATGGAGATTTTGTACTGACAGATTATTCAGATGCAGATTTTGCAGGCTGCATGGAAGATAGGAAGAGTACCACAGGAATCTGTCAATTTCTAGGTGGAAGGCTGGTGTCATGGAGCAGTAAGAAGCAGTCCATTGTGGTCATCTCCACAGCAGAGTCAGAGTATGTGGCTGCAGGAAGCTACTGTGCACAACTTCTATGGATTCAATATCATCTAGAAGATTATGGTATTCAAGTAAGTAGAACACCTTTATTTTGTGATTCTACAAGTGTCATTTCTATTGCAAATAATTCTGTCTCCCATAGTAGGACTAAGCACATAGAAATTAAATACCATTTTCTTAGAGAACATATAGAAAAAGGAGACATTTCCCTAGAGTATGTTAAGACAGATAATCAGTAAGCTGATATGTTTACTAAGCCCCTAGATGAAACCAAATTCAATAAGTTTAAAATTGAATCAGGAATGATAAACTTTGAATAGTTTAAAAAATTGGCTAAGTAAAACAGTGTCGACACACAGAGTTGTCTGTGTCGACACATAGAAGTGGGGTCGACATTTCAGAGAAATGGTGTCGACACATCTAGACAGTAAGTGTCGACACTTCAGAGAATTAGTGTCGACACATCTAGAGTAGGTGTCGACACATCCAGGGTGTTGTCGACACAGGATTTACATAGAATTCGTCGAGTAGAGTCTCGACTAATCGTCGAGCTGAGATATATAAGTGTCGACACATATATTCTGTCGACTATATTTGTGTCGACACATGGTTGTCGAGACATTAGAAGTAAGTGTCGACACTTTTCCACACTGTCGACACATTTCAAGTATTTTGACGCGTCTTTTCACCTTCGATTCTAGAAAGGTATAAATAGGTCTTCACCATTGTTTGTCGACACGCTCACCAAATTTTCGAGACCAAACTTGTGTGTCGACATCTTTCTTCTCTAAATTCAAAATTTCTCCAAACCCTAATGGCGCCCAAGCTAGAAGAGAACATCAATGAAGGTTATGAGCTCGTGCGACACGCCTTTGATGACGCGGACCAGAAATCCAAGGTGTTGTAACCCTAGTTGCAGAGACTGGGTTAAAGTATCTTGTTTAAGAACCAATCAAGATTTGTATGAAGGAGGTCCTTGAATTCATTAGTGCAGCTACACTTGATGAATCTGGACTCAATATTAAGTCCAAAGTCCATGGGGCAAAAGTCAAGATCACCCAGAAAAGTCTAAGAAAAGTTCTACATCTCCCTAGAACTAAAGAAGAGGAAGATGTACCTGCATCAAAGACAAGGGAGGCACTGGAATGGTGTGGACTTGATTCAAGCCTAAAGATTGGATCAGTTTTCAACAGGAAAGGCATGAACTTGCAGGGAAAGTTCTTGTCTGAAATAGTAGGCAAGGTAATTCTGAGCAAGTCAGGTGGGCATGATAGGATATCAGCTCACATGTTCAGTTTAATGACAAGGATAATTTTCCAACTTAAAACTGATTGGTCAGTAGTAATGTTTGATAAGATAAAGGAAAGTATGAAGAAGCCCAATCTGGGTAGGATTCTGAGTTTATACTTAGGTGGAAGTATCCCTAAAGTTATGAACCAAGCTGCTGGTTCTAAGATAAATCATATGAGGAGAATGGATGTTAGGATTCTCTCAAGGTGGGATAGAGTGTTGACAAAGTAAATGCCAACTCCAGAAAAGGAAGTTCCTCAATAGAAGAAGAAGAAGAAGAAAGTCATTGTGGCTCAAGAATCCTCAAGTAGCTCAGAGGAGCAAGTGGTTTTTAGTTCTGATGATGGAGAGGATGGCAATGCTGGACAGTCACCAACAAGACATGAAGATGCCCAGAGGCAGGGGGAGATACCTTCTGCTATCCCTATTCACTTGGATCCACTCCAGGGGGAGCCTCAACATGTAGATGAACCAACCCACTTAGATAGTGAAAGGGCAACCCAAACAATTCTTGAGGTAATCAAGGAAGTTAATTAATCTATTTTCAATATTGAGGATGAAGTATTGACTGAATAATTACTTGATGTTGATCAGCAAACTCAGTTAAATAGTCAACCACAAGATGTTGTCATGGAGGACACATCAGTTCCTGATAATGCTACTGAGATCAGAGATTCTCCAGTCCCTACTCAACAGGAGTATACACTTGAAGAGCTGTTCCATGATCTATTACAGACTGACTTTGAGGGAGAGTGTTGGAACACCCTAGTACTAATTTGGGTCAGGATCACTATGTCTCTAGGAACCTTTGCTTGACCTCCTGTATAGCTTAAAAGGTCAATTAGAATTGAGTCTAAGGGTTAGAAGTCTAGGTTTGGAAGCTGCCCTGAAGACCAAGTTTTTCTGTCTTGAGACTAAGTCTGATCGTCGAGCTCAGCATGACGATTCGTCGAACTCCGATCGACGATCGTCTAGCTCAACTTCGACAGATCGTCGAACTCCATTCGACGATCGCTGAGCTCAACTTCATAATATCGTCGAACTCCATTCGACGATCGGTGAGCTCAGGTCGACGATTTTGACTCTGCCTTGGATCTTTATCTCTGAGCTCAGTTCGATGATCTTTGAGCTCAGATCGACGATATTTTGCTGCTGTGTATTTGCAGATCGCTGAGCTCAGCTCGACGATAGCAGAGCTCGGTTCGACGATTTCAGATAACTTCCAGAATTCAAATTCAAATCAGTTAGGAGTTATTCTGCAATTAATTCAGAGATTTGCTAGCCGTTTTCATTTAATTCTGGACCAAGTTTCAAGGGATTTTTAAAGGAATGTCTCTGTGGACTTTCCTCCGGAAGAGTTTATGCAATTAAGGATGCAATCAATGCAGACCAACGGCTATCCTTGACAGAGAATGATATTTTATTCAGGACCAGAGAATAAAAGATAGAATGTTTTTTGAATCTCTAACAAGAACAAGAAGAAGAACACACACAATAGAGAGAGAGAATACTGATTACAGAGAAATATTCAAAAATCTTCTGTCACAAAGAATTCTCAAGAACACTCATCCAAGGAGATCAAGCCTTCTCAATATCTTCAGATCTCTTTTGTTTTCAAAGTGTTCAAGGCCAACATATTTCAAGACTCCAGACACTCAACATTTCAGCTATTGCTGAAATCATCCATTGCTGGAGTTCAATATTTGAAGGCCTATCACCCTCAGCAAAGCTTTTCTTCCTGAAGATCTCAAGGATTCAGGGGGAGCTTTGACATCAATCCACATAGTCTTCTCAGTTGTTTGAGAAAGAGAAGACTTTCATCACTCTCTCACCCCCACTCTGTAAAGGGTTTTTCAAACTCCCTTCAAAAGTTTGAACCTGGTTTTTGAGCACCTTGTCAAAAGCTCATTGGTGGCAAGACACCTGATCATAAAATCTGCTTTGGTTTTTGAGCACCTTATCAAAAGCTCATTGGTGCCCAGGACACTTGATCAACTCATCCTGCAGTGGATTCCTACCTAGGGTGGTAGAAGAGTGGATGTACCCAACTTTGGGGAACCACTATATTTCCTTGTGTCTTCTGGTTATGCTTGCTTTCATTTTTGTTTCTGGCCTTGATTTTTCTGTGCTTAGTTTTTGCATAGCTTAGTACTGTGATTAGATTTATTTCTGCTTCCCTGCTCACACATATTACAACAATTGTTGTAAAAGTTTGTAAAAGTTTTTAAAGCACCATATACTCTATTCACCCCCCCTCTAGAGTATATCAGATCTAGTTGCTCTTTCAATTGGTATCAGAGCCAGGTTGGTTAAACATACCATATCTGATTGGTTGTACAGGCTAACACCTGAACCCCAATATCCCAAACTAGATCTGTCTTTCTTTTGTATTTTATTATTAGATTTTGTTTGCACAAATCATGGCCCAAAACAAAGATTATGCTAGCACCAGACCTCCAGTGTGCAATCTATCCAAGTTTGCACTTTGGAAGGCAAGGATTAGACTTTACATGAATTCTATTGATGAAGACATCTTTAATTCTATTTTGACAGTGTGTCCAAGACCCCCAGAGAGCACAAGCACAAATGCTGTGCCACCTCCATCAGGAACAGATGCTGACATCAAGAGATGGAAGGTAGCTGATGCTAAGGCTATGAACATCCTAGCCCAGACAATGTCAGATGACATATTTCAAAAGGTAGCTGAATGTAATTCAGCCAAGGAAATTTGGGATGGACTCTAAGAAATAGTCTCAGGCTCAGCTGATGAGAGAAAGGACAGAAGATCCCATCTCATCTCTCAATATGAGAACTTCAAGAAGGGAGAGACTGAGTCAGTGGGAGATATGTACAACAGACTAAGTCTAATTGTCAGTGAGCTAAGGACATTGGACAAAGAGATCTCTCTGACAGAACTTAATGACAAGATCCTAATGTGCTTCCCCAGCACTTGGGATTCAAGAATCTGGCCAATTAAGGATGCCAGAAGTCTAAATGAGATCACCACTGAAGCTTTGCTTGGGTAAGCTCAAATCTTATGAGCTACTCATCAAGAATAGAGAGGAAGAACAGAAGGCTGCTTCACCAGCCACAAGGAAAGAGAAGACCATAGCCTTTAAGGCAACTGAGGATCTGCCTGAAGATAAAGCTACAGGCAATGATGAACTACTCAGCTTGTTGGCCAAAAGATTCTATAAGATGGCCAGAAAGGACTTCAGAAGAAGATCATACAAGGAGCAGGACAAGCCAAGGTATGACAAGTCCATTAACAACAATAAAGACATTATTTGCTTTGGTTGCAGGAAACCAGGGCACATAGTTCCTGACTGTCCAGAGAACAAGAACAAGGACAGAAGGGACAGAAAGAAAGAAGGAAGGAGAAAGACTCCAAAAGGAATTGAAATGGCAAACCTTCTTCAAGCAAAAATAAGCATACAAGAAAAGGGTTTGTTGCTGAATCCTGGAGTGAGACAGAAGAGGAGTCAGAAGCCTCTTCTAGCTCCAGTGATGATGAGGATGATGCAGAAGAAAAGGAGTTCTGCATGATGGCAATCAATGCCTCACAACACAATTCAGAGGAAGAGGAGTCAGAGTCAGACTCAGAGACCCAACCTGAAGAAGATCAGGTAATTAGTTCTTTTGATTTTAGTTCAGAAGATTTTAAATCTGAATTTAAAGCACTGTGTTTAGACCTGCTAAAGTCTGAGAAAGAGATTATCTCTCTCAGAAATCAATTATCTGAACACAATGTTTTAAAGTCAGAAAACCTCAAACTCTCTCAGGAGTTGGAGAACTGTAGGGAACAGATAGCTACACTGAAAAGTGAGCTCTCTGAGGCCAAGAAGCTTGAAGAATCCCTTAATGGGAGAAGCATCAAGCTGATGGACATCACAAGCACAGTGAACTCTAGATTTAACAGTACACTGGGCTTGGGTGCCTCATCCAGCCAACCTATTGTTCTAACAACTCCCATCAAGTTTATTTCTGACAAGGGAAAGGGAGTTGTAGAGGTTGCTAGGAAAAATTCTGATCTGCCTCAGAAAACTAAGTCCCAGCAGAAATCGTCGAACGTAGATCGACGATCGCCGAATGAAGATCGACGATCGCCGAACGCAGCTCGACGATCTCAGGAAAAATCGTCGAACGCAGATCGACGATCTCAGCCAAAGTCGTCGAACGCAGGTCGACGATCTCATATACCTGACCTCAGCCATAGTCGACCGTCGAACGGAGCTCGACGATCTGACCCAAGATCGTCGAACGCAGCTCAAAGATCGTCGAACAGAGGTCAGAGCTCTGGAAACTTTTTCAAAGGCAAATCAAAATTGAATCCTAAGAGGTCCTTCATCCCAAATCTATAACCCTTATACTGAATGGATTCTACCTCCAAGGAGATATCATCCTGAAGGATATAAGAGTCAACCTGGGATGTCTTTCATTTCTGAATTTAGAGGTTATCAACCTAAGCCCAAGGTAAACTGGGTCAAAAACAAAAGAATTGTCTTATCTGCAGGTGAAGACCAATCCAATATCTAACCAGCAATGGTATTTGGATAGTGGGTGCTCTAAGCACATGACAGGGAATAAGGACAACCTCACATCCTTCAGAGCCAAGCTTGGACCCAAAGTTATTTTTGGTGATTCCAACTTTGGACAAACTAAAGGATATGGTGCAGTCCAGATTGGATCAGTAACTTTCAAGAAGGTAGCTTATGTGGAAGGACTGAAGCACAACCTAATTAGCATCAGTCAGCTGTGTGATGAAGGCTAACAGGTGACCTTCAGCAAAACTTTATGCAAAATCAAGACAGAGGACAACACAACTGTGTTGATAGGTAAAAGGAAAGGTAACATCTACTTAGTAGACTTTCTTTCAACTAATGTAGATATCTGCTTGTTTAATTCAGTCTGTAGACCAAATGTTTTATGGCATAAGAGATTAGGACACCTAAACCTTAGAACTATTGCTAGGCTATCCAAGGACAACCTTGTTAGAGGACTACCTTCTGGCCCCTACAAGAAGGAAGGACTCTGCAAGGCTTGTCAATTAGGCAAGCAAACTAAAAACAGTTTTAAGTCACTTAAAAAGAGTGATTCACCTAGGATATTGTATCTGTTACACATGGATCTTTTTGGACCCATCACAGTACAAAGCCTAGGAGGGAAATCCTACACTTTATTAATTGTAGATGACTTCTCTAGATTCACTTGGGTGTTCTTTCTAAGGAAGAAGTCTGATAACTTTAAGTGTCTGACAGAGTTTCTCAAATGTATACAGATTGAGTTCAATACTCACATTGCCCTGATCAGAAGTGATCATGGGACAGAGTTTGATTCTCTTCTTATGCAAGAGTTCTGTCAGAGTGAAGGGATCAGGCATACTTTCTCAGCTCCTAGAACTCCTCAACAAAATGGGGTAGCTGAAAGGAAAAATAGAACCCTTATTGAATTTGCCACTACATTGTTGTCAGATGCTCATCTACCTCTATCCTTTTGGGCAGAGGCAGTGAACACCTCCAACTATGTGCTGAACAGAAGTCTGATACATAAACTAAAGGGAAAGACTCCCTATGAATTACTCAAAGGGAAGAAACCTAAAGTTGACTATTTTAGAGTTTTTGGTTGTATTTGCTACATTCACAATAATGACAAGAAACATCTAGCAAAATTTCAAGCCAAAGCTGATGAAGGAGTGTTTCTGGGATACTCCATGATCAGCAAGGCCTATAGGGTCTATAATAAATCATCTTTGAAAATTGAGGAATCTGTTCACATTTCATTTGATGAAACTAACATGTCTTTCAAGGAGAAGAATTCTTCTACCATAGAACCTTTGCAGGAACACTCTCTAGTTGAAGATATGAACAAGTTACAGGTTGCTCAAGAGGATGAAAGCAGTGAAGATGAAGGGAATGCTCAACATAATGGAGAACAACCTGAAGAGCCAGTTGTTGTACCACAAGAGGAAAACAACAACACAGGTTGGTGAACAATCAACACCCCCTGTTGATTTAGTAACATCAAGAGACCATCCAATTTCCCAAATAATTGGAGAAATCTCAGCTGGTGTGCAAACCAGAAATCAGGTCAACCAAAACTTGTTGCACACCTGCTTCCTATCTCAAATTGAACCTCAGTCCATTCAAGATGCAGAGCAAGATCCACACTGGATCATTGCAATGCAAGAGGAGTTGCATCAATTTGAGAGGAACAAAGTATGGGAACTAGTGACAAAGCCTAAGGATCATTCCATTGTTGGAACAAAATGGGTATTCAGAAACAAACTGGATGATCAAGGAGTAATTATAAGGAACAAGGCAAGGCTAGTTGCTCAAGGATACTCTCAAGAAGAAGGAATCGACTACGACCAGACCTTTGCACCTGTTGCAAGATTAGAAGCCATCAGGATTTTTCTAGCTTATGCAGCTCACAAAGGCTTTAAAGTATATCAGATGGATGTCAAAAGTGCTTTCTTAAATGGAGACATCAAAGAGGAAGTTTATGCCAGACAACCTCCAGGTTTTATCTCTCCAACTTATCCTGATTATGTTTTTAGATTAAATAAAGCATTATATGGTCTCAAGCAAGCTCCTAGAGCATGTTATGAGACCTTAGCATGCTTTCTCTTGGAAAATGGTTTTATAAGGGGTAGAGTAGACCAAACTCTTTTTATTAGAACCCATAAGTCCCATACCCTACTAGTACAAATTTATGTAGACGATATCATTTTTGGTTCTACTGACTCAAAATTGTGCAGAAGGTTTTCTAACCTAATGCATTCTAAATTTGAGATGAGTAGCATAGGTGAGCTATCCTTCTTCCTAGGATTGCAAGTCAAACAACATGCTGAAGGCATCTTCATTTCTCAAACCAAATATGCAAATGAATTGGTTAAGAAATTTGGTATGTCTGAGGCATCTTGTATGAAAACACCCATGCCTACCAATGCTGTATTAGATGCTGATGAACATGGGAAACCTGTTGATCAGACAACATATAGAGCAATGATTGGCTCTTTACTGTATCTTACAGCTAGTAGACCAGATATCATGTTTGCTACATGTATATGTGCTAGGTTCCAAGTAAGCCCTAGAGAGTCACACCTCACTTTAGTAAAGAGGATTCTCAGGTATGTTAAAAGTTGTCCAAATCTAGGTCTCTGGTATCCAAAAGATTCAGCATTTGAGTTAACTGGATTCTCTGATGCTGATTATGCTGGATGCAGAATTGACAGGAAAAGCACCAGTGGAACTTGTCAGTTCCTTGGTGACAGACTGGTCTCTTGGTTTTGTAAGAAACAAACATCTGTGTCAACTTCAACTGCTGAAGCAGAATATATGGTTGCAGGCAGTTGTTGTTCACAAATCTTGTGGATCCAAAATCAACTCCTAGACTATGGTTACAACTTAGAAAAGTCTAAAATCTTTTGTGATAACACAAGTGCTATTTCTATAGCTCAAAATCCAGTCCTCCATAGTAGGACAAAACACATAGAGATTAGGCATCATTTCTTAAGGGATAATGTTGAAAAGAATAAAATTGAATTACAATATATCCCAACTGATTTGCAAAGGGGAGATATTTTCACCAAGCCCTTGGATGAAAAGAAACACACCTTCTTCCTAAATCAGTTAGGAATGTTAGATGGAGGAAGTCTTAATTAATCTACCAAGATTTTGAAAGCTTAAAAATTGACCAATACTAGGCAAACTTTTTGATTTTTTTTCTTAGTGTCTAGAACTTTTCTGATCTCTGAACTGCGCTCGACGATTTACCCCAAGATCGTCGAACGGAGATCGACGATTTCCAAATCGTCAAACTGAGTTCAGCGCCTCTCAGATAGTACGAACTATCTCTTCCGATCAACGATCGTCGAACGGCGCTTGACGATTATGTTCTCTGAACGATCGTCGAACGGAGCTCGACGCTCTCCAAGATCGTCGAACGGAGATCGACGATGTTGAAGACTCTTCAGATTCCTTTAGAAGCCCCGATCGTCGAACTGAGTTCAACAATCTTCCCAATTCTGCGTCGAACCCTAATATAAAACTCATTTTTCGCCGTCGTTCTCTTTTGCGCTTTCGATTTCTCTGCAAGAATTTTCTTTCCCTCCAAACAGTTCTACGCTTGGTCGTTTTGTTTGTTGAGTTTTTGCAGGTACAATGGCTGTGTCAGTTGCTGTCCTAGCTGCAATGAAGTTTGATGCAAGCTTTGACATTGATATAGAATCATTCAACACCACTGACCAGATTTTCCAAGACATACTGGGTTTGTTCAAGGATCAGAATCTAACTGCCCTCATGACCACTAGGATCAAGCTGACTTCAGATGAGATCAAGGAGTGGGTCTATACTGCTCATAATCAAGACAACAACACAATAGTTGAGTCTATTGCTGGAAATCAGGTACCCTTGACCCCCACAGTTTTAACAGAAGTTTTTGGACTGAGAAATGGAGAAGATATTGCTGAGTTATCAGGAGAAGAATTTTCTGACCTGCTTGCCAGGATGGGTCATCCAGAGGGAAACCCTAGCAAGCTATTCAAAAGGAATCTGTCTGTTGAATACAAGTTCCTGGCAGATGTGGTAGGGAAAGTGCTGCTGGCAAAGCACTCTGCCCATGATACTATATCCAGACATCAGCTCTGTCTCATGGGAGCTCTGGTGGATAAGAAAAATCTGAACTGGGGAGAGGTGTTCTTTGACCTCATCAAGAAGAAAATAAACAAGAGTTTTGTAAACTTTGGAAGAATTCTTGGAGTTTTCCTGCAGACCAGGTTCCCTGCCTTGCTGGTCTCCTCTGGAGTTCACATAAATGCCTCCAAGAGACTAACCTGTGCCCTCTTTGGCAAGTGGGACAGGCAAATAAGCAAGCCTAGCAGGCCCTCCTCCAGTGCTCCTTCAGGCACAAGGACTCCAAGAGTCACTCTCCCACAGGTCTCTGCTCCTGCAGATGACCTGGCTGCTGCTGTTGCTGCCCCTCCTCCTCCTCCAATTCCATCCCTTCCCTCACCATCCACCATCCCAGCTCCATCCTCCATCACCATATCCAGCCCATCTCCAACATCAACTCCATCTCCAGAACCCATTCTACCTCCACCAGCAGACCAATTCCAACCACTGTTCTCCTACCCTCCACCTGATATCACCTCTTCACCATCCATTCCATCCTTCACCCTACTGGATGATTCCTTTATGGATGATTCCCCCTCAACTCCTCCTGACTTCCCTACCTCCTCCTCTTCATTCCAAAATCTCCTCCACCATATCATTGATCAACCAACATTCACCCCATCCATATCCATCCCCTTATCCTCCATATCCACCCTACCAACACCTCAGCCCTCCATTCCCCAATTCTCCAGCCCTTCCCTTCCAGCATCCCCAGCTGCTTCCATTCCATCTACCTCTGCTCCAGCTGTTGAGCAAGTAGATCTCTCAGCCCTAGCTGACAGGCTGTATGAGCTGATTTCCCCCAGGCTCTCTCTACTATTGGAGACCTCCTTGGCTCCTTTACACCTGTCAGTGGCAGCTCTTTCTGCCAGGCTCTCCTCCCTCTTCCCTCAGGCAGCACCTACAGCAGCGTGCCTTGATCCAGATGTCTCTGCATCTAGGCAGGGGGAGATGCCACATGAAGAAAGCCTTCTTGCTGTTGCTGCTGCTGTTTCTGCTTCTTCTGCTGCTCCTCTTGTTGCTGCTGCTGCTGAGCCTCCTACTGCAGTTCTTGCAATAGACCTAAGGTCTTTGCTATCTGCTTTTGATTCTTCCTTCTTTAGCTGTCTGCCAGAGAGTAATGCTGTCCAGCCCCCAGAAGACTTATCCAAGGCACTTGTGCCATTGTCTTGCTGTGACCCTAGCATCCTCACTTCTTTTGTACATTCAGTCATTGCTGCTGCTTCTGAAGAAAGGACTGATCTTGCTTCTGAGATTGTTGATGCTGCTGCTGCTGAAGATATTCATATTGCTGCTGAAGTTCCAACTGTTTCTGATGCACCAATATCCAAAGATATTCTGATGTCAGAGGCCACTGAAATTGAGCCTGCTGCAATTTTTGATGATGCTTCTGCCACTGTCAGTGAAGTTGTTGCTGCTACCAACTCTCCAGTTTCTGTTGTTGAGAGTGAATCTGCTGTTTCTGCTGTAAGTGAGATTGTTACTGCTGCTGTCACCTCTCCTGCTGCTGTTGTTGTTTCTGCTTCACCTCCTTCATCTGCTGCTGTCTCTGCTGCTGTCCCTGCTACTACTATCTCAACTTCTGCCTCATCTACTGCTGTTCAACTAAAGAAAGATCTTATGAAGAAAATAGATGCTTTATATGATGATCAGAGTTCTGAATCTGATGAGTTTAAAACAGACTATGATGACTCATCTGCTACCATTGCTAGGAAAAGGAAGGCAAGGAGCAAGACAATGAAAAGGGTTCCTCCTGCTAAAGTTAAGGATAATAATGATATTCGTTATTATATCCTTCAAAATTGCCCAATCTCTGAACACTGGATGCAGTATTCCAAGAACCAGCTGAAAGCCATGAAGAAAAAAAGAAAATATGAGAAGGGCTCTTCCCAATTCCAGCACCCTCATCCTCCTCCACCACCTCCTCCTGATGCAGGTGCAGGTGGAAGCTCTGCAAGTCAACCCCCAGCCAGAAGCCAGGCTCCCTATCAACCTCATGCCAGATCCTATCAAAGGGAAAGCCAATCCAGGGGTTCATATTCTAGGAGAGGAGGATATAGGGGCAATCAGAGAGATATTCAAGTTTATTCCAAAGGGTATTCCAGGCAGCACCCATATTCTAGTGGAGGATATGTTTCATCTGATACATCATCAGGTCCTTTCCCCTACAAGCTAAAAGAGACTATGTCTGCCAGGCCTCCTCAAGACAACCCTTCCAACAGGTATGAGCCACCTGTACCTTTTGAGGACCCTGAAAATAACCCAGCTGCTTGGACTGCCAGGTTAAAGGAATTGGCTGCACTGGATCAGATTAAGAAGGCCAGAGATCAAGGATTGGATACCTCCAACATTTCTACAATGTCTGAGCAAAGACAGAAAGAATTAGAAATATATGCTTCCAGTAAATTCTTTGATGCTGACAGATACATGGAGTTACATCCTGCAGCTGTGGTTCCCAGGCCTACAAAGCAAACTTATTTGGGTGCAGCAGATGACACCAGGTCCAACAAATAAGCCCTAAACCCTAACAGAGAAATCAAAATGGTTAAAGGCAAAGAGAAGAAGTGACATTGTAAGGTGACAGTTTCTGTGAATTCTGATTATTATCTGGATGATATATATATATATATATATCTGTGTTTCTGCTTGTCTAGCTGTTGTTTTTCTGCTTAATACTTGTATGTTGTTATTTAAATTTTTCCAAAGTCTGTAAATAGTAATCCTAACCCAAATAGGGGGAGATTGTTGGAACACCCTATTACTAATTTGGGTCAGGATCACTATGTCTCTAGGAACCTTTGCTTGACCTCCTGTATAGCTTAAAAGGTCAATTAGAATTGAGTCTAAGGGTTAGAAGTCTAGGTTTGGAAGCTTCCCTGAAGACCAAGTTTTTCTGTCTTGAGACTAAGTCTGATCGTCGAGCTCAGCACGACGATTCGTCGAACTCCGATCGACGATCGTCTAGCTCAACTTCGACAGATCATCGAACTCCATTCGATGATCGCTGAGCTCAACTTCATAATATCGTCGAACTCCATTCGACGATCGGTGAGCTCAGGTCGACGATTTTGACTCTGCCTTGGATCTTTATCTCTGAGCTCAGTTCGACGATCTTTGAGCTCAGATCGACGATATTTTGCTGCTGTGTATTTCCAGATCGCTGAGCTCAGCTCGACGATAGCAGAGCTTGGTTCGACGATTTCAGATAACTTCCAGAATTCAAATTCAAATCAGTTAGGAGTTATTCTGCAATTAATTCAGAGATTTGCTAGCCGTTTTCATTTAATTCTGGACCAAGTTTCAAGGGATTTTTAAAGGAATGTCTCTGTGGACTTTCCTCCAGAAGACTTTATACAATTAAGGATGCAATCAATGCAGACCAACGGCTATCCTTGACAGAGAATGATATTCTATTCAGGACCAGAGAATAAAAGATAGAATGTTTTTTGAATCTCTAACAAGAACAAGAAGAAGAACACACACAATAGAGAGAGAGAATACTGATTACAGAGAAATATTCAGAAATCTTCTGTCACAAAGAATTCTCAAGAACACTCATTCAAGGAGATCAAGCCTTCTCAATATCTTCAGATCTCTTTAGTTTTCAAAGTGTTCAAGGCCAACATATTTCAAGACTCCAGACACTCAATATTTCAGCTATTGCTGAAATCATCCATTGCTGGAGTTCAATATTTGAAGGCCTATCACTCTCAGCAAAGCTTTTCTTCCTGAAGATCTCAAGGATTCAGGGGGAGCTTTGACATCAATCCACATAGTCTTCTCAGTTGTTTGAGAAAGAGAAGACTTCCATCACTCTCTCACCCCCACTCTGTAAAGGGTTTTTCAAACTCCCTTCAAAAGTTTGAACCTGGTTTTTGAGCACCTTGTCAAAAGCTCATTGGTGGTAAGACACCTGATCAAAAAATCTGCTTTGGTTTTTGAGCACCTTATCAAAAGCTCATTGGTGCCCAGGACACCTGATCAACTCATCCTGCAGTGGATTCCTACCTAGGGTGGTAGAAGAGTGGATGTACCCAACTTTGGGGAACCACTATATTTCCTTGTGTCTTCTGGTTCTGCTTGCTTTCATTTTTGTTTCTGGCATTGATTTTTCTGTGCTTAGTTTTTGCATAGCTTAGTACTGTGATTAGATTTATTTATGCTTCTCTGCTCACACATATTACAACAATTGTTGTAAAAGTTTGTAAAAGTTTTTAAAGCACCATATACTCTATTCACCCCCCTCTAGAGTATATCAGATCTAGTTGCTCTTTCAGAGAGAAAGCAGCTGTTGAGGGGGAGCATGTAAGGTCACAGGAGGAGACTGCTAGAAATGAGACTGAGGAGCAAAGGGATGCTGAGGAGCTACCAAGGACTGAGAAGGATTTACCTCCTAGTCCTAAGGATAGGATAGATATTGCCAGTACTTCTGCTTCAGAGGATGAAGAGGCATCTAGAGCCAAGAAAAGAAAGCTACAGGTTTTCATAAGGAGAAGCCAGACCTACAAGAAAACACTGCAAACCATTGTTCCACAACAAGCCCCAACTATTGATTATAGTTCTTTGTTGGTGGCTTTGCAAATCAAGATGGATGAGCAAAGAAAAGCTCTAGAAAAATATATGGATGAAGGACATAAATCACTTAAATTTGATCTGTCTCAAGACATAAAATCTATAAGATTTGAAGTAAATCAAAACAAGAAGGAAATGACTGATTGTTTCCATAAAGGAGGCAATGCAGTGGTTTATTTGGCTACTCATCAAGAGAATATAAAGAAACAGGTTGATGACATGGCAGTAAAACAAGAATATGTTCTGGAAAACCAGATTAGAATGATTGATAATTTAACTGAATCACATAATGTGATAGTAATTGAAATGCAGAATCTTGCAGCTGCTCAGACTGCAGCAAGGACTACTGCCAAGGCTGAATTTGACAAGCAATTATAAGAGAGCCTAACTGCTGTAAAACCTACAATTGAAGATTCTCAAAAGGCAATTACTGACAAGCTACAAAGATTAAAACCTTTTTATAAAGATGGTGTCAATTATCTGAATACTCAGATCAGATTCCAGAAGGATGATCTTAGGGATCATATAGAAAGAGAAGTTATAAAGGAGGAGAGTGTACTAGTCAAAGTAGGCTCTGACCATGCTAAATGGATTTCAAACAGCATCAGAGCTACCCTTGGATATCCACCTTTATGTGATGATAATAATGTAGCAGAATCTGGGGTAAATCATGCCTATTTTGGAGGAGAACAAGCTGAAGTAGCTCAGGTGATCTACCCTCCTACAGATTTTGACATGATACATCAGGAGGTACAATCTATATATAGCCCTCCTGAGGGTAATCAGAATATTATCTTTGAGAAAGTAGTACAGCCTGTGCCAGAGGAAATACTAAAAGAGCAAGAGGCAGTATTAAAAAAGCAGGAAGCCCAATTATCTAAGAAGCGGTTCAGAGAGCAGGCTGAATTAAGGCCAGATTTTGAGCAATGTAGCCCAACTTCCAGAAATATTATTCTGACTGCTTGGAAGGCTGCAAAGGATAATTTCATAGAAATGGGTAAATGGTACTCTGATCAAGAATGGAGAAAGCATGAAGCCAGGAAAGAGGCCATAGTACAATACAGAAGGAAGGCTAAATTAGGGAAGCTACCTCCTAATGCACAGGAGCCTAGCAAGTATTTCCCTAAGTCTTATCATTATTTTGAGAGACAGAAAATAAGGGCTCAAGAACAAAAAAGAAAGATCTTAAGGGAAAGAAGCCTGCTGATGACAATGGTGCTCCAGTTCAAGCAAAGATTCAATCTGGAAAGGGCATTGTTATCAAGGAGCCAGAGCAGCCATAGGATAGAATTTTCTTAAGTTTACAACTTTGTAATCATTTGCATTAAACTTCATGTAAACTTTTGATTAATAAAACTTTTGAAAGTTGTAACAAAATAATGTTTAATGTTCAATCTATTACATTGTTATTCTGAGATAATTGTTTATACATGATTTGTTTATGCATGTTTAGTATTTACCCTGTCATATAATACTGTTATACATCATATTGAGTATTTGTTATGTATGGTGTATATCATTGACTAAGGGTTATGACTTCTCCAAATAGGGGGAGATTGTTGGGTATATTGGAAAATGTGTTCCAGATTTGAAGAAGCCTCACCCTACTCAATGATATACACCAAGGTGTATTTGATGTGCTTTGAGTTTATTTGTGCAGGTTAAGTAATTGCATGAAATGCAGAAAACTTTCTAAGTCCATGTGTCGACACCTAGAGGTGAAGTGTCGACACTTATAAAGGTTTGTGTCGACACCAAGAGAAGCTGTGTCGACACTTGGAGTAATTGTGTCGACACCAGGAAAGGTAGAGTCGACACCAGAAGAAAAGTGTCGACACATATAGGCAGTGTCGACACACTGTGAAGAATTGTCAACATAATATGTGTCGACACTTAGAGGCAGTGTCGACACTCAAAGAAACTTTGTCGACATCAAATGTGTCGACACCAGGAGGCTGTGTCGACACTCAGCAAGCTTCAACAAAGTTAAAGTAGTTGTGTCGACACAAAGGAGATGTGTCGACACTCAGCAAATTTCAACACAAGAAGGCATGTGTCGACACAAAGGAGATGTGTCGACACTCAGCAAGTATCAACAACAAAAGAAGATATGTCGACACAAAGGAGATGTGTCGACACACACCAGAATTCAACTAAGTATTAATATGAGAAGTATTTGTGTCGACACACTCAACCAGTGTCGACACATTCAACAGAAGGCTTGTGTCGACACAAAGAATCAGTGTCGACACATTCTGAAGAAGCAGTGTCGAGAAGCTGTCACAACAACACAAGGAGTTGTGTCGACACCATCAAGGCTAGTGTCGACACTTAATCCACTTGTGTCGACACTTGGTCTATTTGTGTCGACACATAATGACTATCTGTCTCGACACTTTCAGATAGTGATAGTGATTTCAAGAAGTAACTGGATGATTTGACAGCTGCCATTTCTACCGGTCAACTGCAACTGTCAGAGCTGTCAGGAGTTCGTTAGAAACCGGATCAGCCGGTTATCTTGGAGGAAGACTATATAAAGACCTTTCTCCTTCAACAGAAAGAGATTGATCACAATTAATCAAGAGATCTAACAACATAAAAGAAAAAGACCTTCAATAAAAGATCTAAGAAGTTAGAGAGAGAGCTCCTTCTAAGAAGAGCAGCTGCTGAATCAGGCTGCAAAGTCAGATTCAGATTGAGATCTGAATCTCAAGACAGAAGTTGATTGAAGATCATTTTCACAGGAGATTCAACCCTACTGAGTTCTAATTCAAGAAGCTTTGAAGAAAGCCAAGGGAGGTTGATCTCTGCCAAGTTCTTCCAAGAACTCATCAAGAAGCCAGTCAACTCATCTCTCTCTGTCAGAGTTGTGGTTAATTACTTTGTATTATCAAATTTCTGTAGGATCTTGTATAGATCTGAGTTGTAAGCCTAAATCTATAAAGGCTGAGGTAGGGCTTTTGAGCCTGAGTGTAGGAGAATTAATTCTCTGAGTGTAGGCCTTGTTCAAGGCTGAGGTAGGGTTGTTTAGCCTGAGTGTAGGTCTTGTTGAAGACTGAGTGGTAGGGCTTTGTGCCTGAGTTGTAGGAGTGGGGACACTCTGAGTTGTAGGAACCTGTTTGGGGTTCTGAGCTGTAGGATCTGAGGATCTGAGGAGTAGTGCAGAAGTTAGGCCGAATCTAGTACACTACTAGATAGGCGAAGGGGGAAAGTGGATGTACCCAGAACTTGGGGAACCACTATAAAAATCTGTGTGCACTCTGTGTTTGTTTATTTCTGTGATTGCTGTGCTAGCTGTGCTGAATTGTTGTAGCAAATTGCAAATACAGGTTTAATAGTACAGTGTTTCTGCCTTATATTTAAAAAGATAAATTAAACCTATTCACCCCTCCCCCCTCTAGGTGATTAGGCACTATTTCTTTGAGCTGACACTCCGATGCGCTCAAGAATCTGGAAAGGTCCCACATACCGGGGGTCTAACTTGTGGTTCCTTCCAAATCTTTTAACGCCAGACATCGGGGAAAATTTCAGAAAAACCAAGTCCCCAACGGCAAACTCCAGATCGACCCTTGTAGATTAGCATACTTCTCATAGTGCTCTTGAGGCACACGAAGCTTTTCTCGAATGTGAGTCCCGACACAATTCATCTCTTCAAGGGCTTCCGGACCTAACAACGGTCTCTCACCATCTTCAGCCCAAAATAATGAAGTTCTACAATGCCTCCCATACAAGGCCTCAAACGGAGCCATATGCAGACTCTCTTGATAACTATTATTGTAAGCAAACTCCATGAGTCTGAGACGCTCATCCCAAGCACCACCATGATCCAAAATATAACACCAAATCATATCCTCTACGATCTGATTTATCCTTTTCATTTGACCATTAATCTGCAAATGATAGGCGGTGGAATACCTTAAATCGGTACCCAACCCCTCCTGTAAACTCTTACAAAAGCGAGACGTAAATCTAGAGTCTCGATCTGATACGATGCTAACAGGCACACCATGCAACCTGATGACCTCTTCAAGATATAACTCAGCTATCTTCTTCATCGAGTACCCAATCTTAAATGGAACAAAGTGAGCACACTATGTCAATCTGTCGACTACCACCCAAACAGAGTCGTGCCCACGGGGAGATTTTGGTAGACCGGTGATGAAATCCATTGAAATACTCTCCCATTTCCAACTTAGAATATCAAGCGGTGTCAATTTACCACCAGGCCTTCTGTGATCAGCCTTAACACGCTGACATGTATAATATTCCGATACAAACTTTGCGATGTCATTTTTCATCCCTGACCACCAAACAATTTGCTTTAGATCTTTATACATCTTAGTGGAACCAGGATGGTAGGCTATAATGGAACCATGAACTTCAGCACAAATCTGAGCTCGAATGTCTCCAAAGGCAGGGACACAAAATCTACCCCGATACTTCAAGGTGCCCAACTCGTCCACAGAGAAATCAGGTAGCTCTCCCCTCACAGTTCTATTCCGGAGGTGCAATAAATCAGGATCATCATTTTGATGTGCTCGAGTAAGGGAAATCCAAGAGGGTTCTTCTGCTTCTATACTAGCAGACACAGTACTACTCCCAACCTCAATATCCATCAACAAAAATTCTTCTATCAAGGACTACACCGACAGAATAAAAATCTTAGCGGTCTTTCTACTCCAGGCATCGGCTACTACATTAGCCTTTCTTGGATGATAAAGAATTTCCACTTCATAATCTGCCACATATTTTAACCACCGACGCTGGCGCAGATTTAGTTCCTTCTGAGTGAATACGTACTTCAAACTCTTATGATCTGTATAGATCTTGCACAACGCGCCGTACAATAAGTGTCTCCAAAGCTTCAGCGCATAAATTACGACAGCAAACTCCAAATCATACGTAGGATAGTTTCTCTCGTGGATCTTTAGTTACCTCGATCCATACGCGATCACCTTACCATTTAGCATTAAAACACAACCAAGTCCGATGTGTGACGCATCAACATACACATCATACTCAACTCCTTCAGTAAGTAAGGTTAAAATCCGAGCAGTACATAATCTCTTCTTCAGCTCTTAGAAAGCCTCTTCACACTTATCACTCCAAATGAATGCAGTATTCTTCTGAGTAAGTCTAGTTAGAGGAGAAGACAACACCGAAAACCCCTCCATGAATCTTTTATAATAGCCAACCAGGCCTAAGAAACTCCTAATCTCCTTGGGTGTAGAAGGTCTCTCCCATTCCAACACAGCAGAAATCTTGGTCGGGTCTACAAAAATACCGTCCTTGCCTACCACATGACCCAAAAAGGACGCCTGGGGTAACCAGAACTCACACTTGCTCAACTTCGCATATAACCTATGCTCCCCCAGGGTCGACAAAACCAGACGCAAATGCTGAGTATGCTCCTCAACATTGCAGGAATACACCAAGACATCATCTATGAATACAATAACAAATCGGTCCAAGAAATCCTTCAACACCCGATTCATCAAATCCATGAAAGCAGAGGGTGCATTGGTTAAATAAAAAGACATCACCAAAAACTCATAATGTCCCTGCCGTGAATGGAAAGCGGTTTGGGGAATATCTGCCTCACGAATCCTCAACTGGTGGTAGCCTGAGCGAAGATCGATCTTTGAAAATACCGAGCTACCACGCAATTGGTCGAACAAATCATCAATCCTTGGCAGGGGATATCTATTCTTAATGGTTACCTTGTTCAATTCCCTATAATCGATGCAAAGTCTCATCGATCCATCTTTCTTCTTGACGAACAAAACAGGAGCACCCCATGGAGAAGTACTTGGTCTAATAAAACCACACCTCAGCAACTCATCGAGCTGAGTACGCAACTCGTCCAACTCACGCGGAGCCATACAGTACGGTGCTTTAGCAATAGGATGAGTACCTGGCTCGAGGTCTATCACAAACTCTATATTCCTTTTCGGAGGAAGTCCTGGAAGACTATCAGGAAAGACATCTAGAAACTCTCGCACCACCGAGACATCCTCAAGATGTGATGTAACAAAAGCTGTCTCTAGAGCAAAAATAGAAACCAAAAACGCCACGTAACCAGACTCTATAATACGACAAGCACGTACCGCAGAAATGATAGGGGAAACTCTGTCCTGAAATCCATAGACGCTCATAGCTTGTCCGTCGTCCATTCTGAAATCCAATCGCTTAGCCTTACACTGGGTGACCGCATCATACTTGGACAGCCAGTCCATGCCCAGAATCACGTCAAAATCAGAAAGATCCAAAATCATCAGATCCGCAAAGGCCAAAAAATTGCCAAGATAAATAGGGCATCTCAGAACTCCTTGGTTAGATATCACAGAATCACCAGAAGGGAGCTTGACATTGAAGGAGCCTCCAAAATGGTCCACACTCAGGCGATGCTTATTAACAAATCTCCGGGCCACAAAGGAATGGGTGGCACCCGAATCGAAAAGAACTCGGGCCCACCTATTCCGCACCTTAAACTCCCCTAAAACTGTAACATACATAACTAAACAAATGATAATTAGGGCAACAATGATAACTAACAAGGATAAATTAAACTGAGGCTAACCTGATATCACTTGCGTAGAGGTTTGGGCTTCCTCGCTGGTCATCACATTCAGCTTTCCTTTTCCTTTATCCAGGTTTGGTGGCGGTGGCAGAGCTCAAAGTGGGGCAGGCTGCAGTGGGGACTGAGCCTGCGGGCACGAAGACTTCTGGTGTCCCTTCTGCCCACAGTGGAAGCAAACCCTTTCTTTCATCTAGCAGCGGGTCACGTCATGACTCTTCCTTGCACAGAACAAGCACACAAGGTCTCCCTTCGGTGGACCATGGATGGCATGCACCTGCTGCTGCTTCAGAGTGGCAGTTCTCTTGAAACACCTTTCGTAGGGGTGGCCAGGACGACCACAGAAGCTACACACTTCCCTACTTTTCTTCTTCGAAGAAGGGCCAGATGCCCTGGAGCTACCATCCTCAACACCTTTTCTTTTCTCCTTCCTTGCCGCAGCACCGTGGTTCTTGGCTTTTTCAATCATCTCCACTTTTAAAGCGGCTTCCACTGCTTCAGCATAACTTTCAGCTTGGTAAGCGCATGCCAACTGCTGGACATCGCTTCTTAATCCTCCCAAGAAACATTTCACTCTACCCTCCTCAGAAGCTACCAAATCAGGAGCAAACATGCTCAGTTTGCTAAACTCAATCTCGTACTCGCTCACGGTGAGCTGTCTCTGCTTTAGATGCAGGAAGTTATTCATCAGGCGGTCTTGCTCGACCGAGGGTAAAAACTTCTTCAGCAGCATCTTCTTAAAAGATTCCCAAGTACAGCCTTCCTTCATGCTCTCTCTTTCCCGAATCCACCAACTCTTTGCCAGACCTTTTAACTGATAGGTTGTAATCATCACCTTCTGGGCTTCAAGAATTCCGTGATATGAAAACATCTCATCGATGGAGATGATCCAATCATCTATAATCATAAAGTCAGCACTCCCGTCGATGGTGGGAGGTCCCAACCGCTGAAAGTGCGATATGAAATTCATTTTTGGTGGTATCGCCATCGGTGGCACCAGAGGAGCAGGGGTATCGGACACGGCCTGGCCCACAGCGGGCTCTTGCACTAAAGGTTGTTGCGCGGGAGCAGCAGACAACAAAGACTCAATTTGCTATTGCATTGCTACCAATTGCCTCGACAGAGCCTCATTTCTCTGACGCAGACTCTCGATAATCGCGTCACTTTGCGCACTTGATGACTCACCCTCTGACTGGGGAGTCGACCTCATCGCATGACGCTTTGGCGGCATTTCTAAAAAAGCAAACGAACAAATCATCAAAATCCTAGCTTACAACAAAACCACACGACTAGTTCAGACCATACTTAAAAGACACTTGCTTATGCTGCAACTTGCTCTGGATTTTATAATGATGTTATGTCCTACTTAGGATGATATCCTCTCATCCTATTGACTCTTGTGCCTATGACATGAATGCATGTATTCTTTATTCTTTTTCTGATTTAAAACCATGTGTGTACATATGTCATCCCGCAAATCTTTAGCTTGACACATTGTGCTTATACAATGTTATGCTATGCATGATTGTGTTATGCATTCTAAAAAGGCCCTAATGCATGTTATTAGCGGCGTACACATGAAAATGTTATGCATACCATACTACATGATATTCTCATGCAACGAAAAAGAAACGTGCTTGTCGCATTCATGTGGTGAGGTTATGCATCCCATACTACATAACCCTCACATGTTGCCCTATAGTGGATCTATATATAGACACATATTATGCATCCCATACTACATAATATTCCCCGTATACTTCATGTTATTCTATGAGTGTAGTGTTCGTGCTTCAGCCAAGACGTGCTGATGACATATCGGTGTGTGTACGATATGATGCTAAACACCTAATACCAATAAGGAAAGGTTGCCCGACAAATTGTCAAGCAACCTCCCTCTGATACCAACTATCACAACGCGAATTTTCACCGCATAAAAAGCTTATCAGAGTAAGGGAAAAAGCGCGTCATGATGTCACGTCAGCAGGAGATAACTGTGGACGCTCAGGTAGACACCAACCTAACCAAGAATAAAGATTCTTTTTAAGTTATTTTAAGGAAAATCAGTTAAGTGCAGTAGTTAGCCGTATCCCTTTGCTTAGTGGCTCATCTAGTTCACGAATCAAAATATATTATACGCTGCGGAAAAATGCTTGATTAGATTAACTCAAACATTCTACATGAGTAAAATGTCCCTAAAGGACAACTCATGCTATGCAAGACTCTAAATTTATTATAGTAGGAAAGATAGCTTTTACGGTCGCTAAAAATAACAAGTTAGAGTTTCAAATTATGCAATGCATGAAGTAATAGTAGTGGGTTTTATAGTTGAAAATACCTAACATGCATTCATAGCATAAATCCTCCCAAAGAACAAGTAATCCACATCCACATTTAAAGAAATGAGCAGCTAGCAAGTATCAAACAACTAACAATTCAGTGGGCGCCAACAAATTGACATGAACCCACGAACAAAGTAAGTCTGAACTAATAAAACTAAACAAACAACAAACTACCTCGCTATGACGAGACAACAACCACGACCAACACTGCCGCCCAGAATACTCCAAAACCAGCACTGCTAACTACTACTTCTCTGAACCTGAGGCATTCCAAAGACAGAACACCTCAGCAAGACGGTACAAATGGTGGCAGTAAAAATAATAAGCCAAAATAAATAAAGGTCAACAGTGGTACCAACCCAAGACCAAAAGCACTGAAGTAAAGTACAAAAGAAAACAGGGCATCAATAGGAAAATAACACCTACGTGATTTGTCAAGTTCCACAAGGGTACACCAGACGCACAAGGCTATAAGGTGACTACATGAATATTTCACCAAAAAGAAAAATACAAAACCTTTATTAGGCACCTGTGGTCGACTCTACCCAAAAACACGGGCGAAGTGGTCACTCTTGGACACACCACCCCAAAAAACCAAAATACGGGCGAGGTGGTCACTCTTGGACACACCACCCAAAAACAAAACTGATATATAATCCGTCTAACTGCGAGGGAGTCTCATACCTTCCACCACACACCGCAGACATCCAAAAACCAGGTAGACTTCCACATGGCACTAATGAAGGTAACAAACACTGCGGAGGTGGAATCGTCCACTAACTCCCGCATTCAAGAAACCCAAAGAAACCACAACACAAATATCTCGAGATTTGGCTCGACAGATTCTACTTGCATTACCGAACTCAAGACGCGGTTGATCAACCACTAGGAGCAACTTACAGTCCTAGATGAATTCTAACACGTTTAATAACGAAAGGTAAGGCATGCATAGACATCTCTAAGATGCATCGGGAACGATTAACCAAAATAAGACAAGATCGGGCTTTCCAAGACAAAACCTTACAACAACAAAGGATCGTCGAAACGATTAATCATAACAATGATTTGGAAGAATAAGCGCAGAAAATTTAAAGAACATGAAAGTATAGTCATTACCATCAGATCGGACAAAGAGAAATGAGGGGAAACCACCACTTGCCTTGGTTTTACCAGAAAAGTCCTCTTAATTGCTCCACGTCGTAGATCGGGGCAAAAGACTGCGGGAGGAATTGAAATCTAGACAAAAAAGGTCGAAAAGGGGATTAGGGCCGAAAAACTCTAACGATAAATCTCAAGAAACGGGGAAGAAATTACCACGACGGCATAGCTCTCGACGAGAGCTTTCCAGATCTACGATCGGTTTGAAATTCCGAGCAACGGAGCACCGTCAACGGCCACCGGAAGAAATAAGGACGGACAACCTCTTTCTCGCTCACGCCGCTCTGGATCGGGAGGAAAAAGAATCGGAGAAGTTGAAGAAGGTATTTATACTAAAGGTGATAACAGGAAGAACAACAAAATAAATCGGGTTCAGCTGAACCGGTTTTCCCGAGATAGAAGGAACTGATTGTAACGCCCCGAAAGTTGTATTTGAGTTGGTCGCGTAAAAAGGGATTTTTGGTGCCGGTTTAGGGGTACACGGCCGAGGACACAGGCGTGTCCAAGGCCATGTCTGGCTGGTGTTTTTGGCCGTTTTCATCCCGAGAAGGACACGGCTAGAAACCCGGCTAAGTGACACGGGCGTGTCATTTGACACGGGCGTGTGCCTACCCGTGTCCATACCCGTGTTCTTTTGGGTCGTGTCCGTTGCCGTGGCGGTTATGTGTGACACGCCCCCGAACACGGGCATGTCGAGGAACCCGACACGGGCGTGTCAGGTGAGACATGGGCGTGTCTCTGCCCG
This sequence comes from Platanthera guangdongensis, assembly GCA_039583875.1. NCBI lineage: Eukaryota > Viridiplantae > Streptophyta > Magnoliopsida > Asparagales > Orchidaceae > Platanthera > Platanthera guangdongensis. The sequence goes on along the minus strand of CM077152.1, from coordinate 183,917,971 downwards.
TGTGTCTTTCATCCGTTCGACGATCGTGCCTGGAGCGAGGCACACGGCCTGGGACACGGCCGTGTTCCAAGCCGTGTTCGGCCCAGGTCTGGAGATTTTTGAATGAATCTGAGCCGTTCGTTTTCTTTAATCAAGATCCAACGGCCCAGATGGTTTCCTGCTCTGTTAAGGCCGGGAATAGGGGAGTTAGTCCTTCATTTCTCTCCAACCATTCTCTCTCTCAAGGAGTTGGAAAGAGGAGGAAGAAGGAAGGGATTCCGGCCGCCGGCGGAGCATCAGAGCACCGTTTCGAAATCTGAGAGCGGATCTGTGGAGGAAAGTTCGTTGCGAAGACTTCCATCCGTGTAGTTTTTCCATGGCGCAAAGCGGACTACAAGGGTAACGATTCTATACTGGAGCATGTGAAGCTCTTTCTTTCTGTATAGGGAATCCCGCTCTCGCGAGTGTGCGGTGAGTGTGTGGTGTTCCTTGGGGTTGATGTGAATAGTCCCCCTTGTGTTGCATATAGAGTCCGGAATCGTAAGTACGGACATAGGCATTGTGTGTGAAGCCTACCCGGACGTGTATTGTCTGGATCGGTGATGTTGCATTTGATATGTTTTACCGGAGAAGACTCTGTGCTTTGGTTTTTTCGGGTTTCTACGCGGTAGATTGCTGCAGGGATCCTTAGAGGTTAGCTTCAAGGCGCACCCGGAAAACTGAGCGGAAACGTGTTCTGCTAACTTGGCGGTCTGGGAACCGGCCTTGATCATAACTGGGTTATGAGATTGTTTGGAAAATTTTGGGATCCGAGATAAGCTTGGCTCGCGCGTAGGACTTAAATTATATATGTGGCGTGAGCAACGGGCAAGTGGAATTGGACCTAGGCTATGTGGTTCGGTACGAGAGACTCGAAGACGGGCACTGGCCGTTGGCATAGTCGGGAGCCTTAGACGGTGGTCAGAAAGGCTAAATGCTCACATGTTGTTGCCATCCTGGGGGTGGTGGTGAATACGCCGATTGGTCAGGATTCACCGTTAATGTGCCCTAAGTACACGGGGTGTTTGGCCGCGCGATCCTACACCTGTGGCGTAGTATAATTGCGCTTTATTATTTTATTGGGCTAATGTTATGCATGGAAAGAGCACCGCCGTCCCGAGTTAGGGGCGGGGTCGTTATAATTTGGTCGGCTTTTGGCTGACTGTTGCTTTGTTTGCCACCGTACGGTGGAATGTGCTTGCAGGTGCTGCGGAGCCGAGTACCAAATAGCGGGCTGGAGCCCATATTGCTGTGCTGGACCTAGAAGGCCAAAGCGAATAGTTGTTTTTATTTTTATCATGTGTGGTCGGCCTGCGAGCCGATGTATGTAAGACATGTTTTTATTAAGTGAACATTTGTATGGCCATAAGGCCATGTACCCTTTTTATGTATTTGGGGTTTCATTCCTGTTATGTGGATGTGGACATTCTTGGATATGGATTTAAGATTTGGGTTCTTTCAACTTTAAAAGCTTCCGCTAGAATGCTCTGTGTAGGACGTGTAGTCTTAATTGGATAGTTTGAATATTCTTATGTTACCCTTCCGACTGTCTGTGGTATATGGCGTCGGGTTCCAGCTGAACCTTCTGTTATATGTCACGCGATGGATGGGGGTGTTACAATTTGGTATCAGACTTCTGGTTATGGTCATGCTTAAATGAATTCGTGGGCAAATTCTTTTAAGGGGTGGTGAGCACATGTGTGCGTCATCGTTATGACATCAAAAGAACCCATGAATGTCCACTTAGGAATGAAAATACACTTGTTTTGTGGAATCTGAGTGTTCCAATGAATGCTTTTAGCAATTTGTTTGTCGTCTAATCGTGTGTCTTTGCTACTATAGGCAGCTAGGAGCGGTGCTGGTCAGTCAAAGTGTCCGCAATCAGCGGAAATTAGTGCACCAAGGGACGTGCCTACAACACCTGCTTCAGCGGAAACCATCAGGATGGTGGCTGAAGCTGTATTTGCAATGATAAATGCCCAACTTGCAGGGCAAATGCATCGCACACCTCCTGTGAATGAGCAAGAACCGGTTAGGGCGGCAAAGCCGAGAGTGGTGGAGCGCGCAGCAGTCGATCTGGTAGAGCCGAGGAGAGCTACGGAGAAGCAGCTTAAGCATATAATGAGCTTTAATCCTCTGAGGTTTGATGGGGTTGGAACGCCAGCTCAAGCTGAGTACTGGCTCTCTTCGATAAAGAGGGTCTTGATAGCCACGTTAACTGAGGAGTGGCAGGAGACCACCATAGCGACTTTTCTTTTGGTGGGTGAAGCGAGGCTGTGGTGGGATGAGTTGGAGTTTCATCTCTTAGTGGGAAGGCAGCTTGCTGATGTGCCTATGGAGGAATTATCAAGATTGTTCCTAGCAAGATTTGTACCCCCTGCTCAGAAGTTGGAGATGGAGAATCAGTACCTTGGGCTGCCTTAGGGAGCCAAAAGTGTGGACGAGTATCTTCATGAGTTCACACGGTTGGGTCGTTATGCTGGTGCTATGTTTATGGAAGAAGAAAGGAAGACCAACCCATTCTATGAGGGTCTATGTGGCGACCTACAGTTACTACTTGCTGGGCCTAAGGCGCAATGCTACTTAGCCTTGGTCAATTCGGCCCTTTCGTTGGAGAAGGTCGTTAAGAAAGTTCAAGAGAAGGAGGACCCAGGAGAAAAGAAGTCCGAGTTCAAGGTGCTAAATGCCAAGTCAAGTTTCCGCAGGTGGAACAAGAAGCAGAAGACTTCGAACTCAGCCCCTTCGGCTGGTGCGTCGGGGGAAACTACAAGTCGAGTCCCAGGAGCTTGCTACACTGCGGGAAGACGGGGCATTTTGCTCGTGAGTGTTGTAGCAGATGTTCAAAGTCCGAGAGGAAGCCTGGAGCGACTTATGAGGAGAAAGGGAAGGCGGTGGAGTCAACCGCGTCCCACCATGCTCCAGCCCAGCCTAGAGTCAACAACCTTGGCCTGCAAGAGGCCATAAAGCAAGCGGACGTGGTGACAGGTATGAGTTAAATTACAGTGGTTTAACTTTTATTGTTGTTACCTTCATATTTGTTAGCTTACTTTTGTTGGTGCTAGGCTTTGTGTTGATCTTTGAGTTTCCGGCGAGAGCCCTGTTTGATACGGGAGCATCGCATTCCTTCTTGTCCGAAAAATTCATATCGCGCATCGGAGTTCCATCCTTGATGGAAAAAGACAAGTTGGGTGTGTTGTTTCCCAATGGGTGCTCAATGCGCGCGGATAGGATCTGCGTGGTGAAGATTCGGATTGGAGACCAGGAGTTTGATTTGCGAGCGTCGATTTTGCCGTTGGCAGAGTACGACATAAGTTTCGGTATGGATTGGCTCTCGAAGCAGGGTGCATGCATTGATTGCAACCATAAGGAAGTTAAGTTGGGTCTGAACACTGATCGGGAAACTACTTTTACGGGCATGAAGGGGCCAGGTAAGATTTTGATGTCAGCCCTTCAGGTGTTCAAGGCAGTTCGGTCTGGGGCATAGCTGTTTGTCACTCTAGTGCAGACTTCGACGCCTAAGCCAAATCTTGACAGTGTACCAGTTGTGTCTGAGTATCCCAATGTGTTCCCAGATGATATCCTAGGAGCCCCTCCTCAGCGGGAGATTGATTTTACCATTGAGCTGGTACCGGGTGCCTAACCGGTGTCACGCTCTCCATATCGGATAGCGCCGCGAGAGATGGCGGAATTGAAGGTGCAACTGCAAGAGTTGCTAGAGCAAGGTTATGTGCGTCCAATTTCGTCGCCTTGTAGCGCACCAGTTCTGTTTATTAAGAAGAAAGATGGGAGCTTGGGCTTTGTATCGACTACCAGGAATTGAACAAGCTTACGAAAAAGAATAAGTATCTGATTCCGAGGATTGACGATCTATTTGATCAGTTGGTTGGGTCAACGGTATATTCGAAGTTAGATCTGAAGTCCGGTTATTACTAGTTGAGGATAAGGGAGAGCGACATCCCAAAGACAGCATTCAGTATGCGGTTTGGGTATTACGAGTTCACGGTCATGCCGTTTGGGTTGGCGAATGCGCCATCCGTATTTATGCATCTGATGAACAGGACGTTCAGAGAGTACCTGGATCGTTTCGTGATAGTATTTATCAATGATATCCTGGTGTACTCGCGGTGTGAGGAGGACCACTACAATCATCTACATATGGTGTTGGAGACGTTGAGAAGGAATCAGTTGTATGCTAAGTTCTCCAAGTGTGAATTCTCGTTATCCTCGATAGCGTTCCTTGGTCATGTTGTTAGTGGAGAAGGGATAGCTGTGGATCCGGTGAAGATAGTGGCGATACGAGAGTGGCCTGCTTTGACTACAGTGGCAGAGATCCGGAGTTTTCTGGGGCTTGCTGGCTACTACAGAAACTTCGTAGAGAACTTTTCGCGGATAGCACTTCCACTCATGATGTTGACAAGGAAGGATCAGAAGTTTGTGTGGTCTCCGGAGTGCGAACAGGCTTTTGAAGAGTTGAAGATGCGGTTGACCACAGCACCTATTTTATGTTCGCCAAGTGGAACCGAAGGGTTCGAGATCTGTAGTGATGCTTCGGGCAGTGGCTTGGGCTGTGTTCTGTTACAACATGGGAGAGTGATAGCCTATGGTTCACGACAATTGAAGGCTCACGAGAGAAATTATCCGGTCCACGACTTAGAGTTAGCAGCCGTGATATTTGCTCTAAAGCTTTGGAGGCACTATCTGTACGGTGTGAAGGTCGATATTTAAAGCGATCATAAGAGCTTGAAGTACCTGTTGGACCAAAAGGATCTGAACATGAGGCAGCAGAGGTGGATGGAGTTCTTAGGGGACTACACCTTCAAGATACATTATGTGCCTGGGAAGGGAAATGCAGTGGCGGATGCGTTGAGTGGTAAGATTCCCGCACAGGCCAACTGGTTTTCGGTACATGATGAGAGATTGGTCCATGACTTGGAGGCTTAGGAGATATTTTGTGTCGACAAGCATTCTAGTGCTGAGGCGAAACTATTTTGGACAGAGGTGCAGTGTGACCTAGATGATAGAGTTTGGCGTGCTTTGGTTCAGTATAACAACATGAAGCAGATCTTGGATGAATCATTGGATGGGTCAAATTCCTAGTTTGCTGTTGAGAATGGGTTGCTAAGGACGGACGGTCGCCTATGCATTCCTAGTGCGGATAATCTTCGGGAGGAATTGATGTATGAGGCTCATCATACCAAGTACTCAATCAACTCGGGAAGCACGAAGATGTATAGGGACATGAAGAAATTATTCTGGTGGCCGTGTTTGAAGAAGTATGTAGCACTATATGTGGCCAAGTGTCGTACTTGTGCATTGGTGAAGGCGGAATGCTAGAAGCTCGGAGGTTTCTTGAAGCCCCTACCTTTCCCAGAATGGAAATTCGATGACATAACTATGGATTTTGTGCATGGTTTGCCGAAGTCGCAGAAGGGAAATGATGCCATTTGGGTGGTCGTAGATAGGTTGACAAAGGTGTCGCACTTTATCCCAGTCAGGAAGCAAGATCCGGTGGAAAAGTTAGCCAAACTCTATGTGGAGAATATTGTACGATTGCATGGTGTGTCCCGCAGTATTGTTAGTGATCGAGATGGACTCTTCACATCGAATGACTGGAGGTTGGTGCATAGTCTGTTGGGTACTAAGTTAAAGTTCAGTACAGCCTTTCATCCACAGACGGATGGCCAAACTGAGAGGGTCAACCGGACAATGGAGGACATGCTTCGCATGTGCGTCCTAGATTTTCGAAAACAGTGGGAAGATCACCTGTATATGGTGGAGTTTGCGTACAACAACAGCTTTCAGGCGAGTATTGGTATGGCGTCTTTCGAGGCTTGTACGGGAGAAAGTGTCGCACGCCGTTGTCCTGGTTGGAGACGGGCGAGACGAAGCTTTTCAAACGTCAAGCGGTGGAAGATGCCACATCAGTGATACGGACAGTTCAAGAAAGGTTGAAGATCGCTCAGGATAGACAGTCAAAGTACTATAACGCCAAGCATAAGAACGTGGAGTTCAGTGTTGGCGACATGGTGTATCTAAAAATCAAGCCGTTCAAGGGTGTATCTTGGGTTCGACGCTTGAATAAGTTGAGTCCGAGATACCTCGGACCATTTGAAATCCTGGAGCGTGTTGGCGAGGCGGCGTATAGATTGAAGCTGTCGGTGGAGTTGAGTGGGCTGCATAACGTGTTCCACGTGTCGGTGTTGCATAAGGCAGTGCAAGAGCCTTCGCAGATCATTGCGGACAATCATGTACCGGTTGATTATGAGTTGACAACAAGGTTCAAGCTAGTACGTATTGAAGATGTTGCAGTCAAACGACTCCGCAATAAGGAAGTTCGAATGGTTAAAGTCTGATGGGATAATTGCGGATGTGAGGAGATTTCTTGGGAGCGAGAGCAAGCTATGTTGGAGGAATACCCCGAGGTATTCCACTCAGGTATTATTTAAATTGGTGTACCTTAACTTAATTTCGGGACAAAATTCCTTAAGTGGGGGAGATTTGTAACGCCCCGAATGTTGTATTTGAGTTGGTCGCGTAAAATGGGATTTTTGGTGCCGGTTTAGGGGTACACGGCCGAGGACACGGGCGTGTCCAAGGCCGTGTCTGGCTGGTGTTTTTTGCCGTTTTCATCCCGAGAAGGACACGGCTAGAAACACGGCTAAGTGATACGGGCGTGTCATTTGACACGGGCGTGTGCTTACCCGTGTTCTTTTCGGTCGTGTCCGTTTCCGTGGCGGTTATGCGTGACACGCCCCCGAACACGGGCGTGTCGAGGAACCCGACACGGGCGTGTCAGTTGAGACACAGGCGTGTCTCTGCCCGTGTGTCTTTCCTCCGTTCGACGATCGTGCCTAGAGCAAGGTACACGGCCTGGGACACGGCCGTGTGCCAAGCCGTGTTCGGCCCAGGTCTGGAGATTTTTGAACGGATCTGAGCCGTTCGTTTTCTTTAATTAAGATCCAACGGCCCTGATGGTTTCCTGCTCTGTTAAGGCAGGGAATAGGGGAGTTAATCCTTCATTTCTCTCCAACCATTCTCTCTCTCAAGGAGTTGGAAAGAGGAGGAAGAAGGAAGGGATTCCGGTCGCCGGCGGAGCATCGGAGCACCGTTTCGAAATCTGAGAGCGGATCTGTGGAGGAAAGTTCGTTGCGAAGATTTCCATCCGTGTAGTTTTTCCATGGCGCCAAAGCGGACTATAAGGGTAACGATTCTCTACTTGAGCATGTGAAGCTCTTTCTTTCTGCATAGGGAATCACGCTCTCGCGAGTGTGCGGTGAGTGCGTGGTGTTCCTTGGGGTTGATGTGAATAGTCCCCCTTGTGTTGCATATAGAGTCTGGAATCGTAAGTATGGACATAAGCATTGTGTGTGAAGCCTACCCGGACGTGTATTGTCTGGATCGGTGATGTTGCATTTGATATGTTTTGCCGGGGAAGACTCCGTGCTTTGGGTTTTCGGGTTTCTACGCGGTAGATTGCAGCAGGGATCCTTGGAGGTTAGCTTCAAGGCGCACCCGAAAAACTGAACGGAAACGTGTTCTGCTAACTTGGAGTTCTGGGAACCGGCCTTGATCATAACTGGATTATGAGATTGTTTGGAAAATTTTGGAATCCGAGAGAAGCTTGGCTTGCGCGTAGGACTTAAATTGTATATGCGGCGTGAGCAACGAGCAAGTGGAATTGGACCTAGGCTATGTGGTTCGGTGCGAGAGACCCGAAGACGGGGACTGGCCATTGGCATAGTCGGGAGCCTTAGACGGTGGTCAGAAAGGCTAAATTCTCACATGTTATTGCAATCCTAGGGGTGGTGGTGAAGACGTTGATTGGTCAGGATTCACTGTTAATGTGCCCTGAGTGCACTGGGTGTTTGGCCGTGCAAGCCTACACCTATGGCGTAGTATTGTTGCGCTTTATTATTTTATTGGGCTAATGTTATGCAAGGAAAGAGCACCGCCGTCCCGAGTTAGGGGCGGGGTCGTTATAATTTGTTCGGCTTTTGGCTGACCGTTGCTTTTTTTGCCAGCGTGCGGTGGAATGTGCTTGTAGGTGCTGCGGAGCCGAGTACCAAATAGCGGGCTGGAGCCCATGTTGCTGTGCTGGCCCTAGAATGCCAAAGCGAATAGTTGTTTTTATTTTTATCATGTGTGGCCGGCCTGCGAGCCGATGTATGTAAGACATGTTTTTATTAAGTGAACATTTGTAAGGCCATAAGGCCATGTACCCTTTTTGTGTATTTGGGGTTTCATTCCTGTTCTGTGGATGTGGACATTCTTGGATATGGATTTAAGATTTGGTTTCTTTCAACTTTAAAATCTTCCGCTAGAATGCTCTGTGTAGGACGTGTAGTCTTAATTGGATAGTTTGAATATTCTTATGTAACCCTTCCGACTGTCTGTGGTATATGGCGTCGGGTTCCAGCTGGACCTTCTGTTATATGCCATACGACGGATGGGGGTGTTACACGGATTACTCGAGTACTAAGGGAATTACACAAGTATATCACGGGGATTACTCGAGCACTAAGGCACTTACTCGAGTACTGCACGGAGATTACTCAAGCACTAAGGCACTTACTTGAGTACTGCACGGGGATTACTCGAGCACTAAGGCACTTACTTGTGTAATGCATGGGGAAACTACTCGAGTACAAGGGAAGAATATCTCGAGTACTAGGATGGAAGAATTACTCGAGTGCTAAAGGGAGACAACTCAGATCGACTCTTGGTCGAGCTCAGCTCGAAGTTCATCGAAGAAAAGGAAAAAGAAACTCCACTCGACGAATTCTGTTCGAAAATCGTCGAACGCAAGGCCTGATCGTCGATCCCAATTCGAAAATCGTCGAACGCAGAACGCAGGGCCCGATCATCGAACTCAGTTCGAAGATCGTCGAACGCGATTCGAAGGGCCCGATCGTCGAACTCAACATGGAGATCTGCTAGACCTACAGCAAGCTCCGCTCGACTTTTCGTCGAGCTTAGCACTATAATCGTCGTGCTCCGCTCGACGATCGTCGACCTCCAAACAGCGCCCAGAAAAAAAAATTACGATCGTCGAGCTCAGCTCGACGATCGTCGACCTCGACACAACGCCCAGAAAAATTACAATTGTCGAGCTCCGCTCGACGATCGTCGACCTCGATACAGCGCCCAGAAAAATTACAATAAGGTTGGTTCGACGAAATCCCACACCTTTAGGAGGGCTTCCCGAGAATCAAAACAAGCAGTCATTAATATAACAATTATCGTGTTCAGATAGTTGAACATGGAAATATGAGATCAAAACAAAGGCTCAAACGCGCCGAATTAAATAAAACTCACGTCGTAGGCAAACACTAACAGTACGAACACAACGGCGAACTCAAAACCAGAATCCGACGAGACATTCCCGAGATATTAGCCGTCAAAGTATGCGGCGAACAAAAACAAAACCCAAAACTTCGATCACGTGCCGAGATACCAAAAATGCTCGGGTTGCGACGAAACTGGACGATCACGTCCAAAACTACTCAAATCCAACACTCGACATTAAAAGTAACGCCACGACGTCATAAATCTGGCGTTGCCCAAACAAATAAAATCATCGAAAAAAATCGGGGGCGTTACACACGGCCTGTGACACGCCTGTGTCCCAGGTCGTGTGCCTCAAGCGGTGCTCAACCGACTTATCCAATCCAGTGACACGCCCATGTGACACGCCCGTGTCACGGGCCGTGTCACCTGACACGCCGTCAGACACGCCCGTGTCTGTGGTCGGGTTCTTCAGGCTGCACAACATCGAGATCAACCCGAGAGTTACACGGCCTGTGACACGCCCGTGTCCCAGTCCGTGTGGCCATACATGGCACTAGACACACCCAAGCTCAAAATCGTCGAGCTGAGTTCGTCAACCACGAGGACACGCCCTGTGACACGCCCGTGTCACAGGCCGTGTGCTATACACTCGACAATCGTCGACCGAAATTTGTCGACCACTCATCGACCGCTCACCCAAGAAGTACACGCCCTGGGATACGCCCGTGTCCCAGGCCGTGTCACCCAATTTTTTCCAATTTCTGGGCTTCTGGGTGTTACATAATAGTCCACCGAGCTCGGGGAGGGGAGGGAAGAGTAGTGGACTGTCCGCGAAGACTCCTCGACCGCGGATTGGCTGGGGGGAACTGTGAAGACAAAAACATTAGTAATGGGAGGCATACTGGAAATTCACATGACGAGAATCCAAAGCCAAGTTTACCTGACGAGCTTGGCAACTCCAAGGAGGTGCGAGGAGGGAGAAACCTCAAGTCCTTCCCGCGACCTGGGCCGCGCGTTCCTGGTGAGAGGAGCTCGAATCCCGGGATGGGGATGGTTTCCACACCCACCCCTGTGGTCATAACAGCTCGCTGAGGGGAGGGAGCGCGCACCGGCGAGTTCGTCTTCTGCGAGCTCACCCCCAAGGTCTCTAAGGGAGTGGACGGGTCCGAGGGACGATTCTCCCGAGTTATGAATCGCGAGTCCCCAAGTGTGGTGTAACATCCCATTTCCAACTATGCCCCTAAGAGTGGTTTTGGACATGACTAAATCATGACAAAACCCAAGGAAGCTAAAAAGGGCCAAGTGATAGAAAGCCAAGGTGAGAATCACCTTGGTCTACCTATGGCACAACCTCATCACAAAACATAGGGTTTGACCTTAGGGCTTCACCATGACTCCATGACCCCACCACAACATCACTAACCTATCAGAGGGTCCACTAGAGCCTTAAGGGTCCATTGCAGTCAACCCAAAGTGGCCAATTTGACCTAGGACCACCATAGGCCTAAAATGGGCAAGTTCCCTAACAAGGGGCAGTTGGCCTCTAATGTGCTCAACCAACCTTTCCCAGGTCTTCCTAGACCTAAAGTGAGGTCAATGGGTCAATAACGATACATTGGGTTCAGTCCTAAAGGCCAAGTTGACACAAGTCAACTCAAGCCCCTAATCTGGTCAAAGTACCCTTACTAAGGGTAGGTGACCTCCAAAGTGCAAGTTAACCCTATATAACCCTTCCTAGACCTCAAGGAATTCCATGGGGTCACCAAGGACCCCTTGGAGTCAACCCAAAAGGTCATGTTGACCCAAGTCAACTCTATCCCTAAAGTGGTCAAAGTGCCCTTACCAAGGGTCAAGTGACCTCCAAGGTGCCAATTCAACCCTACCCAACCATATATAGACCTTAGGGGAGGCCAATGGGTCACCAGGGACCCATTGGGGTCAACCCAAATGGCCATGTTGACCAAAGTCAACTCTACCTTAAGGTTATGTCAAATTAGCCAAATAGGCTAACCCAAGCTCAAGCCCATTTCCCCCACTTGGGCTAACTTTATTTTAATTAATCATAATGATTTTATGAAATGCAAATAGGCTAGAGTGATGAACAAATTCGGCCATGAGGGGGCAGGAGAGATAAAACTTCAATTTCCCTTTAATGGAGGAGAGAGAAAATGGAGTAAAGGCCATTCATGCCATGGGAAAGCCAAGGGCCATCCTTCTTTGCTTGATTCATCTCCCCTAACAGCCCTGAGGAGATCAGGAGACTTTCCAGGCTCTTGCACTGGCTGGATGCACTGAACCACCAAGGCCGAGAGGTTGCTTTCAAGGCCATTAATGGCCATTGATAATCCAGCCTCTCCCCTCCCCAACTGGGTCTTTAATCACCTTCAGTGGGCCGAGAGGAGGATTTCCCACGCCTTACCTGAAGAAACCGAGCCTCCCCACTGTGTAGTTGCAGAAACCGAGCGGCGCCGCTTTCAAAGATCACTTTCCGGCGATCTTCTCGACTTCAGGCCGCCGGCAAGGTCCTCCTCCACTCCTTCTTTCATGGGTAGATCTTAGGAATCTTTAGGGCCAAGGTTCGGGCTCAATTGAGCCCGATCCAAAGGGAGATTTTCCTGGTTTTTCCGCAAAAATGCAACCATTGGGACCGTCAGAATAGGGCTCTCTGGTGGCTGTGATGCCGCCGGGCGACAACACCACCTCAACGGAGGTGATGGTGGCGGTGGCCGGTCGAGGAGGCGGCTGGATGGCCGACGGCAGCCGTTTGAAATTGGCCCAGGAAGAATAAATCCTGGCCGTCGGCTCAAGGTAGAAGATGAACGGATCCCGTCCATCTTGCGCCTAGATTCGTGCCATATTTGATTTTAAACTATAGTATATATATTTCTGATTATTTAATTATGTCACAGATTATGTATTTATTGGTTTTAATTTTTAAAAATACCTAGAGGCTAGAACAGAAAAAGTGGTCAACATAGCAAATGAAGCCCTGGATGTCTAGTTTAAGTTAAATTGATTTCACTCAATTTGGAGTCCTGGTTAGACCACAGCACCCATTTTGGTGGGCCCTATACATAGGGCTCTCCTGAGATTCAAATGGATGTCCACCCTTCATCTCTTGTCCAAATGACCTGCGATATTGGCAGGGAGTCTACCCTAGCTATACGTAGGGCCTGTCCAAAATTCAGAATTTTTGGAGAAAAAGTTTCTATAGTTTTTAGAAAAATTTAATAATCCATGAATAAATTAATTAGGTATCCTAAACACCTCAAAATCCCCCTAAATTTGGGTGGGAGGTCTTAGAGGGCATGTTGGGGCTCCTAGGTTGACCCCTTTTAGGGTTAAATAGGTCAAGAATCCCCTTTGGCTTTTGAGTGGTAAAATCACCTCAATAGAGGTTGATATTTTGGCCACTGACTTTTTATAATATGACTCACCTCTAATGGAATTTGGGGTGGTTAAGTGTAGGGTAGCACTAGAACCCTAGGGTAGGTTCCTTAGTGGGGATTTTTAGGGTTTGAAGAACATAGGATCAAATGACCTTGGATTGACTTGAAACTTTGTGGAGAGGACCATAAGATTAGTATAGTTCTCTGGTTAAAAGTTTAAGGTATTTGGAAGCCTTAAACACCCTCAAAACCCTAACCCTAACTTAGGGAACAAACCTTTAGGGATAGAAAATGTCACAAAAACTATTTCAAAAGTGATGAGATTTGGGTTGAGCAGTTTTTAGGGTTAGTACAAGCTCTGGATATTTTATTATGAATTTAGGATTATTATTTTGGATACTTCATTAACAAATTGGTAATTTGTATTATTTACTTAGAAATTTATTAGGAAGAAACTACTTGCTGGAATTGATAAAATTTATCCAGAGGACTTTTTATTATATTTTAAAGCTCTGTGAAATTTTATAGAATTTTTGGATGATTAGTTTTAAGGGTTTCTTCATTAAGTATGGTTTCCCATGAAAACTGAATTTAATTTATTTTGGAGTCTACAAAGCCTCTGAAATTATGAATTTTGTACAATGAACTTTTCTGAATCATATTAAGTTTCTGTAATTTTTATATAATTTTTGATGAACAATTTTGGTACTTCCTTCTTTACATATGATTAAGGGAAATATATTGGATAAATTAATTAGAGGTCAAATAGTTTCTGAAAATTTATGGAAATTTGTATCTAGTCATATATCTCTGTTAATTTAGTGATCTAAATTTTTGGGTGGCCATTACTTGAGTAGATCATATAGTTCATGTTCAAATTACCCATGGCCAAATATTTGGGAAAATTCAATAAATATCAAATTAATTAGAAAAATTATGGATCTCTGATTTTAGACTAAATTTGTTATGATAGACCTCTGGTAAATTTTATTGGAGATTTGGAAGACAATCCGGAGTACCTCCTTTATACATCTCATATAGTATAGGTTGGTCTGCATATAGTAACTGTGGAAACTGAACTAGAGTGGGTAGTGAATTTTGGAGAGTTGAATCCTCAGTAGGTTGCTGGTTTGGGTAAACCAATGATTTCATCATTGGAAGACGGGATTAGTAGAGTGAGAGGTTGACTAGTGTTAGGTGGTGCTCGGGATCGGCGAAAGATCGTCCTTCCCGAAGGGAGGAAGTGTTTAATGCACTAGGGCTAGGTTCAGTAAAATTAATGAAGGGTTGGGAAATCGGGTAGCAACCAATAATAATAAGTGCCTTGCGAAAGGGAGTTTTGGGCGTAATCCCATCGTAGTTCCTAGTGCCTTCGAGAGCCCTTCACGGGGTATATACCTCGGGCAGTCCTAGGCTAACGTAAACTGTAGGAGTGCTAAATCTTAAAAAACAACTAGAATAATTAGGGGTTCACTTTCACACACCCCGGTGACTCGGGAAGTTGGTTTGACTCGGTTGATATTTGTGAGGGGCAGGATGGCCCGGCGAGCTTTGGCTCGGTTGATATTTGTGATGGACGGGATGGTCTGGGGATCTTTGGCTCGGTGCTGATACATAAGGTTGCATGTGCATAAAGTAAAGATGGTGGGTCTTCGGTATTGGAGTGTCGATGCACCGATGCCAATACGTTGACTCGGCAAGCGTGGCTAGCACTTCGCCAACAGAAGTCCGGTGCACCAGCCGGCAAGAGTATGCAGGAGCTCCACATAGTGCACCAGCGTTGAGGCAAATGATAGGTCTGACCGGTAGTGCTTTACTGGTTTAGAGGTGGGCGAGGCCCAACCCACCGCCTTTGTCTGCCACTACGGAGGCATCCTGGGAGGTTCAGCTCTAGAAAGGGGGAACTAAAGGTCTGTGTGCATAGAGTCGGGTGGGTGAGTTGCACTTGCATGATAGCATCATAACCCACTTGCATGTCATAGCATAATCATAACAAAAAACCCTTGTCACCTATTGTATAAGTGGTATGGGACGCTTATACAATAGGCCCTGCCAGACGACCCCTTGGTCTATAAGCTTGGGTGGGCAAGTTTATAAATCAAGGTTAAATTCTATATATATATACTGTTGATAATAACCGACACCCCAACGTATAAATCGGTATGGGACTCTTTATACGATGGGAGCCCTGTAAAAGATCCATTGCTTATATATCTCCGTATAAGTTAAGGTTACTTTTCATACTTTACTTTACTGCCACATGTTCTATAAAATTGCTAGTATAGGTTCGCTGTCATCTGTTTCTTGATTACTCTCCACCTTCAAGTACTCCTCTTTCTTCCTCTCCGCTCAGTGCCTAAGGGCCATGGGGGAAGGGGTGGGGGATGATAGGACTTAGTCTTTTAGACTAACGGTTTTTGAACCACATCATTTAGGGGATCGTGGAGCCCAGCATGGAGGATTAGCCCCGTAGGTCGGCACACATGGAGATGGTGCAGTCTAGCATCGAAGTTCATACGACAGGGACTGTGAGCCCCTGACCTCAGTTGTGTTTTATTTTGCTTCCGCTTGAGTGACCATGTAGTGAGGATTTGATGTAGCGGGCTTAAGCCCTTATTTTCAGTACATTATATTATGTGGACTCTCCCTTCGTGGAGACATATTTACTCTGATGTGATTGTATTTTGTGAACTTCTGGTTAGAGTTTTATCACTCTTGTGCCTACTCTACTTTTGTTGCTTTTCTGTGATCGAATCGGCCGACAGAATCAGCGATTTGCGGTGATGACCCTTCAGGGCGTGAAGGTGTCACCGTAAAGCGGCGGTTCTGGGCCTAAGACCCTGGTGTTCAAAAAGAAAAAAAATTGGGGTTTTACATGTGGTCTTGGCTCGCGGGGTGGAGTCTCGTGGCATGGCGCCCCCCATGTCATTGAGCTGGCTGTCCGGGCCGTCGTAGAGGTCAATAATATTCTTGCACTTTTCAGGGGCAGGCAGTGTGGAGGAGTCGGTCCCATGCTCCAAGGTGGTTCTCAGGTCATCGTAACTGTGATCAGCCGCTTGGGGAAACAGCTTCAACTTCTTGGATTTGGGTTCGGCCGAGCCACCCTACAGTACGGTGGGTGGAACCGCAGTCAGGGCGGCCATGCGAGCAACCGAGGTCTGGCGAACACGGGCGAGTCACTCTTGAATCTCCTTTGGGATCAGCATCTTGGCAGGGTTAGAGCAAATGGAATGGCAAGAGTCAAGCAGGTATGCAGGTGTATATATATATAGCCGCAGGTGGACCCCACCCAAAGATTTTCTCTGGTTCACCCCACACTCGCCGAACACTTGGGGTTGGATGTTTCTTTCCGAGCTTTACCAAGCTCAAAAAGAGCGGGGATTACGTACAACCCCGTATCCGATGAATTAGGTCGCCAAGAACCAGACCGGCTGGTTCAGATCACCCAAGCAACAGGCAAGCTCAGCAGAGGAATCTGAAGGCAGAAGGCGAGCTCGGTAGGGAAAGCCGAACCTGAGCTCGGCATTCGTCGCGACCTCAAGCTCTGCTTTCGCCGAGCCAGGCCCGGGCTTCGTCGAGCTGAGCTTGACTAATGAAGAAAGATCGAATGGCAAGCACCGTAGAAAGCTCGCACTCGCCCTATGGAGCTCGGCAGGCAGTAGGCGAGCAGGACCTTCAGCGGTGGCCGAGCTCCTCAGCTCACCCAGGTCTATGAGGTACTTTTTACTATTTGCCCCCGTTGGCCTGCCCATAGCCTTTCAAAACAGCGGAGTTACGCTGTTTGTAGGCCAACCCAGACTGCACATAGCCGTTCAGGACAACGGGAGTTGGCTATTTGCAGGCCGTTTTCAAAAATATATAAATAGGACCCAAGGGGTACCTCAGAAAGCATGCTTCCTGTGCTATCTCGCTCCATCTGTCAAACGCTTTCTGAGGATACCTTAGCTCGGCCTTTGGTTAAGGAGGGGAAGCACTCTTAGATCTTCCGGGTGTGTGGTGGGTCCTCCCCGCCGAGCCCTTGGCTCAGTTCTTTCTTGTTTCCCTTATTGTTTTGCTTGTAGGAGCGAAGTAGGTGCACGATCACCCCTTCCCCAAGGGTGAACTCCACATGAGACCACTTTTTGGTTTTAACATCACTGATATCTTGATATCCTATAGTGTTCGTAATTTTTGAATGGTCATACCCTAAGTAAATCTAGTACTTCATGTTCAAATCACCTAGGGATTAATTTTGGGAAAAATTAATTAAATATCAAATTTAATTAGAAAATTATAAATTTCATGATTTAGGCTAATCATATCTTGATAGACCCCTATTAATTATCTTAAGGCTTTTAGATGAACATTTGGAGTACCTCCTTTCATGTACATCATATAGCCTAGTATGGTCTGCACATAGTGAAACTGCAAAAATGAACTCAGAGAGTTGGAATATTAGGCTATTGGCTGAGGTCAGGTACTATAGAGTTCATCATTGGGAATAATGATGGGTTAACTAGAGTAGGTGGTGATCGGGATCGACGAAAGATCGTCTTTCCCGCGGAGAGGAAGAGTCTTAATACACTAGGATTAGATCCAGTATAATATAAAAGTGATCAGGTAATGGATAATAACCAATAATAGTAAGTGGCTTGCGAAAGAGAACAATGGGCTTCAGCTACCATCATAGTTCCTAGTGCCCTTTGAGAACCCTTGACCGGGTATGCCGGGGGCAGTCCTGGGCTAATCTAAATTGTAAGAATAAATTTAAAAGAGCAAATATTATAAGTAGGATCCACAATTCACACACCCCAGTAGCTCGGGAGGTTGGTTAGGTTAGTTTGATTAGTCGTCTGAACGGTAGGTTCGGAATGTAGATGTAACAGACGGGATAGTCCGGGGAGCCGGTGGCTTGGAAGGATTAGGATACATAAATAAGGTGGTGGGTCTTCGCTATTGGACGGTCGTTCACACCGACGTTGATACGTTGACTCGGTGGGTGTGTTTGATACTTAGCCAAAGAAATTCTGGTGGATATGGCCAGCATTAGTATGTGGTGACACTAGGTTGTGTCCTTCTAGAGGCTTATGTGAGGGCTAGGCCTGGTAGTGTGGATACCCGCCAAGGAATGGAGGGCCCAACCCACTATCTCCATTTGCCACTACGGAGGTTTCTGGGAGTGAAGCTAGCTGTCCAAATGGGGGGAACTAAAGGTCTATGCGCATAGAGTCGTGTGTGTGTGTTGCACTTGCATGAATTATGGTATAACATAGCACTACACTCATACTTGTATGTAAACCTGACACTCCATCGTATAAATTGATATGGGACTTTTTATACGATGGGATCCTTGCAGAAGACCCCTTAATAAGTTTGTATGAGCATTCATATAAGTTAAGGTTACTTATTTCTTAGTTTGTCTTTCTTACATATGCTTTTTATTCTACTTGTTTAGCATACTGCTTTCTATTATAGAAGTGTTAACTTGCGCCTTCCTCCCTTAGCTGTGTATACATTATAAATAACTGCTAAATTAGTTCCAGTGTCACCTGCTTGTTTTATTCTCCACCTTCATAGCTTCCCTTTCCTCCTCCCCGCTCGGTGCCTAGGAGCATGGGGGAGTGGTATGGGATCATAGGACTTAGTTTTTTTGACTAACGGTTTTCGGACCACAACATTCCAGGGACTCCAGATGGGAGACAGGGAGCAGCAGTAAGGGATACAACACCAGCGGAGTACGGTGCGCATGGAGGTGGGCCAGTCTAGCATAGGAGCACCGGCTACTGGCACTGTGAGTGATTAGTTTACTTAGCTTCTGTGAGAGTTTGTAGTGAGGATTGATGTACCGTGCTTGAGCCCGTTTATGTTTCTTTGTACTATTTTACCTCAGTACTTCTTTTATCTTGTGGACTTGATGTGATTTGTCAGATCTATTATTATATGTGAGATTGTGGGCTTGGTTTTATCAGAACCCTTTAAATCTTCTTTCTCTTTGGTGATCGTGAAGGTCGGCAGGATCGATGTTTTGCAGTGGCGACGTTCCCGAGTGTCATTGTCACCGCAAAACGGTGATTCTGGGCGTAAGACCCCGGTGGTTAAAAAAGAAAAAAATGGGGGGGGGGGTCTTACAAACTGGTATCAGAGCAAACATCGATCTAAGAAAAGAAGTCCACAAAAACCCTAGGCCACCCCGCGCGAGCTTAGTTTGCGGACAAACTAGCAGCAGAAGCAGTGGTGGGCCCATAAGGGAAATCACATATAAAAGTCCACTTAATCTCTTCCATTCATTCCATTTGTACGCTATCTAACAATTTGAATTCTTCCTTGTAGCCTACGACGAACCCTACCCCACAGCAGGGAACACCTCAGGCACAGAATATGGTTCCACCCTAGCAGGCTCCTGCTCCATTCCAGCAGACAGATATGAGACAAACATTGACGGCCATTCTGGAGGCCTTCAGGGCTCAGCAGTCCCTTGCTCCACAGCCAAATCCTAGGGCCAACTGGATGAGTGCCTTCCGGGGGCTTTCTCCTCCATCCTACCTAGGGATTAAGTCGGCAGTCCACACGGAGGAGTTGTTGGACATCATCTACGAGACGCTTGCGGGGATTCGATGCCCGACAGAGGAGGCGGTTGTTTTGGCAGTTTCCTGCCTGGAGTCACATGGGAAGAGGTGGTGGAAGTCATAGCTGGACACCACCTTTGCAGGAGTGGATTGCGCAGACATCTCCTGGGAGGAGTTCAGAGCAGCTTTGCTGGGACATTTTGTACCTCAGTCAGCGAGGGACGAGTTGGAGGATAGGTTCCTGCAGTTATGGCAGGGCAACAGTGTAACGGCCCTGATTTTCCGGCAATTATTTAATCCTCTTGTTGACGTCATAATGACGTAAGGGGCGTTACGTTAACGTGGAGTTGACGGCACGTCACCGTTAGTGCGGTTTCGCGTCTATTCGATCGAGTCAGCGAAATTCGTGAATACTTGGCGAAAATGGAAAATTTCACATTGGAAAATTAAATTAATTAATTTTTGACATGCTCGTAAGGTTTCATCGCGATCGGAGCGATATTCGAGCCTCAGCAAATTTCCGAAGTTTTGTAGAAATTATGTTCGACGTAGTCTTTGAGGATTTATATCTCAAGAACGGCTCATCGGACTTTGGTTTTGACTTCGTCGTTCTGTTCGTAGCGTCTGTGTTCGTCTACGGAGTGAGTTTCGTTCAATTCGGCGCGCGAGTGAGCCTTCATTTTGATCTCGTAGTTTCATTATTCAAAAATATATAAATATGAATATTTTAATATTAAAGTACTATTCAAAAATGAAAAGTACTATTCATTTATATAGTTTGATCAAAAGAATATATTTGCAAAGAAATTGTTAATTCTCTAATACTTTACTCGAGTGTTCACCAGCTCTCTCGAGTAAATTGTTTTTCTTCTGTAATTCTACTCAAGTGTTAAAAAATCTACTCGAGTCCTGCTATAAATCTTCTGGAGTCATGCTTCAGACTACTCGAGTCCTGCTTTTTATTTACTCGAGTCATTTTTTTTCCTCCTCTCGTGTAGGTATTGTCATGCTAATAACATTACTCGAGAGATCTTCAACCTACTCGAGTGTTGTCATCAGCCTACTCGAGTGATCTTCAGCCTACTCGAGTGATCTTCTCACCTCTCGAGTGCTGCTTCCAATCACTCGAGTAGCCTGTTTTCTACCTCTCGAGTACCTGTAATCTTATTCCCGAGTAGCCCGTTACAGTTTGTGTTCGAGCGCCGTTTCGAGAGTCAAAACGATGTTCTATAGAAAAATAGTTAACATAAAATTTGTTCATCTCGACGAGATCTACAACTTTAATGTTGGGCAATTTTTAATTTGAAGACATCCTAAACCTCTGTTTTTGTCTTTCGCGCACTCGCTCGTAGATCATCCGTTTTAGACAAGAAATTATATATATATATATATATATATATATATATATATATATATATATATATATATATATATATATATATATATATATATATATACCATATATAAAGAAATACTGTGGTCTGCGAATATCATGAGTTCAAAATTTAATAAGCCGTCAGATCATTAGTTCATAATTCAACAACCGTCTGATCAAGCACAATAAAATCATTTCATCTCTCCACATTTTAGTAGGTCTCCTAAACCTACTACTAGGGCGTCCTAAACCTATGTGAAATTACGATTTTGCCCCTATAACTCTTAAAATATCGGGTGGTTGGGAATTAAAATCATATTTTTATTTAAACGCGGCTATCAAGTTTTGAACTCAGGACCTCAAGAACAAGAGAAACAACTCAATCCAATGAGCCAAGGAAACAACTATAATAACAATTCAAATAATTTATTTATATATTATTATATTTTATGTATTTTTATAAAAACTTTATATAAATATAGATATAATATAATTAATTATTACATATAAATATATTATAGCCGGGTACAGTTGCGCGAGGTCGTAGTGGCGGACCGGGTACAGTCGTGCGGGGTCGTAGTGGCGGACCGGGTACAGTCGTGCGGGGCCGTAGGGGCGGCCCGGGTATAGTTGAGCGAGGTCATACTGGCGGGCCGGGTACAGTCGCGCGGGGGTGTAGGGGCGGGCCGGGTACTGTCGCGTTTGGCATTAGGGGCGGAGCCCCGTGTCGGGCACTCGTGTATATATATATATATATATATATATATATATATATATATATATATATATATATATATATATATATATATATATATATATATATATATATATATATATATATTATATATATATATATATATACGGGTACAGTCGCGCGGGGGTGTAGGGGTGGGCCGGGTACTGTCGCGTTTGGCAGTAGGGGCGGAGCCCCGTGTCGGGCACTCGTGTATATATATATATATATAATATTATTCTTAGGATAGATAAAAACAGAAAGAACTTCTTCTTCTCTTGGCCGAACCAGAGCGAAAGTGACGGCAGATCTCTAAGTCGTGAATCTTCCTGTGGCCAACGGCGGAGCTCCGGTGCTCGAAAATTCCAACCGATCATAGATCTAGGAAGCTCTTGTTGAGAGCTACGCCATCGTGGTAAATGTTTTCCCCATTTCTTGAGTTTTCTCGTTAGGGTTTTTGGCCTTAACCTCTATTTTGACCATTTTTGTTCAGATTTCGACTCCTCCCGTCTTCTTTTGCCCCGATCTACGACGTAGGGTGATTCAGAGGATTGTTTTTCCTGTAAAAACGAGGTAAGTGGTGCTCTTGCTCTCTCTTGCTCCTTTATTCTAAATTTTGTCACATTGGGTTGAGTTGTTATGTTTAAATTGCATATAAACTTGTCCTTGAATTCTAATTATTTTTCTCTTTTCCTTGAATTGCGACTTGTTTTTCCTAAAACCATACCCCAAATGTTTATTCCGTAAAATTGGTAAATGAATTGGTTGTCGTGTCGTTGCAACTATCGAGTCATCTTGATCGTTGTGACACCTTGTGCGTTCCGTTGTTCTTGATTAAACTTCATTTTGCTTGACCTTGAAATGTCTTTATGTAGTCCACATTGATTATTGACCGTGAGTCTGTGATGAACAAAAGGAACTTTGCTTTTATAAGTATGTAACTAAAGAAACACAAATGGATTGTGCGCATTGGGGTTTCTCCCTCGGCATAGTGTCTTATGCTTGACTCTGTGCGCATTGTGGACTTTCATCCCCGGCACCTTACATTAGCTTGGTCTGTGCGCGTTGGGTTTCTCCCTCGGCATGGTGCCTGTTGGCTGAGTTTGTGCGCGTTGTGGACCTTTTCCCCGGCACAGTACTCTTTATTGTTGAGCTGATCAGTCTCATTTTTATTGATGAATGACTTGAATATTAATGAAAAATAAAAGTTTGAACTTCTGATGTTGGTGCTTTGTTCTGTTCGGATGATGTGATTAGCCATTATTGCTTGGCTAGATTTACTATTTGCTTACTTTACTGTATTGTTAACCCTTTTGTTGCAGTGACTTTACAATTTCCTTCACTTGAGGTTTGTTTAGTCTCCCTTTACTCTTGCGTCATTTGTATCTTGCTTCTGAGGTGTTCTTCTTTTGAATGCCTCAAGATCAGAGCAGTAGCAGGTTTAGCTAACTGTGTTGTGCTTCTGGTGCTGCTGGTTTATGCGGTCGTTTGCTTCCACCTCTGATCTTAAGATAGTTGACTTTGTTTAGACCTGTTAGATTTTACTATGGGTTTGTGTCTGTTGTTGACGCTCATAGTCTTGACTCCTTTTTTCTGTGATAGACTACTTGCTGCATTTACTGTTGTTACTTTTTACCTATTTATACATGCTCTCTGGGAAGGATTTATGTTAGGATGCATTTAGTTATTTTAAAGTATACAAAACTGCATTCTGGAGTATCAGAATGACATGATTTTTAATTGCTAAATCTACTACTTTTAAGTGTTATAAAAGTCCTCTATATATAGTAAATGTAGAAGTCACATCATCATTTTACGTTACTAGACCTTCATTCTCATATAGGTTAACAAATGAATCAACTCAATATTTTTTGCCGCGTAAAACCTATATATTTTCTCACCTATGGATTAGTGATCCACCCGACCAAGGGACACGGTCAGTAACTCTAATAACTTATATGCATTATTTTTAACTTAATTTCATAAATCTTTTACATGAAGTAAATGTGAGGACGGATTACGTGAGCGTCTGCAGTTGTCCCCTGCACGGCGTGGCATCACGGCGCGTATTTTCTCTACTATGACATATTTTTGAATACGAAGAAAATGCGGGTCGTAACAGTTGGTATCAGAGCCAGGTTTTGCGAGAGGGTTGGTTGGTTTGGCAAGCTAGTTGAACAGCTTTCCCTTAAGCAAACTCTAATCGTATCATTTCATTTCATACACACACCAATATGTCATCAGTAGATCTTGATGGAAGCACGAACACTACACTCTTAGCATGATAAGAAGTATACGGGGCATATTATGTAGTATGGGATGTATAATATGTGTTTGTATATGGATCCACCATAGGTGGCAACATGTGATGGTTATGTAGTATGAGATGCATAACCATCATCACATGAATGCCCATTAGCATGTTTACTTTTCTTCGTTACATACAATATTATGTAGTATTGGATGCATAACATTGTATGTGTACTCCGCTTTTAACATGCACTAAGGTCTTTTTAGAATGCATAGCACTGCATACATAACATACCATCACATAAGCACATGTGCCAAGTTAAAGATCTGCATGATGACATATGTACACCCATGATTTGAGATGAAATTTAAGCATTCATGCATTCATATTATAAGCCCAAGTTAAAAGCATAACATCATTTTATGATTTCCAAGAGCAAGGTAATAGCAAGAGCAAGTATCTGTTCTTTTCCAATCTGATCTGAGTCTGTTCTGAAAGATATGGTACCTAAACACCTAGAGGGGGGGGTGAATAGGTGAGCTAAACCTTTTTGAAACTTACTTGGCAGCAAGACAGTTATCTCACAGAGTTTTACAGTTAACAGCAACAACAGAATATAAACAGTTAATCCACAGCACAGCACAGCACAGCAGACACACAAATTTATAGTGGTTCCCCAATGTTTGGGTACATCCACTTTCCCCCTTCGCCTATCTAGCAGTGTACTAGATTCGGCCAACCTTCTCCACTATCTCAGAACCCAACAAGGTTCCTACACCTCAGGCCCAAAGCCTTACACTCAGCCACAAAGACCTACACTCAGCCACCCAGGCCTACACTCAGCCAATTAAGGCCTACACTCAGAGTTCTTCAACTCCTACACTCAGGCAACCAAGCCCTACCCTCAGCCTTTATAATATAGGCTTACAATTCTCTCAGATCCAATGGATCCTACAAGTTAAAATTGAAATACAATAATTAACTCTACAACTCAGAAAATAAGAGAGGAGTTGAGAGTTTCTTGAAGAGTTCTTGGAAGAACTCAGCTAGATCCAAACTGACTTAGCTTCCTTCAAAGCTTCTTGAGTTAGAACTGAATTAGTCTGAATCCTCTGCAGTTGATCCTTGACCTCTGCTTCTTGAGATCCAGAAGATTCTGAATCCTTCTTCTCAGCCTTAGTTCCAAAGACTGAATTCTTGATTGGAGCTCTCTTTCTCCAACTTCTTAGATCTGCAGTTGGACTGCCAGATCTTCTTGTGTTGATCCTCTGTGTATCACTTTTCAAACACTTCAATTATTCTCACTACTTGTAATAACAACAATCAACTATTTCTGTAAACTATGGGTGCCTATTTATAGGCTTCCTTCATGGTAACCGGCTGGTCCGGTTCATAACAGACTTCTGATTTCTCTGACAGTTGCTGTAGACTGGCTGGATCGGCA
Organism: Platanthera guangdongensis; assembly: GCA_039583875.1. Taxonomy (NCBI): domain Eukaryota; kingdom Viridiplantae; phylum Streptophyta; class Magnoliopsida; order Asparagales; family Orchidaceae; genus Platanthera; species Platanthera guangdongensis. The sequence continues at coordinate 183,892,928 of CM077152.1, read as the reverse complement.
GCTGTCATATCAACCAGTCACTTCTTGAAATTTTCTAACTGTCAGATAGTGTCGAGACTTTCTGTTCTTAAGTGTCGACACTTATAGACCAAGTGTCGACACATGTTGTGTAAGTGTCGACACAAGTCTACAAGGTGTCGACACAATTCCTTGTATGTCTCGACACAGATACTTCTGCATGTGTCGACACTGAAATTGAGTGTCGACACAAGTACTTGTTCTTCATTCTTTAACTGTATTCTTCTAAGTGTCGACACATCTCCTTTGTATCGACACATCTTCATGTGTTGAAACTGTCAAGTGTCGACACTACTTCTTGGTGTCGACACAAGTCTTCAATTTTGTTTCCTCAGCTGAGTGTCGACACATTCCCTTAGTGTCGACACTTGTACTTAGAATATTTTGTAAACTTTTTTTGTTTTTTGCTAAGTGTCGACACAGCTCCTTGTGTCGACACTTTCTTCAAGTGTAGAGTCTTCAACTAAGTGTCGACACATTGTGCTGGGTGTCGACACTTTCTTCAAGTGTTGACTCTTCTGGTTGTGTGTCGACACATTGTGCTGAGTGTCGACACATACTTCAAGTGTTGACTCCTTTGAGTGTGTGTCGACACATTGTGCTAAGTGTCGACACATTCTTCATATGTTGACTCTGCTGTTTGAGTGTCGACACATTGTGTTGAGTGTCGACACTTGTCCTTAGTCTCTGCAGAATTTTGCTGAGTGTCGACACAACTCCAAGTGTCGACACTTTCTAGTGTAGACACAGCTCTTCTGGGTGTCGACACTTCTGCTAAGTGTCGACACAGCTTTTCTGCATACTTCTTCACTGAGTGTCGACACAGCTCCAAGTGTCGACACTTTCTGTCTGGTGTCGACTCTTCTTCCCAGGTGTCGACACAATTACTCCAAGTGTCGACACTGCTTGTCTGGGTGTCGACACAAGCTTTCTCAAGTGTCGACACTTTCCCTCTGGGTGTCGACACATGGACTTAGAAACTTTTAGCTTCAATCCAGTGTATACCTAACCTGCACAAGTAACTCAAACAAACATCAAATACATTATGATGTATATCATTGAGTTAGGTGAGGCTTCTTCAAATCAGGTACATTTGATCAATGTACCCAACAATCTCCCCCTATTTGAAGAAGTCATAACCCTTAGTCAATGATATACATCACTCATAATTAAAAATTAGAGAATGATGTAAAACAGGTATATGTCAACAGGGTAAACTTAAACATGTAATAAAGCACACATGTATACTCTTTCAGCATTACAGAACAAACAGGAATTAGACACATTCTACTGAACAATCATGAGATATATTTATCAAAAACTGTTCAAACATTGTGTTTAATACATTGTCAATGATTTACAAAAATGTTTAGATGTAACAGATTACAACATTCTTCAGTCTAATCTTAGTCTAATTCTGATCAGGTTCTTTTATAACTATGCCTTTCCTAGCTTGTACTTTGGCCTTTACAGCAGCAGCAGCAGCAGGCTCAGTATCAGCAGTCTTCTTTCCTTTGGAGTCCTTCTTCTTTAGTTCTTCAGCCTTGATTTTCTGCCTCTCAAAGTAATGATAGGGCTTAGGAAAGTACTTGCTAGGCTCCACAGCTGTAGGAGGTAGCTTTCCTAACTTAGCCTTCCTTCTATACTAGACAATGTCTTCCTGCCTAATCTCATGCTTCCTCTATTCTGCTTCTGAGAACCATTTGTTCCTCTCATGAGCATTGTCCTTGGCTGCTTTCCAGGCTGTGAGAATGATGTTCCTAGAAGTAGGGCTCCACTGTTCAAAATCTGGCTTCTGCTCAGCTAGTTCCCTAAACTTCTTCTTTGACAGCCTTGTCTCTTCTTCCTTGTCCAAAGCCTCTTGCATAGCTGCTGTAACAGGTTGAACAACCTTTTCCAGAACAACATTTGACTTGCCAGCAGTTGGACTATACATTGTGCTGACTTCTGCATGAACCATGTCAAAATCTGGAGGGGGATAGATCACCTGAGCTACTTCCTGTTGCTCACCTCCAAGATATGCACTTTGAATTCCTGATTCAGCAACATTATCATCATCACACAGGGGAGGATAGCCCAGTGTAGCTCTGATGGAGTTAGATATCCATTTGGCATGGTCAGAGCTAGCTTTGACTAACACCCTCTCCCCCTTTATGACTTCTTGTTCAACATGGTCTCTCACATCATCCTTTTGGAATCTGATCTGACTGTCCAAGTACCTGATGCAATCCTTAAAGTAAGGTCTAAGCTTGGTAAGTTGTTCAGAAATGACCTTTTGTGAATCTTTGATTGCAGTCTTGACAGCAGCAATTTCATCTTGAAAAGCTTTATCAAATTCAGCCTTGGCAGCAGCAGAGGAGGTTGAAGGTTCAGCAGACTTACTCTTCAGTTCAGTGACTATAGCATTATGTGAAGCTGTCAAATTATCATTCATCCTTAATTGATTTTCCAGCACATAGCCCTGCTTCAATGCTATATCATCCACCTTTTCTTTTATCTGTTCTTGATGTTTAGCCAGGAACACCACTGCATTTCCACCCTTGTGGAAGCATTCATTCATTTCCTTTTTATTCAGGTTCATCTCAAATCTTATTGACTTGATGTCTTGAGCTAAGTCAAATTGTAAAGACTTGTGGCCTTCATCAATATACTTCTCTATGGCCCTCCTGTGCTCATCCAGCTTAACCTGCATTGCTACCATTAATCCACTGTAATCAGTTGATGGAGCTTGTTGGACTAGGGAGTGTTGAGCAACAGTTTGTAGAGCCTTCTTGTAGCTCTGACTCCTTCTTTTGAATACAAAGAATTGCTTCTTCTTAGCTTGTTCAGCCTCATCTTCCTCAGACTCTGAAGTACTGGCTATATTCACCCTATCCTTAGGGCTTGATGGTTTTTCAGCTTGCACATCTAGTGCCTTCTCAGTGTCTAGCCTCAAAGGCTCATCCTGAACTTCCAAGTTTTCCCCCTCAACAGCAGCACCCTTCTCTTCAGCAGCAGCATTCTTGTCCATGTCAAAATCCTCTTGATCTAAATTAAGAAATAGATCTTCCATTGTATATTCAGGAGGTGACTGTGCAGGAGATGTACTGTGTTCATCAACTACTTTATCAGGAACTTTTTGCACAATAGATGTGTCTTGGAGAACAACATCTGGTTCTTGATTTGCTTGCTGAGTTTGCTGATGGACATCAGACAAATCAGAATCTATTATAGAAAAATCTAAACTATTGAGGTCAGAAAGTACCTCTTGGATAATGAGTGTAGCTTGCTCACTCTCTAGTGTAGAGGGTTGTTCTACAGCTGGAGGCTCCCCCTGGCTTGGATCCTTATGCATGGGGCTAGCTGTAGGCAGCTCCCCCTGGATTTCAGCTGGCTCTTGAGGAGCAGGAGACTTCTCTGCAGCCACATCTATTGGACTATCAAGAGTGAAAACCACTTGTTCTTCACTGCCTGAACTACTGGAGGACTCCTGAGTTACAGGAGCAATCTTCCTCTTCTTCTTTGGAGGTGAATCTTTCTTAGAAACTTGCTTCTCAGGGGTGGACAGTTCCTTTGACAGCACCCTTTCCCACCTTGAGAAGATCCTCATGTCCATCTTTCTCATGTGGTTGATTTTGCTACCTGCAGCAGTGCTCATGACCTCTGGTATTATACCAGCCAGGTAGAGACTAAGTATCCTGCCCAGATTAGGCTTCTTCAGACTTTCCTTAACTTTCTCAAACACAACCATTGACCAGTCTGTTTTGAGGTTGAAGATGATTCTGGTCATAACACTGAACATGGAGGCTGACACCCTATCATGCCCTCCAGTCTTACTGAGTATTACTTTACCCACAATTTCTGACAGGAATTTTCCTTGGGTATTCATTCCTCTCCTGTTGAATACAGATCCTATCTTTAGCTTAGGATCTAGGCCACACCAGGTAAGTGCTTCCCTGGTCTTAGATGTAGTCACTTCCTCTTCAGCTTGAACTTTAGGTAGCTGAAGTACCTTTCTCAGAGATTTGGGTGAAATCTTGACCTTGGTGCCATGCACACGTGATTTGATTCTGTAACCTGAGTCATCTACAGAAGCTCCAGTAAGGAATTCAATAACTTCCTTCTTCCATATTTTGGTTGGTTCTGAAACCAGAAACTCCAATCCAGAATCGGTGACTAGGGTTACCACCGATTTGATTTCTTGATCACCATCGTCGAATGCGCCACGAACCAGTTCATAGCCTTCATTGACATTTTCCTCGAGCTTGGGAGCCATTAGGGTTTGTAGAATTAGTCTTTAGAGAAGAGAAATGTCGACACAGTAGTTTGGTCTCGAAACTCTGAAAGCGTGTCGACAAACAAAAACAGAACCCTATTTACCCTTTCTTGTTTGAAGACGAACATGCGGGATGGATTACTAAAGATGTGTCGACACTGTCAATAAGTGTCGACACAGACTTATAATGTCTCGACACTCATGTGTCGACACAAGTTTAGTCAACAGATTTTATGTGTCGACACTTGGTTAAGTGTCGACACCCCACTACTCGACATGTAGTCGAGACTTTACTTAGAAAATTCTGAGTAAAACTTAAGTGTCGACACCTCATTGAATGTGTCGACACATACTCGACATGTGTCGACACTAACATTCTGAAGTGTCGACACCAACTTCCTAGATGTGTCGACACCATTTTCCTGAAGTGTCGACACTTACTATTCTGTGTCGACATAGACTTGTCTATGTGTCGACACCTTTTTACTTAGCCAATTTTTAGTTCTGTAAACTTAGTCTAAGTTTATCATACCTAGTTCAATTTTGAACCTATTGAACTTAGCTTCTTCTAAGGGCTTAGTAAACATATCAGCTATCTGATTATCAGTTTTAACATATTCAAGTGCAATATCATTTCTTTCTACATGCTCCCTAAGAAAGTGATATTTAATCTCAATATGTTTAGTTCTACTATGAGATACAGGGTTGTTAGCTATTGAAATAGCACTTGTAGAATCACAGTAAAGTGGAGTTCCACTTACCTGAAATCCATAGTCTTCTAGTTGATGTTGAATCCACAGAAGTTGAGCACAGTAACTTCCTGCAGCTACATATTCTGACTCAGCTGTGGAAATAGCCACACTGGTTTGCTTCTTACTACTCCATGAAATGAGTCTTCCACCTAGGAATTGACAGGATCCAGTAGTGCTCTTTCTATCTTCTTTGCATCCTGCAAAGTCTGCATCTGAATAGCCTGTTAGATCAAAATCTCCATTCCTAGGGTACCAGAGGCCTAGATAGGGAGTGCCCTTTAGATATCTCAAAATTCTCTTGACTGCAGTCAAGTGAGACTCTTTAGGGCAGGCTTGATACCTGGCACAAACACATGTAGCATACATAATGTCAGGCCTACTTGCAGTCAAGTACAGTAGGGAGCCAACTATCCCTCTATACAAGGTTTCATCTACAGGTTTCCCTGCATCATCCTTGCTTAGAGACATACTTGACCCCATTGGAGTCTTCATGGTACTGGAGGAATCCATACCATATTTCCTTATGAGTTCTAGGGTGAACTTGGACTGACATATGGATAAACCATTTTCAGTCTGTTTAACTTGGAGACCCAAGAAAAACTTCAGCTCTCCCATACTACTCATCTCAAATTGACTTTGCATAAGCTTTGCAAACTTTTTGCAAAGGCTACTTTCAGTAGACCCAAATATAATGTCATCTACATATATTTGGACAAGTATGACTTTGCCTCTAGATTCCCTAAGGAATAGAGTCTTATCTATTTTCCCCCTTGTGAACTTGTTCTCAATGAGGAAACTAGATAGGGTTTCATACCAAGCTCTAGGTGCTTGTTTTTAACCCATATAATGCTTTCCTAAGTCTATAGAAATAATGAGGTAGAGTTGGATCAACAAAACCTGCAGGCTGCTCCACATAGACTTCTTCTTTCAAATTACCATTTAGGAATGCTGACTTCACATCCATTTGGTATACCTTGAATCCTTGATAAGTTGCATAGGCCAAGAACATCCTTATGGCTTCCAGTCTGTCTACTGGAGCAAAGGTTTGATCAAAATCAATACCTTCTTCTTGCCTATATCCTTTAGCAACCAATCTTACTTTATTCTTAATGATGACTCCTTGTTCATCTAACTTATTTCCTGTAGATCCACTTTGTTCCTATCACATTGTGATCTTTAGGTTTAGGAACCAGGTCCCAAACCTTGCACCTCTTGAACTGATTAAGCTCTTCCTGCATTGCTTCAGTCCACTGTGGATCTTGTATAGCTTCTTCAAATTTCTTTGGTTCTATTTGAGACAGAAAACTTGAATATACTACAGTATTTGATTTCTGCTCCTTGTCTGAACACCTTGTCTTGGATCTCCAATAATCAGCTCTACTGGATGATCTCTTAAATGCCTGTTGGCTGGAGGCATTCTTACTTCTGGTTGAACTTCTTCAGCATCTTCATCATGCTGAGTTCCTTGTACTTCTTCAGCTCCTGGTACATGTAGTTCTCCCACTGGACATAAGCCATCTTCTTCTACTTGCTGTCTTGCAGCAGGTACATCTTCTATGGTTAGCTTGTCCATCTTCTTAGTAAGACCTGTGGGCTGCATACATTGCTAGACAACTCATTGTTAATTAGTTGTGTCTCATCAAAAACTACATGCACAGACTCCTCTACAACTGGTGTAGTCAAGTTGTAGACTCTATAAGCCTTACTATTATTGCTGTACCCAACAAACACTCCCTCTTGGGACTTGCAGTAAACTTAGTTAAGTAAGACTTTCCATTGTTAAGTGTGAAGCATTTGCAACCAAAAATCCTGAAATAGGATAGGTTTGGTTTCCTGCCTTTCACAACTTCATAGGGGGTCTTGTTTAACCTTTTAGTGATGGTAGCCCTATTTATCACATGACATGCAGTGTTAACTGCTTCAGCCCAGAAATATTCTGGCAGTGATGAATCACTTAATAGGGTTCTACCAGCCTCTATCAAGGTCCTATTTTTCCTTTCAGCAATGCCATTTTGCTGAGGTGTTCTAGGTGAAGAGAATTCTTGAAATATCCCATAGTCTTCACACAGCTTTGTCATGCTTTCAGACTGAAACTCAGTACCATGGTCACTTCTAATTTTGACCACTGTACAGTTCAATTCATTCTGAATTTGCTTAACAAAGCTATAGAAGACACTAGGTGTTTCAGATTTCTGCTTTAAGAAGAACACCCAGGAAAACCTTGAGTAGTCATCAACAACTACAAAGGTATAGACCTTCCTACCTAAGCTGTGAACTGGCATTGGACCAAATAGATCCATATGCAAGAGGTATAAACACCTCACAGCATCTTTGTAGGTCTAAGCTTCTAAAGGTGGATTTAGTCTGCTTGCCCTTTTGACAAGCTGAGCAAATGCCATCTTTGACACACTTAACTTGAGGACCATTCCTCACTAACTCTTTGCTAAAGAGTTTGCTAATAGTCTTGTAGTTAAGATGGCAAGCCTCTTGTGCCATTTGACACATTGAGAGACTGTCTCATCAGCTACAAGACAAACTGGAGAACTATTGTTCTCAACCATAATGTCTAAACAATAAACATTTCTCTTTCTATAACCTGTCAAAATGATCTCTTGATCACTTGACCTCTTGATATGACAACCATTTTTAACAAATGAGATGTCATACCCTACATCACTTTATTGGCTTATACTTATAAGGTTGTGTTTCAACCCTTTAACATAAGCCACATGAGTAATGGTAACTAAGTTTGAGGAAATGTTACCAAACCCTTTGATGATTCCTTTTTCAGAACCACCAAAGGTCACTTTAGGACCATTTTTGATTGGAATGAAATCCTTCAGTAGTCCCCTAATTCCAGTCATGTGTATGGAACATCCACTATCCAAGTACCATGTAGGGGTATGGCCACTTGGATTCACCTGCAAAACAAATTAATGAACCTTAGAACCCAAAGTAATCTTGGGTCCTTGGTGATTGTTAGTTTGCAACTTGACATAGCTACCTGCTGGCTTTCCACCAGGTAACTTGCTACTCCCATTGACACTTGCATTGTGCCAACAGTCCAAGGCAAAGTGGCCAACTTTGCCACAGCACCAGCATTCAACTTGTTGTACCTTTGCTTAGGTACAACCTTTGCTGTCTTGTCTACTGCAGGCTTGTTGAATGTTGGGGCTTTGCCCTTGGACTTCAACTTGGACTGTACAGTCCCTGCAGGTCTCACAAAACCTAGTCCAGCTTTGCCTTCTTGATGAACAAATTCATCAATTAATGGTAGTACTGATTTAGGTTTTGAAAACCTGGCAGCAAGTTCTCTCTCTTTCTGAAGATTTGTCTCCAGTCTCTTAATTTGATCATTCTTAAATGTAATAGTACCCATCTGAATCACTGTAATGTGTTTCAGCCTGGCTACTTCATTCAGTTTTTGATCATACTGCTTTTCAAAATCTGTTGCAGCTGCCTTGAGATCAGCAATCTCCTTTGCCTGACTTTTTGCTAGGATCTTGCTTTTCTTATAGGCTTGCAACAGTACTTTATATTCATCTAAGAGCTGATGAATATCTCCCTCAGATTCAGAAACACTTCCATCACTTGATGAGAATGAATCTGACTCTGAACTAGAACTGGAATCTGAACTTTGAGTTGGACTTTGTACTGACTAGGTCTTGGCTGCTCCAGGATTTTGGTACTTTCAGTCAATGCCATTAGTCCTTGGCACTGACACTCTTCTTGTTCATAGATTGATTCCATGATATGCATAAACTCTTCTTCTTCTTCAGCAAATAGCCCTATGTAGGCTTCAGCATCTGTCTCAGTGTCTGAAGAAGAAATGTCTGAAAGAGTCTTCTCTGTTAGAAAGTAGAGAAAAGAAGCGAAAAGAAGAGAACAAGCCGAATAAACTTTTGAATAATTGAAATTTTATTATCCAAAAATGATAACTATTACAAAGGTATGCCCTCCCTTATATAGAATGGAGGAGAGAAGAGAGAATACAAATAAGAGATGTGGGACTAAAATTTACAAGCTAAGCGGACTGTACAAAGAAAACCGCACAGGCCGCGCGGTTAGACAGAAGGACTAACCGCACGGCTTATAATAAGAGATGCAGAGAGGTCGCCTGTGAAGATTGCTAGACCGCCCGGTTTACAAGTCGCCGAGACAAACCGCCAGACCGCGCGGTCTCCAACCCGCCAAGACAGACCGCCCGGTCTCCAACTTCAACACTCCCCCTCAAGCTGGAGCATATATATCAATCATGCCCAGCTTGTCGCAAACATGCAAAAACGAGGCGGAGACTGGCTTGGTGAATATGTCAGCTAGCTCTTTATCAGATGTGACAAACGGAGTGCAAATCTGTTCTTTTAAAATCTCTTCACGAATGAAAATGGCAGTCAACCTCAATGTGCTTTGTTCTTTCATGGAATACCAGATTTTTGGAGATGTATATGGCGGCCTTGTTATCACAGAACATAGGTAGAGGATGGTTGTACACCTCTCCTAAATCTAGCATGAGAGCCCGCAACCATTTCAACTCACAAGTGGTTGACGCCATACTGCGATACTCAGCTTCTGCACTGGACCTGGAGACAACAGACTGCTTTTTACTCTTCCAGCTCACCAGATTTCCCCCAACAAAGGTGCAAAAACCTGAGGTAGACTTGCGATCCCCTTTGTCATCAGCATAACTTGCATCTGAGTAGGCTTCAATCCTCAGATGACCATTCTTCTGAAACAGTAATCCTTTCCCAGGCGCTGCTTTGACATATTCCAAGATCCGCAAGGCGGACTGAAGATGACATTCCCTGGGCGCTTGCATGAATTGACTCACCTTGCCCACAGCATAAGAAATGTCGGGTCTGGTCACCGTGAGATATATGAGCTTACCAACCAGACGCCTGTACCGCGAACTATCTGAAAGAAGAGGCGAATCATCTGTCCAGGTTTTGTCCTCCCCAATAGCCATGGGACATCGGGCAGGTTTAGCTCCAGTCAATCCTGCCTCTTTTAAAAGATCAAGGGCATACTTACGCTGAGAGAGAACTAAGGAGTCGGCTTCCGAGAGAGTTCGATCCCCAGAAAGTACTTTGGAGAGCCCATATCTTTAGTGATCAGATGTTGGCGAAGATGTCGCTTTGTCAGGGCTACCCCTTCCTGGTCATCGCCAGTGAGAAGATATCATCGACGTATACAGCAAGAACAACCAGCCCAGAAGGAGTTTTGCGAATAAAGAGAGAGTGATCAGCAGAGCTGCGCACAAAACCAACAGCCGCCACAATACCGCTGAACTTGTCAAACCAAGCTCGAGGACTCTGCTTGAGGCCATAAATTGCCTTCTGCAGCCGACATACTCGTGTCTCCCCTGAGCAACATACCCAGGAGGTTGCTCCATGTAAACGGCCTCGTGAAGATCACCATAAAGGAAGGCATTCTTGACGTCCAGCTGAGAAATTGGCCAATCCCGATTGACGGCCACAGAGAGAAGAACCCAGATTGTGCTGAGACGAGCTACAGGGGAGAAGGTGTCAAAGTAATCAACCCCATAGGTCTGAGTAAAGCCCTTAGCCACAAGGCGAGCCTTATACCGATCCACAGTGCCGTCTGGGCTAAATTTGACCACAAAGACCCAGCGACAGCCAACAACATCAGTGCCAAAGGGAGGAGGAACAAGAGTCCAGGTACCCCGCTCAGTGAGGGTCGCCATTTCCTCATCCATGGCCATCTTCCAGTGAGGAATAGCAAGGGCCTCCTGATAGGAGCGGGGTGTGGCAGTGGCAGAGATAGCCAGTGCAAAGGCCCTGCGAGAAGGAGTAAGACGATCATAGGAAACAACAGCAGCAAGGGGGTGTAAGGTGCACGTCCGCACCCCTTTGCGAAGAGCTATAGGAAGATCCAGGTCAGCCGGGCCCGCGGCATCCGGAGCATCCGTGGTAGAGAAAGCTGGCCCGGGAGAAGAGAGCGACGGCAGCGGAGAGGAGGGAGAGGGTGGTGGGGAAGGGAGAGAGAGAGGTGGAGGAAGAGGAGGGGGTGGAGACGGTGTAGGAGGAGACGAGGGAACGAAGGGAACGGCAGGAGAATCAGAAGCTGGGAGAGGAGGAGAAGAGGCATCCGAGAAGTAGGAGGTATTCTCGAAGAAGGTGACGTCAGCAGAGACGAACTGCTTACGAAGGACGGGATCAAAGCAACAGTAGCCTTTCTGAGTGGTGGAATACCCCAGAAAGACACATTTGGTGGAGCTAGGGGAGAGCTTATCACGGGTGGCAGAAGGGGCATGCACAAAGGCAGTGCATCCAAAGATTTGGAGAGGGAGAGGAAACGGCTCCTTGCCTGGATACAAAATGGAGAACGGGGTTTGGCCATGGAGAACGGTGGAGGGAATGCGATTGATGAGGTAGCAGCAAGGAGAACAGCATAGCCCCAATAGGAGCGAGGAACATGCATCTGGGTCATCAAGGTGCGAGCGACATCGAGCAGGTGTCGGTTTTTGCGTTCGGCTACACCATTTTGTTGTGAAGAATAGACACAACTAGTTTGATGAAGGATCCCATTTTGCATGCAGAATGTAGAGAAGTCACGACTGAGATATTCTGCGGCATTATCAGACCGAAAAACTTTGATAGAAACATCAAACTGAGTTTTGATCATGAGATAGAAGGATGTCCATACAGAGAATAAATCGGAGCGATCTTTTAACAGATACACCCACATACAGCGAGAGAAATCATCAATGAACGTGACAAAATAGGAACTACCCCGACCAATGGTAAGAGTAGGAGAAGGACCCCAGATGTCGGAGTGGATAAGATCAAACGGACGGGTAGAGCTACGAACGTGCTTTGGAGGGAAGGAGGAGCAGTGATGCTTGCCAAGCTGACAGGCCTCACAGTTGAGCGGAGGACTTTGAGGAGGAAGTGAGGCAGAAGTTGACGAAGAAGATGGGGAGGAGCATGACCAAGGCGGAGATGCCATTGGAGAAGATCTGTGGAGGTGGAGGAGAAGGTGGAAAAAGCAGAAATGTTGTCGAGGAAGTATAAGCCGCCACTCTCAGTCCCAGTAGCAATCGTCCGTTGGGAGTCCGGATCCTGAAAAGAGCAAGAAGTAGAAGTAAATGTGACGGAACACTGTAATTGCTTGCAAAGAGATGTAACAGATAATAAGTTGCACGGGAACTGGGGCACGTATAGAGTATCCGCCAAGTGAAGAGACGGGGTGACATGAACTATCCCTGTGCCATGAACTGATGATGAAGAGCGTCAGCGAGAGTAACTGGGGGCAAGCGAGCATGTTTTTCTAGGAGAGAGAAACACGGGAGATGGCCGGTCATATGATTCGTAGCACCAGTGTCGATCAGCCATTTGCCCTGAGTAACAACGTGTGCACGACCAGAAGACGTGACAACCGAGGCGAAAGCCATGAAGGGAGGAAGAAGAAAACTGCAGCGGTCTCGGTGACAGCACACCAGCGGCACGAAGCGCCACGACCAAGGTGCAGAGCACAAGCCGCGCGACTAAACCAGGAGGTCGCGGCGACTAACAAGAGAAGCGGCTAAGAGCGAAGAGGCGGAGAGGCCGCGCAAACAAGGAAGAATCCGCGTGAAACCGCGGCGGGAACAAAAGGGAAGAAGCCGCGTGAACACGAGCGGCTAGGATCCAGATCAAGGCACAGCGGGGAAGAAGTCGCGCGGACTGCAAAAGGCCGAGCGAACAGAAGAGAGGAGAAGAGCAGGTGACCGCGACCAAGATGCGGGTAAGAAAGGAACAACCCGCACGGTCAGGCAGATCACAGCTGCAAACCGCGAGTGCATAGACAACACACGCGGACAGAGACAGACCGCAGCGACTAGGAAGTCGGAGCGGCAGGAAAAAGCAAGGAGCGCGGCGACACGGAAACAGGTCGCTGCGACAAAGAGCAGTAGGAGAAGAGAAACGAGAAGAGCAAGCCGCGCAAACAGGCAGCGGACAGAAACAAGCCGCGCGGATAGAAACAAGCCGCGCGGACAGAGGAGAAGGCAAGCCGCGAACAAGCCGCAGAACGCGGAAGACAAGCCGCGAACAACAGAGAGCGCACAGAATCAGGAGGAAAAGACCGTGTCCTCTGATACCATGTTAGAAAGTAGAGAAAAGAAGCGAAAAGAAGAGAACAAGCCGAATAAACTTTTGAATAATTGAAATTTTTATTATCCAAAAATGATAACTATTACAAAGGTATGCCCTCCCTTATATAGAATGGAGGAGAGAAGAGAGAATACAAATAAGAGATGTGGGACTAAAATTTACAAGCTAAGCGGACTGTACAAAGAAAACCGCACAGGCCGCGCGGTTAGACAGAAGGACTAACCGCACGGCTTACAATAAGAGATGCAGAGAGGTCGCCTGTGAAGATTGCTAGACCGCCCGGTTTACAAGTCGCCGAGACAAACCGCCAGACCGCGCGGTCATCCAACCCGCCAAGACAGACCGCCCGGTCTCCAACTTCAACATTCTCATTCTTTGCAACAAAGGACTTCTCCTTCTTTCCTTTGAAGTGAGTCTTCTTTTTGTCACTGGATTCTTTTCTTCTCTCAGGATAATCTGCAATAACATGACCCTGTCTATTGCAGCAGTAACACACTATCTTAGACCCAGTTGCCTTACTAGTCTTTGTCTTTTTCTTGTCCTTCTTTGAAGGCTTCTTCTCCTGATACTGGACTTCTTTCCCTTTGGAAAATGAAGGTCTGGACCTCCATTGTTTCTTCTTCAGGAATTTCTGAAAATGTCTAGTGAATGCAGCAAAGTCTTCATCACTTTCACTGCTTGTAGACTTTGTGCTAACAGTCTCATCAGATTCTGATTCAACTACCTCTGGAGGAGGAGTTGATGACTTAGTCCTGCCTTTTCTAGGTACTTCTGACTTGAAGGCAACAGTCCTTTCCCTGTGCTCAGTCCTTGTTGATTTTTCTTCCTCTTTTCTCACTGACAGCTGCATCTCATAAGACAACAACTTCCCAAACATTGTGGGAGGAGGAATTTCTCCCAACTTTGTCATTTCTCTGATGGCACAGATCTTAGTGTCCCAATCTTTGGTTAGGGACCTTAAGAACTTATCATTCAATTCATAGTTAGTGAACTCTCTTCCATAGGACATGAGTTCATTAACAATTCTATAAAACTTCTTGTAGCATTCAGTGATGCTATCTCCTCTTCCTTGCCTAAAGCTCTCATATTCTTGATTAAGCAAGGACTTCCTATCTTGCCTAACTTCTTCAGAACCTTCCATATAGACAATGAGGGTATCCCACATTTCTTTTGCTGTTTTACAGTGAATTAGGTTCTGAAAAGTTGCATCATCAATGACACTTACTATTATGTTTTGTGCCCTTTTGTCCATAGTGGCTAGGACAATTTCATCCTTGGTCATCTCAGAGAAATCCTTTGGAGTCCTCTGATTTGCATCCAATACTGAGATCTTCATGGGCACATATGGCCCCTCTTTGACTGTGATGTAGATTCTAGGGTCTGAGGCCTCCATGAATAGCCTTACCCTCTCTTTCCAGATTCCAAAAATCTCCTTTCTGCATATGGGCAGTTTCATTGAACCCAATTCCTTGTGATTCTCTGAAGACACCATGTTTCTTGATTTTCTTGAAACTGTGTTCTGACTTACACTAAGTCTGCCAAACTAGATCTCCTCAGACAGTTAGTCCTTTTTGAGTAACATCCCTCTGATACCACTTGAAAGATATGGTACCTAAACACCTAGAGGGGGGGGGGTGAATAGGTGACCTAAACCTTTTTGAAACTTACTTGGCAGCAAGACAGTTATCTCACAGAGTTTTACAGTTAACAGCAACAACAGAATATAAACAGTTAATCCACAGCACAGCACAGCACAACAGACACACAAATTTATAGTGGTTCACCAATCTTTGGGTACATCCACTTTCCCCCTTCGCCTATCTAGCAGTGTACTAGATTCGGCCAACCTTCTCCACTATCTCAGAACCCAACAAGGTTCCTACACCTCAGGCCCAAAGCCTTACACTCAGCCACAAAGGCCTACACTCAGCCTCCCAGGCCTACACTCAGCCAATTAAGGCCTACACTCAGAGTTCTTCAACTCCTACACTCAGGCAACCAAGCCCTACCCTCAGCCTTTATAATATAGGCTTACAATTCTCTCAGATCCAATGGATCCTACAAGTTAAAATTTAAATACAATAATTAACTCTACAACTCAGAAAATAAGAGAGGAGTTGAGAGTTTCTTGAAGAGTTCTTGGAAGAACTTAGCTAGATCCAAACTGACTTAGCTTCCTTCAAAGCTTCTTGAGTTAGAACTGAATTAGTCTGAATCCTCTGCAGTTGATCCTTGACCTCTGCTTCTTGAGATCCAGAAGATTCTGAATCCTTCTTCTCAGCCTTAGTTCCAAAGACTGAATTCTTGATTGGAGCTCTCTCTCTCCAACTTCTTAGATCTGCAGTTGGACTGCCAGATCTTCTTGTGTTGATCCTCTGTGTATCACTTTTCAAACACTTCAATTATTCTTACTACTTGTAATAACAACAATCAACTATTTCTGTAAACTATGGGTGCCTATTTATAGGCTTCCTTCATGGTAACCGGCTGGTCCGGTTCATAACAGACTTCTGATTTCTCTGACAGTTTCTGTAGACCGGCTGGATCGGCAGCTGTCATATCAACCAGTCACTTCTTGAAATTTTCTAACTGTCAGATAGTGTCGAGACTTTCTGTTCTTAAGTTTCGACACTTATAGACCAAGTGTCGACACATGTTGTGTAAGTGTCGACACAAGTCTACAAGGTGTCGACACAATTCCTTGTATATCTCGACACAGATACTTCTGCATGTGTTGACACTGAAATTGAGTGTCGACACAAGTACTTGTTCTTCATTCTTTAACTGTATTCTTCTAAGTGTCGACACATCTCCTTTGTATCGACACATTTTCATGTGTTGAAACTGTCAAGTGTCGACACTACTTCTTGGTGTCGACACAAGTCTTCAATTTTGTTTCCTCAGCTGAGTGTCGACACATTCCCTTAGTGTCGACACTTGTACTTAGAATATTTTGTAAACTTTTCTGTTTTTTTGCTAAGTGTCGACACAGCTCCTTGTGTCGACACTTTCTTCAAGTGTAGAGTCTTCAACTAAGTGTCGACACATTGTGCTGGGTGTCGACACTTTCTTCAAGTGTTGACTCTTCTGGTTGTGTGTCGACACATTGTGCTGAGTGTCGACACATACTTCTAGTGTTGACTCCTTTGAGTGTGTGTCGACACATTGTGCTGAGTGTCGACACATTCTTCATATGTTGACTCTGCTGTTTGAGTGTCGACACATTGTGTTGAGTGTCGACACTTGTCCTTAGTCTCTGCAGAATTTTGCTGAGTGTCGACACAACTCCAAGTGTCGACACTTTCTGGTGTAGACACAGCTCTTCTGGGTGTCGACACTTCTGCTAAGTGTCGACACAGCTTTTCTGCATACTTCTTCACTGAGTGTCGACACAGCTCCAAGTGTCGACACTTTCTGTCTAGTGTCGACTCTTCTTCCAGGTGTCGACACAATTACTCCAAGTGTCGACACTGCTTGTCTGGGTGTCGACACAAGCTTTCTCAAGTGTCGACACTTTCCCTCTGGGTGTCGACACATGGACTTAGAAACTTTTAGCTTCAATCCAGTGTATACCTAACCTGCACAAGTAACTCAAACAAACATCAAATACATTATGATGTATATCATTGAGTTAGGTGAGGCTTCTTCAAATCAGGTACATTTGACCAATGTACCCAACATGTTCGTTCCTGATCTGATCTGAGTCAGGGTATTCGAGTTTTCTAGCTTCGGTGACGTAAGCTAGGTCCTTGATAAGTCGTTTGTTCATATCGGTAAAATATAAACACGAAATAGTTTGCTAAGGGAATATCTTCCCAGTTTGTAATGCCTTAGGCAAGGTTTGACTAGATATCTGTTTATTTTGTAGAATGCCACGTAAACACATTGAGACGAGGTCGACTCCCCAATCAGAGGGTGAGTCTTTTGGTGCCTAGAGCGAAGAGGTGATCGAAGCACTGCGGCAAAGTAATGAGGCCCTGATAAGGCAGATGGTGGACATGCAATCTCAGATACAATCGTTGTTGGTCGTCGTCGCCGGGCAGCAGACCAGAGCGCAGGACCCTGCTGTGGGCCAAAATGTTCCTACTCCCCCTGCTGCTCTAGTTCCCCCAGTCATACCACCTCCTGAGATGAACTTCATTTATCACTTCCAGCGATTAGGACCTCCTTCGTATGACGGTAGAGCAGACTTTATGGCATTGGATGACTGGATCATTGCCATGGAAGAAATGTTTTCCTACTCTGGCATTTCCTCGGATCAGAAGGTGATGATTGCAGCGTATCAGCTCAAGGGTCTTGCCAAGAGTTGATGGATCAGAGAAAAGGAGAATATTTCTTATGGGTGCTTGTGGGAGTTATTCAAGAGTATGTTACTGAAGAAGTTTTTACCATCGGTCGAACTAGACCGTCTAATGAATAACTTTTTACACCTGTAGCAGAGGTAACTCACTGTTAGTGAGTACGAGGTCAAGTTTAGCAAGCTCAGTCTTTTTGCCCCAGATCTGGTAGCTTCCGAAGAAGGCAGAGTAAAGCGTTTCCTGGGTGGTCTGAGGTATGACATCTAGTAATTACCTAGCGCATACAAGTCTGAGACCTTTGCAGAAGTAGTCGAAGATGCCTTGAAGGTTGAGGCGATAGAAAATGCGTAGAATCGGGGATTGCATGCAAAGGACAAGAGGAAATCTGACAATGGTGGAAGTGCGAGGGCATCTGGCCCTGCAGCGAAGAACAATAGAAGGGAAGCGTGTAGCTTCTATGGTAATCCAGGACACACTTTTGATAATTGCTTTAAGAGACTGGATGCGCAGAAGCTCTCTCAGGTGCACGCGATCTAGGATGCTCCAAAGGGAGGTCCTGTCTGTTCTTATTGCCAGTGGAGTGGGCACGATGTGGCCCGTTGTCGCAAGAAGGCTGGATCTTGTTTTCTCTATGGCCAGAAAGGGCACATGAAGGCTAATTGCCCCCAGAGCCAGCCTGCACTGCATGCAGCTCCGTTGCAGACTCTACCGCCGCCCCCGCCTCTCGTGGATAAGGGAAAAGGAAAGTTGAATGTGCTGACCAAGCAGGAAGCCCAATCTTCGACTCAAGTGATCTCAGGTTAGTGTCTGACTCGACTAGTAATCTCTTTTAGTAGATTTATAGTTTCCACATTTTAGTTGTGTGCGCTATGTGTTTAGGTGAATTTAAGGTGAAGAATAAGTGGGCGCGCGTTTTGTTCGATTCGGGGGCTACTCACTCCTTTGTGGCAAGGAGTTTTGTAGACCGACATCGTTGGGCTCTCGACCAGTTAGACACCTCCATAAACGTCAAATTTCTTTCGGGAGAGTTGGTAAGGTCAAGTCAGGTTATCCAAAAATGCCCCATCTTCCTAGGTGGTTTTCTAGCCTTTGCGGATCTGAAGGTGCTAGATTTGATAGACTTCGACATGACTTTGCGCATGGACTGGCTGTCTAGCTTTGATGTCATGATTCAGTGCAAGCATAAGAGCTTGGATTTTAAAGGTGACAATGGTCATTCCATGAGTGTGTATGGTTTGCCGCGTCAGGAATCTCCGATCATTTCTGCGGTACGTGCTCGCAAATTTCTAGAGTCTGGCTGTGATTCCTTTCTTGTCTCCATTTCTGTTCTGGGAGCTGCACCGGTTGAGCCTCGGGTTGAGGACGTTTCTGTGGTGCGTGAGTTTCCGGATATCTTTCTTGTTAGTCTTCTTGGACTTCCTCCTGAGATAGAGGTGGAGTTCGTTATAGACCTCGAGCCAGGCACTCGCCCTATTGCAAAGACACCGTACTGCATGGCCCCGCATGAGTTAGAGGAGCTGCGTACTCAAATGGATGAGTTATTGCAGTGCGGTTTTATTAGACCCAGTTCTTCCCCGTGGGGTACACCGGTGCTCTTCGTGAAGAAAAAGGATGGAACGATGAGGCTATGTGTAACGCCCCCGGTTTTTCTGTGCTTCGTTTGATCTTTGGCTGGCGTTGCGATGGCGTGTTTCCGGCTTTTTGCCGTTGTAGAGTGTGGTCTTAGCTCTTAGGGTTCCCTGTGTAGCTTGTTTGTAGCCTGTTAGCAAGATTCCCCAGCTAGCCGGAGTCCGTTTGATGACTCGGTTGGGCCTCTTAGGGAATTCTTGTGTTTTGTCTTCGGGAGATGTTACCCCGGGTTTTGTTCGTCGAATGCTAATTTCGACTTCGTTGTTGCGTTCGTAGCGTGGGTTTTTAGCTGCGGCGTAAATTTCGTCTTTTTCCGAGAAGTTTCGGGTTGTTTTGATGTTGGGTGTAAATAGTAATTATTATGTATTGTTGTTTATTATTATTACTGCTGATATATATAGTCTTGGGTCAGATTAGGGCTGGGTTCCTTTTTGGTTCTTTTCCTGTTTCTCTGTTTGGAGGAAGTCGTCGCCTGTACGAGAGGAGAGGAAGAGCTCTGCCGGACTGCCCTATCCTTGGGGCGCCGTTTTCCTGGAGATTTCGCGGTCGGGTTTCGGTTTCGAGGGTGGATCTGGACTGCCCCCGCCGGGATCTGCCTTCTTTCTGCTCCTCAGCTTACTGCCCTGCGGCCAGATCCGCAAGCAGGGGAGGTCGCCGACCGAGTTCCTGGTATTGAGGCAAGCGATGTACCCTCATCCTTGCCTTAGTTGATCTTTGCTTTCTTTTGATTTAATCTTTTTCCTCTTTTGTCTAGATCTGAGGTGTAAGCTAGGGCTTGTTCCCGATCATGCCGTGGTTAGTGTAGGAAGGTCCAGTAAATCTCAGTTTTCCTGAGGGATTGCGTCTATTAGGGACAGTTTTGGTTCGGTCTAGGTCGAGTAGTTACCATTACCGATGGAGGTCGTACTCGAGAGAGAAGAGAATTTCCCCGTTCCCGTTTTTGGTCGTTTGCTGGATCTGGCTCCTGTAGCCAGTTGGGGTGTCGACACTGTTGTGTTGACACCGGCCAGTCGTGGTGTCGACACTTGGTGTCGACACTAGCAGCGGCAGTGTCGACACCATGTGTCGACACCGGTTGCAGTGGTGTCGACACTTGGTGTCGACACCAGCAGCAGCAGTGTCGACACCATGTGTCGACACCGGCTGCAGTGGTGTCGACACTTGGTGTCGACACCAGCAGCGGCAGTGTCGACACCATGTGTCGACACCACTGCAGCCGGTGTCGACACATGGTGTCGACACTGCCGCTGCTGGTGTCGACACCAAGTGTCGACACCACTGCAGCCGGTGTCGACACATGGTGTCGACACTGCCGCTGCTGGTGTCGACACCAAGTGTCGACACCACTACAGCCGGTGTCGACACATGGTGTCGACACTGCCGCTGCTGGTGTCGACACCAAGTGTCGACACCATGTGTCGACACCGGCTGCAGTTGTGTCGACACTTGGTGTCGAAACCAGCAGCGGCAGTGTCGACACCATGTGTCGACACCGGCTGCAGTGGTGTCGACACCAGCAGCGGCAGTGTCGACACCATGTGTCGACACCAGCTGCAGTGGTGTCGACACTTGGTGTCGACACCAGCCGTGGCGGTGTCGACACCTTGTGTCGACACTGGCCTCTGTAGTGTCGACACTTGGTGTCGACACCGGCCGTGGTTGAGTCGACACCTTGTGTCGACGCCGGCTTGTCGAGGTGTCGACACATCGTGTCGACACTGGTGCTGCGTTTGTCTTGGGGTCAGGTAGACTCGGGGTTGGTTCGGGTTAGGCGTGCAAGGCCGCGTCGGTTGGACCCGACGTTTTGTCTTGGGTTCGTGTGTTTCTTAGGATTGTTAGATTGCCTTTTTCCCTAGGGGGTGCCTTGGGTGTTCGGCTATTTTCTGCATGCTGACTCTTGGGTCGTGGCAGGTGGTGGAGTTTTGGTGGCCTCTAGAGGGGTGGTTTTATGTGGAGAGCTGTGGCCACCCCCTTTTTCCCCGGTTTGGGTTGGCGTGTGTGGGACCCTAAAGCTGCCACTGTTTGACCCCTTAGCCCTTTTTGGGTCTGATTCTGGTTATGCATTCAGACCCAAGTTTTGACCACTGTCACTTACCCACGTGTTAGGACTGTTAGTCCCTTTCCTGTTTATGCTTCCTTTCTTTTGGCATATGTTTATGTCTTGGAGCTGTTGCAGGCTCTCTCTTGGTAAGGCATTGGTTTTTGCTCTCACTTGGTGTGCTCTGCGGTGTTTTTTTTTACTGTACTCTTTTCCTTCTGTCATTCACTTTTTCTTTTACTTATTGCAGCTTGTTGCCGGGTTGGTACCCCTTCATCTTATTGCTCATTAACCTATTGCTCTATTTACTTTTGATTGTTTCCTTGCTGAGGTGTTCTTTTCTTGAATGCCTCAGGTCCAGGTTGTAGCCAGTTCAGCGGCTAGTTCTTTGGAGGGGCTTGTTGGTGGCCTCTAGGGTAGTTGAGATTGCTGATTCCCGTTTGTTGTGAGGTAGTTCTTTACTCTTCTGTATAGACACACATACTCGCCAGTGGGTTCGTGTCAGGTTGTTGGCGCCCACTGGTGGCTTTTTGTGATGCTGAATATGAATTTAAACTGCTGTTTTTTGCCTATTTGAGGTTGGTTACTTGCTTCTAGGAAGGATTTATGCTAGGCTGCATGTTAGATATTTTAAAATCTAAAAGTATTTTTATATGTACCCCATGCATAACATATTTCCAAATCAAAGACACTACTTTTCCTCAACGTAAAACACTATTTTTCATACCTATTATATTCACCTTAGAGTCATGCGCGTATAAGTCGTCCCCCGGGGACGCTTATGCTCGCTTAGGGTGTCAATTTAATTGAACCAAAGTATTTTCTACTGCGTATAAATATAGTTTTAACTGTGGACTAGCTGATCCACCGGGCCGAGGGATACGACCATTCATCGTAACTGATTTTCTTTCATATCAAATCAACAATTTTCCTTAAAATCAAATGTCTGGAGTTTTGCCTGAGCGTGTGCAGTTATCCCCTGCACGACGTGGCATCACGACACGTGTTTTCTCTTACTCTGATTCGATTTTTACCATTGAGAAAATGCGGGTTGGGACAGTTGGTATCAGAGGGAGGTTGCTTGACAAATGGTTGGGCAACCTTTCCCTTGTCTGCATTAGTGTTTAGCATCATACCATCCACACACCGATATGTCATTAGCACGTCTTGGCCGAAGCACGAACACTACACTCATGAGCATAAAGAAGTATACCGGGCATATTATGTAGTATGGGATGCATAATATGTGTTTGTATATGGATCCACCATAGGAGGCAACATGTGAGGGTTATGTAGTATGGGATGCATAACCTCACCACATGAATGCGCTAGCACGTTTTCTTTTCTCATTACATGGGAATGTTATGTAGTATGGGATGCATAACATTTTCATGTGTACGCCGCCCATGGCATGCACTAAGGTCTTTTTAGAATGCATAGCACATCATGCATAGCATATCATTTCATAAGCACAACGTGCCAAGCTAAAGATTTGCAAGATGACATATGTACACACATGGTTTTGAGTCAAAAAGAATACAAATACATGCATTCATGGTTTAGGAACCTGAGTTAGTATGATGGTGGTGAACCATCTTAGGATAAGCATAACATCATCATGGTGAAAATGACTCCCAGAGCAAGTTTTACAGTTGAAGTTCATATTCAAGTGTGTTTGTCCGTACCGGGTAGTTTTGTACTAGTTGATGGCCTAGGATTTGTCTAAAGTTTGTGCGATTTTAGGATGGCGAGACGTCCTGCGACGAGATCGACCCCACAATCCGAGGGAGAGACGTCAGGAGCGCAGAGCGATGCGTTGGTAGAAAGCTTGCGGCAGAGTAATGAGGAGTTATCGAGGCAGGTAGTGGCTATGCAGGCTCAGATTCAGTCCCTTGTAGCAGTTGTGGCGGGACAGCCCCCGAGAGCTCAGAACCCCGCAGAGGGGGTAGCTTTCCCTGCCCCTCCTGCTCCTCCCGTGCCTTTGGTTGTAGTGCCTCCGGAGATGGCGTTCATATCCCAGTTTCAGCGGCTAAGACCCCCTACCTATGATGGGCAGGCAGATTTCATGATTTTGGATGACTGGCTGATTACCATTGAGGAAATGTTCTCGTACTCAGGGATTACGGACGATCAGAGAGTGATGCTCGCTGCCTACCAGCTCAAGGCTTAGCAAAGAATTGGTGGCTGAGAGAGAAAGAGAGCTTAGTGGCAGGTTGCACTTGGGAGTCTTTTAAGGTGATGTTGTTAAGTAAGTTTCTGCCTTCAGTCGAACGGGACCGGCTAATGAATGACTTTCTTCACTTAAAGCAGAGGAAACTCACGGTTAGTGAGTATGAGATTGAGTTTAGTAAGTTGAGTCAGTTTGCTACGGGTCTAGTGAGTGTTGAGGCAGACCGAGTTAAGCGATTTCTGGGTGGACTAAGAAGCGACATTCAGCAGTTAGCGAATGCCTATGGAGCAGTCAGTTACACCAGTGCGGTTGAAGCTGCTTTGAGAGTTGAGGCCATTGAGAATGCCAAGAATAGAGGCCAGCAGTTAAGGAAAGATAAGCGGAAGTCCGGTGGAGGGAAGAGCCCTCAGGCACGTGATGCTGTCGCAAGAAAGAAGGTCAAAGAGATTTGTAGCTTTTGTGGACGGCCAGGACACCCCTTTGAGAAGTGTTTCAAAAGGTTGGGAGCGCAGAAGAAGGAGCAGGTGCACGCGATTCAGGGTACTTCCAGGGGAGACTTGGTGTGTCCCTCGTGTGGAAGGAAGGGGCATGAGGCTGCCCGTTGTTGGTTAAAAGATAAGGTCTGTTTTCGGTGCGGCCAGAAGGGTCATCTCAAGACAAGGTGCCCTCAGACCCAGTCTATTCTGCAGCCAGTTCCCCTCCAGGCTCTGCCACCGCCTCAGCAAGTGGATAAAGGAAAAGGAAAGTTGAATGTGCTCTCGACAGATGAAGTGCAGACCTCGACCCAGGTTATCTCAGGTTCGACTCCGCCCCAGTCGTTTTGTTACGTTTCTTCTTTGATTGTAGTTTTCGTTTTAGCGCTTGTTGCCTTAGATGCGTGTGCAATTCGTAGGACGATTTAAGGTAAAGAACCGCTGGGCGCGAGTTCTCTTCGATTCCGGCGCTACCCACTCGTTTGTGGCTAGAGCCTTCGTGGAGCGGTTCAGTTTGGGCCTAGATCGTGTTGGTGGTGCCTTCTACGTTAAGTTCCCCTCCGGTGACTCTGTGGTTACGGACCTGGGTGTCCTAGATTGTCCGATTTTGTTGGGAGATTTTCTAGCCAAGGCAGACTTGAAGGTGATTGACCTGGAGGACTTCGAAGTTATTTTGGGCATGGACTGGTTTTCAAGGTACGATGCTGTGATCCAGTGCAAGGGTAAGCGCTTGGACTTCGTCAAAGACAACGATCAGCCAGGGAGCATTTATGGGTATTCTCTCCAGGAGTCTCCAATCATTTCTGCGGTGCGTGCTCGGAAGTTGCTTGTTTCTGGCTGTTTTGCCTGTGTGGTTTCCCTGGTAGGGTCGATTGTTAGTGAGCCTCGTTTGGAAGATATTCATGTGGTGTGTGACTTTTCTGATGTGTTTCCACACGATCTTCCCGGTCTTCCACCCGATCGAGATATCGAGTTTGCAATAGATTTTGAGCCAGGCACGCGTCCTATCGTAAAGGCGCCGTACCGGATGGCCCCGCAAGAGCTGGAAGAGTTGCGAATTGAGCTGGATGAGTTGTTGGCAAAAGGCTTTATAAGGCCAAGTTCTTCGCCTTGGGGTGCACCAGTGCTGTTCGTTAAAAAGAAGGATGGGTCGATGAGGTTATGCATCGACTATAGAGAGCTGAACAAGGTTACGATTAAGAACAGGTACCCTTTGCCGCGAATCGACGATTTGTTTGACCAACTGCGTGGTAGTGCCGTGTTTTCCAAGATAGATCTTCGTTCGGGCTATCACCAGTTGAGGATTCGGGAGTCAGATGTTCCGCGGACGGCGTTCTGCTCTCGTCATGGGCATTTTGAGTTTTTGGTTATGTCATTCGGTTTGACTAATGCGCCCTCAGCTTTTATGGATTTGATGAACAGAGTTTTCAAGGATTTTTTAGATAAGTTCGTGATTGTCTTTATAGACGATGTTTTGGTGTATTCTAAGGATGCAGAGGAGCATTATCGACATTTGCGGCTGGTCTTGGCGACTCTGAGGGACCATAAGCTATACGCCAAGATGAGCAAATGTGAATTTTGGTTGCCTCAAGTTTCTTTTCTAGGTCACGTGATTAATAAGGAGGGAATGTCGGTGGACCCAGAGAAGATCGCTGCGGTTATGGAATGGGCGAGACCTGTTACCCCCAAAGAGATTAGAAGCTTCTTGGGTTTGGCTGGTTATTATAGAAGGTTTGTAGAAGGTTTCTCTACCTTGTCCGCGCCGTTGACCAAGTTGATGCAGAAGAATGTAGCCTTTATATGGAATGACAAGTGTGAGGAGGCTTTTGAGGAACTAAAAAGAAGGCTATGTACGGCTCCAATTTTGTCTTTGCCTACGGAGGGCAGTGAGTATGATATTTATGTGGATGCGTCGCATGTCGGTCTGGGCTGCGTTTTGATGCAGGGTGGAAGGGTGATTGCGTATGGGTCGAGACAGCTAAAGACTCACAAGAGGAACTACCCTACGCATGACCTGGAGTTTGCAGCTGTGATCTATGCGTTGAAATTGTGGAGGCATTAGCTTTATGGCGCGCAGTGCAAGATTTTTACGGATCATAAAAGTTTGAAGTATGTCTTTACTCAGAAAGATTTGAATCTGCGCCAGCGGCGGTGGTTGGAGTACGTGACCGACTATGATGTTGAAATTCAGTATCATCCAGGCAAGGCAAATGTGGTGGCTGATGCCCTGAGTCGGAAGTCAGGTAAGATTTTTATCTTTCCGCCGAGCGTCTAGTGGAAGAGTTTCTGTTGATGGACATTTCTGTGGGAAGCTGTGATTCACAGAGTAGCATAGCTGTAGCAGAACCTTCGTGGATTACGCTTACGAGACTGCATCAGAAGGACGATCCCGATCTTCTGCATTTGTATCTTCGAGCTGAGAAGGGTGAATTACCAGATTTCTCTATAGATGATGCGGGTACCTTGAAGTACCGTGGCAGGTTTTGCGTCCCCGCAGTTGGAGATATCCGGGTATGGTGTGTAGAGACGCCCACGGATCTAGTGTTGCCTACCATCCAGGGTCTACCAAGATGTATCATGATTTAAAACAGATTGCCTGGTGGTACGGGATGAAGAAGGACATAGCCAGATTTGTTTCAGAGTGTTTCACTTGCAGGCGTGTGAAAGCCGACCATGGGAGGCCTGGTGGCAAGCTGACTCCCTTGGAGATTCCGATGTGGAAGTGGGAGAGTATCTCGATGGATTTCATTACCGGCTTACCGAGATCGCCTAAGGGGCATGATTCAGTTTGGGTAATTGTAGACAGATTAACGAAAAGTGCTCATTTCGTACCATTTAAGATCGATTATCCGATGAGGAAGATAGCCGAGCTGTATCTGGAAGAGGTTGTCAGATTGCATGGTGTACCCGTAAGTATCATATCAGATCGAGACTCCAGGTTCACGTCTCATTTTTGGAAGAGCCTTCAAGAAGGGTTGGGTACAGATTTGAGATATTCCACGGCTTATCATCCGCAGACCAATGGTCAGACGGAGCGAGTGAACCAGATTGTGGAGGATATGATCCGATGCTATATTCTGGACCACGGAGGAGTGTGGGACGAGCGCTTGCGGCTTATGGAATTCGCATACAACAACAGTTATCAAGAAAGCTTGCAAATGGCTCCTTTTGAAGCCTTGTATGGGAGGCGCTGCAGGACTCCCTTGTTTTGGGCTGAGCTTGGCGAGGGACCTTTGTTGGGTCCAGAAGCGCTTGAGGAGATGGAGACCGCTGTGAAGCTTATTCGGGAAAAGCTTCGGATAGCCCAGGAAAGATATGAGAAGAATGCCAATCGGCGTAGATCGGACTTGGAATTTGCTGTGGGGGACTCGGTGTTCTTAAAGGTCTCCCCGTTGATTGGAGTCAAGCGGTTTGGCAAGAATAGGAAGTTGGACCCGAGCTACGTGGGGCCATTTCCGATTGTTGAGCGGATTGGGGTATCAGCCTACAGGCTGGCTTTGCCCGCAAATTTCCCTAGCGTACATGATGTCTTTCACGTCAGTCAGCTGCGAAAATGTGTGATGAATGGTAGGCAGGTTTTGGATTCTGTGCCTCAGTTGGAGCCGAATCTTTCTTATGTGGAGGTGCCTGTTCGTATTTTGGATTCTCAAGTTCGGGCGTTGTGGAAGAAGACTATTCCGATGGTTAAAGTTTTATGGAGAAATCAAGATGTGGAAAGCGCGACTTGGGAGTTGGAGTCGGCTATGAGGGAGGCTCACCCTCATCTGTTTCCCTGATCTTGTGCTTGGTATGTTCTATTTTGTTATTTATTTAGCCCTTTCCCGGCTTTTTTTTCTCTCTCCTTCTTTATAGGAGTGTTGTGAGTAAAGTTTCGAGGCGAAACTTTCTTTTAGGGGGAGTGGCTGTAACGCCCCGTTTTTTCTGTGCTTCGTTTGATCTTTGGCTGGAGTTGCGATGGCGTGTTTCCGGCTTTTTGCCGTTGTAGAGCGTGGTCTTAGCTCTTAGGGTTCCCTGTGTAGCTTGTTTGTAGCCTGTTAGCAAGATTCCCCAGCTAGCCGGAGTCCGTTTGATGACTCGGTTGGGCCTCTTAGGGAATGCTTATGTTTTGGCTTCGGGAGATGTTACCCGGGTTTTGTTCGTCGAATGCTAATTTCGACTTCGTTGTTGCGTTCGTAGCGTGGGTTTTTAGCTGCGGCGTAAATTTCGACTTTTTCCGAGAAGTTTCGGGTTGTTTTGATATTGGGTGTAAATAGTAATTATTATGTATTGTTGTTTATTATTATTACTGCTGATATATATAGTCTTGGGTCAGATTAGGGCTGGGTTCCTTTTTGGTTCTTTTCCTGTTTCTCTGTTTGGAGGAAGCCGTCGCTTGTACGAGAGGAGAGGAAGAGCTCTGCCGGACTGCCCTAGCCTTGGGGCGCCGTTTTCCTGGAGATTTCGCGGTCGGGTTTTGGTTTCGAGGGTGGATCTGGACTGCCCCCGCCGGGATCTGCCTTCTTTCTGCTCCTCAGCTTGCTGCCCTGCGGCCAAATCCGCAAGCGGGGGAGGCCGCCGACCGAGTTCCTGGTATTGAGGCAAGCGATGTACCCTCATCCTTGCCTTAGTTGATCTTTGCTTTCTTTTGATTTAATCTTTTTCCTCTTTTGTCTAGATCTGAGGTGTAAGCAAGGGCTTGTTCCCGATCATGCCGTGGTTAGTGTAGGAAGGTCCAGCAAATCTAAGTTTTCCTGAGGGATTGCGTCTATTAGGGGCAGTTTTGGTTCGGTCTAGGTCGAGTAGTTACCATTGCCGATGGAGGTCGTACTCGAGAGAGAAGAGAATTTCCCCGTTCCTGTTTTTGGTCGTTTGCTGGATCTGGCTCCTGTAGCCAGTTGGGGTGTCGACACTGTTGTGTCGACACCGGCCAGTCTTGGTGTCGACACTTGGTGTCGACACCGGCCAGTCGTGGTGTCGACACTTGGTGTCGACACCAGCAGTGGCAGTGTCGACACCATGTGTCGACACCGGCTGCAGTGGTGTCGACACTTGGTGTCGACACCAGCAGCGGCAGTGTCGACACCTTGTGTCGACACCGGCTGTAGTGGTGTCGACACTTGGTGCCGACACCAGCAGCGGCAGTGTCGACACCATGTGTCGACACCGGCTGCAGTGGTGTCGACACTTGGTGTCGACACCAGCAGCGGCAGTGTCGACACCATGTGTCGACACCGGCTGCAGTGGTGTCGACACTTGGTGTCGACACTTGGTGTCGACACCAGCAGCGGCAGTGTCGACACCATGTGTCGACACCGGCTGCAGTGGTGTCGACACTTGGTGTCGACACCAGCCGCGGCGGTGTCGACACCTTGTGTCGACACTGGCCTCTGTAGTGTCGACACTTGGTGTCGACACCGGCCGTGGTTGAGTCGACACCTTGTGTCGACGCCGGCTTGTCGAGGTGTCGACACATCGTGTCGACACTGGTGCTGCGCTTGTCTTGGGGTCAGGTAGACTCGGGGTTGGTTCGGGTTAGGCGTGCAAGGCCGCGTCGGTTGGACCCGACATTTTGTCTTGGGTTCGTGTGTTTCTTAGGATTGTTAGATTGCCTTTTTCCCTAGGGGGGGGGTGCCTTGGGTGTTCGGCTATTTTCTGCATGCCGACTCTTGGGTCGTGGCAGGTGGTGGAGTTTTGGTGGCCTCTAGAGGGGTGGTTTTATGTGGAGAGCTGTGGCCACCGCCTTTTGCCCCGGTTTGGGTTGGCGTGTGTGGGACCCAAAAGCTGCCACTGTTTGACCCCTTAGCCCTTTTTGTGTCTGATTCTGGTTATGCATTCAGACCCAAGTTTTGACCACTGCCACTTACCCACGTGTTAGGACTGTTAGTCCCTTTCCTGTTTATGCTTCCTTTCTTTTGGCATATGTTTGTGTCTTGGAGCTGTTGCAGGCTCTCTCTTGGTAAGGCATTGGTTTTTGCTCGCACTTGGTGTGCTCTGCGGTGTTTTTTTTTACTGTACTCTTTTCCTTCTGTCATTCACTTTTTCTTTTACTTATGGCAGCTTGTTGCCGGGTTGGTACCCCTTCATCTTATTGCTCATTAACTTATTGCTCTATTTACTTTTGATTGTTTCCTTGCTGAGGTGTTCTTTTCTTGAATGCCTCAGGTCCAGGTTGTAGCCAGTTCAGCGGCTAGTTCTTTGGAGGGGCTTGTTGGTGGACTCTAGGGTAGTTGAGATTGCTGATTCCCGTTTGTTGTGAGGTAGTTCTTTACTCTTCTGTATAGACACACATACTCGCCAGTGGGTTCGTGTCAGGTTGTTGGCGCCCACTGGTGGCTTTTTGTGATGCTGAATATGAATTTAAACTGCTGTTTTTTTGCCTATTTGAGGTTGGTTACTTGCTTCTGGGAAGGATTTATGCTAGGCTGCATGTTTGATATTTTAAAATCTAAAAGTATTATTATATGTACCCCATGCATAACATATTTCCAAATCAAAGACACTACGTTTCCTCAACGTAAAACACTATTTTTCATACCTATTATATTCACCTTAGAGTCATGCACGTATAAGTCGTCCCCCGGGGACGCTTATGCTCGCTTAGGGTGTCAATTTAATTGAACCAAAGTATTTTCTGCTGCGTATAAATATAGTTTTAACTGTGGACTAGCTGATCCACCGGACCGAGGGATACGGCCATTCATCGTAACTGATTTTCTTTCATATCAAATCAACAATTTTTCTTAAAATCAAATGTCTGGAGTTTTGCTTGAGCGTGTGCAGTTATCCCCTGCACGACGTGGCATCACGGCACGTGTTTTCTCTTACTCTGATTCGATTTTTACCATTGAGAAAATGCGGGTTGTGACACTATGCATTGACTATCGAGAGCTAAACAAGGTGACCATTAAGAACATTGATGTCGGGTATATCCTAGAGATTCGTCACGGAGACCACGATAACGCTTATGACACGATCTATGCTCTCTATTCCACACGTTGACGAAAACGTAGCCACAACAATTATTTTATTTATCGCTCGCGCTAACGATACGGATCGTCATTCCGCAAATAGATCGAGTGTTGGCTATAGGCCAAACTCTTTCCGGCTAAATGGGATAATCTTGATCCCGAACGAGCTTTTGGGTTGTACCAAAATAGATCCACCAAGAATAAAATGATTCGAAAGATGGTAGGATCTATCCCAACAAAAAGATAACGAGGATCGCCAATCCTCTTACGAATCTTTCGGAAATCCAAATGAAAAATACCGATCTATTAGGGGATTAACCGCGAAGAAAAACTAATCGGGAAATGACGCAAAAATTCGTCCACCACAAGAACTATCTAGAGAAAGAAAACTCTTGGTAGAAATTTTCGTTACCCCTCTCGGATTTGTAGATCCGTGATGCGTGGATCCACCAAATTTGATCGCTACTCCGTTGAAAGTCCACGGGAAGCGCGCTACGGATGACGAACGTGCTAATCTCCTTCACTTCACGCCGTGGAGGAAACCCCTATCTTCTTCCTTGCAAACAACCTCTCATGCATGGGCCAAAGTATCCTTGGAGAGAGAGGATCTCGGGTGGCCGTGAGCAAGATGGAGAGGAGAGTAGCCGAGCACTAAAGAGAAGGGGGCGGCCGAGAGCAAGAGGGAGAGAGGAGATGGCCGAACTCTTGAAGGTGGGAGCCTTGAGGCCGGCGGTTTGGAGGAAGGAAGAAAGAGGGGGGGGGGGGGGGGGCGGCTAGGAGAAGAAGAGAGGGAAAAAATTAGGGTTGGCAAAATTCAAGTTTTGATTTCAATTTAATTCTACCATCAAATGAAAAGTTCAAGGCCTTATATAGGCTTACATCTCAAAGAAAATAACAAGTGGCTAAAGGCACACCACATAAAGAAAATGCAGAAATTAAATAAAGTTTTTTTAGAGAGCCATCATGAAACGGCTATTAGCACACCAAAGCTAAAATATCAAATATGAGTCTTGTTGCGAGGGCGAAGCTTGTAACCATGACCGCTACGACGTCGCACGTCCTTTGCCGGCACATCTTCAACATAGTCATTCCCAAGTTGGTCGTCCTGGTGGCCGTCGTCATCACCGTCGCCATCACCGTCGCCATCACCGTCGCCATCACCGTCACCATCAATCCTCCGCCGCTCAAAAGGACTCATCTCCGATGAGCGGGCTGAAATATAACAGCGTACGAGGTCCGCTTCAAGAAGATCCACCTGTGCAGCAGAGAGCCAAGAGTCGTCCGAAGCCGGACGACCACGCCAACGAACCAAAAACCTGTGAATGTCGCCATCGGGAGTGGGAAACACATCATCATGCAAAATCCTGTCAGGCAAGAAATCCGTCCGGGGAAACCTCGGAAAAATGTTAGGTGAAGCAGAAAAACAAGTTTCATCATCAATAGACGGCATACCTCCCGTAGATTTCGAAGGAGAAAGCGATCCAGAATTGAGTTCACGCCCACCCCATTAGATTGTATAGTGGAATTATTAAACGGAGAGACAGACAGTTCATGTGGTGGAGCAACAAAAAGCGTTAAATCCGAAATGTTAGACACAGGGGAGATTCCCCAATCAACGGGTAATTCTAACAAATAAGCATTTTCGCCTAATTTCTTCACAATTCGAAAAGGACCGGCTTTCTTGTTCGCTAATTTTTTTATGGTGCCTGAAGACATCCGTTCAGGGATAAGACGAACCATAACCAAATCTCCAATGTTCAAGGAGACTGCTCGCCTATGTACGTTAGCATTCGATTGATAGATAGAATATTGCTTAGCTAACGTCTTGCCAATATGCTCATGGAGAGTGTGAACGTGTGAAGCGAAGTGCTGTGCAAATTGACTTGACTTAAAAGAAGGCGGTAACGGAACCAAGTCAAGAGGCACTGGCGCCTTATAACCATGCACTATCTCATTCGGAGACAACCTAGTGGACCTGTTCTTAGAATTATTGTACGCTAGTTGAGCATGCGGAAGGATAAGATCCCACGTACCTTTATGTTCGCCCACTAAACAACGAAGTAACCCTCCCAAGCTACGGTTGACAACTTCCGTTTGCCCATCTGTTTGGGGATGATAGGCCGACGAAAACATAAGTTTAGTGCCCATGAGTTTCCAGAGTGTCTTCCAAAAATAACTTGTAAATTTTACATCTCTATCACTCACTATCGTCTTGGGAACACCACAATGTGCCACGACCTCCTTGAAATACAATTTTGCTACATTTGAAGCATCGTAGGTGTTATTACTAGCGATAAAATAGGCCATTTTGGAGAAACGGTCTACTACGACTAGAATAGAATCGTGACGCCTCAATGTCATGGGTAAACCCAAAAGAAAATCCATGCTGACATCTTCCCATGGTACCGACGGAATCGGAAGTGGAGTGTAAAGACCCGCATTGGTCTTGTTTCCCTTTGCTAGTTGACAAATACGTCAACTTTTACGATTTTGTTGACCATGGGTCTGAGGCCCGGCCAAAAGAATTTATCCTCTACGAGTGTTATCGTTTTGTCTCTACCAAAATGTCCGTCTAACCCTCCGCTATGTAATTCTCATATGATAAAATGTCGTAATGACGAGCGGGGAATACATAGTTGCAAATGTTTAAATAAGTATCCGTCACGGAGATAGTACGCCGAAATGGTGGTAGAGGAATTGTCCTGAGCGGCGAAATAAATTTCCTTAAAGTCTGGGCATTGGACATATTCATCTTTAATCCTCTCAAATCCTATGACCGACACTTCCATGGTAGTTAGTAATAAGGTGACCCTACTTAATGCGTCTGCCACACGATTTAATGTACCCTTCAGATGCTTGATAATGAAAGTGTACCCCTATAGGTACGAGATCCATTTAGCGTGTCGTGGGCTAATATTATTTTGAGAATTAACAAATTTGAGGGCCTCAT
The DNA here is from genome assembly GCA_039583875.1 of Platanthera guangdongensis. Taxonomy (NCBI): domain Eukaryota; kingdom Viridiplantae; phylum Streptophyta; class Magnoliopsida; order Asparagales; family Orchidaceae; genus Platanthera; species Platanthera guangdongensis. The sequence goes on along the minus strand of CM077152.1, from coordinate 183,859,287 downwards.
GGTCCGATAATATCACGAATTCTTTTGATATAAGGTAATGTCGCCAATGTTGGAGACAACGAATCACCGCATAGAATTCGCGATCATAATTCGAATAGTTTAACTTTGGGCCGGCTAGTTTCTCGCTAAAATATCCTAGCGGATGTCCCTCTTGACTTAACACTCCTCCGATTCCGATCCCCGATGCGTCGCATGATAGTTCAAACACTTTACTAAAATCCGGTAATCATAGTAAGGGGGCTTCAGACATCCGTTCCTTAATCGTTTGGAAAGCACTAGTGGCCGCTTTAGTCCAACTAAATTCTCCTTTCTTCATACACTCAGTGATGGGTGCCATAATACTACTAAAATTCCGAATAAATCTTCGGTAAAACGTGGCCAACCCGTGGAAACATCGAACATCCCTTATATTCTTGGGTTCCAGCCACTCTGTAATTGCTTGAACCTTCTTTGGATCCACATGAATGCCATCTGAACTCACGACGTATCCTAAGAACTCTACGAAAGACACACCGAATGCGCATTTTTTTAGATTAATAAATAAATTCTCTTTGCGCAATGTGGTAAGGATTGTTCTTAGGTGAGTTTCATGATCCCCAGAGAGATGCTAAACACCAAAATGTCGTCGAAATAGACCACTACAAATTTTCCCATGTAGGGTTTAAAGACTTGGGTCATCAATCGCGAAAACGTACTAGGTCCATTGGTAAGTCCCTCTCCAAGCACTAGCCATTCATATAGTCCATCCTTAGACTTAAATGCCGTCTTCCATTCGTCTCCCTCCCGTATTCGTATTTGATGATAACCGCTCTTAAGATCCAATTTAGAGAACACGGCGGCTCCTGATAGCATATCTAGTAAATCATCCAAGTGGGGAATGGGGAACCGATACTTGACAGTTATTTTATTTATAGCCCGATAATCGACACACAATCGCCACATTTTATCTTTCTTCGGGACTAACAAGGCAGGGACGGCACAAGGACTTTTACTATGACGTATAAATCCTTTCGCTAACAAATCTGAAATTAATTTTTGCAACTCCTCATGTGAGGAGGGGTTGAGGCGGTAATGGGGCTGATTCGGCAACGAAGAACCTGGGACAAAATCTATCTCATGTTGGATATCACGCATAGGTGGCAACTAAGGTGGTAAGTCCACCGGGTATACATACTTATACTCTTCTAAGAGAGTTCGAAGGGATAACGGGAGGATCGCTAACGAAGGTGCATCCTCCTTATCTTGTAGACAAACTAGAGCGTAGATAACGCCGTCCATGAAAGTCTCACGCTCTAACTCTTTCCTACTTATCAGACTTATCGTTTTCTTTTCTACCGGCACAATGGTATCTTTGGACGCAGGTGACGGATCCTTGGGCGGCGATGGTTTCAATACAATGGTCTTACCATTGAATTTGAACTCATAAGTATTGGCTCTTCCAAAATGGGTCACGTCATAATCATAAAGCCAAGGTCGTCCTAGTAAGACATGACACACATCCATGGGGATGACGTCGCACCACACTTTATCAACGTAGTTTTTCAATGTTAGTGGCACCATGCATCGCTTAGAGACCACTATTGACGTCTTGTTTACCCACGCGATTTTATAAGGATGTGGGTGCGGCTCAGTGACTAAATGCATGCGTGCGATGGCGTTCTCCGAGACGAGGTTCATGCAACTACTGCTATCAATAATTAATTTGCACCATTTTTCACCGCACTTAAAATTTAAGGTAAATATATTTGTCCGGTTAAACTCGTTCAACGCTCGCGGTGTGGCCAAAATACATCTCATCACCATCATGTAAGAATCGTCCTCAATGTCACTCGGCTCGGCATCAGATTCTTCTCCCGCTCTATAGACGATATCGGCAGGCTCAGACGTGGAGTCTAATAGGGCTAACGGTTTGCTCTTTGTGGGGCACTCACTAGAATAGTGCCCTTGGATTCCGCAAGAATAACACGTGGCATTAGTCTTGCTGATTCGTCCTATTGGTACTCGCTCACCTGTGGGATTCCGGTTATTCCTAGCGGTAATAATAATGGACTCTGAATCCGTCGATCGATACTTTCCCTTGTCTCGCGTGGAGGAAGATGGATGCGGTCCTAAGAGGGATTTTCCCTTCTGAAAGTTTCGTCCTTTGGTTTTGTAGGCGTTGTGTTTTTCAATATCCAAGGCGGCATTGAACGTGGTGTTAAGGTCCGTGTGACCATAACGCAAGATCTTGCTTTGAATGTCCGGGTTGAGTCCCTTACGAAATCGGGAGAGTGTGATTTCGGGCATCTCACGAACATCACAACGCACCAACATATCCTTAAGTCGTCCCATGTATTCTACTACTGAAGCGTTACCTTGACGAAGGGAGGCTAAGTCGTCGAACATTTGGGTCCGGTAATAAGTGGGAACATATTGGTCGTGTAGAAGTGCTTTCATGGCAGCCCACCCAATTGGGGGTGCTCCATTAACCGTACCTAATCGTCTCTCTTCGTTCAACCAGTATGTCTTTGCCCTTCCTAGTAGTTTCATCCGTGCAACCTTCACTTTCTCAGCGTTCGTCAGGTCGTGTCATTTAAAATAGCACTCGATTCCCATGACCCAGTCTAGGAATAGTTGGGGCTCTCCCATACCATCATATGAGGGTGAGTCTATTTTAACGGCCCTAGTTACGTCGAAATCATAATGACCTCGAGGTGGGTACTCATCGTCCTGATCACGTGGATGATTTTGTCGTTCCTCTCGCTGGTTGGCGGCCGGGGGTTGGGGGCCCGGTCGGTTTCTTCCAACGCCGTTGTTTCGGGGCGCCGCTTGATTTACAGCGAGCCCTTCAATTAACTGTGTCAGTGCGTCAAACCTAGCGTTAGACCCTTCTCGTAGCTCGGCGATCGTGGCCGGAGCATGCTCATCACCTTGGTTGTTTGCCATGTGTGAGGTGGAGGAAAGATATTCCGTGCCCAGCCTAGTGCGCATGAACGAACGGGACAAACAACGATTTTGTCCTGATTTAAATTACGCGTTAGAATTTTTTTGACACTAAATAAGTGAGCAACAGGAAAAACTTTTTCAGACTTTTTTTCTTAAAAAAATGAGGAGAAAATTCAGATTTTTTTTGTAATTTTCTGCAAGATGTTTTTTTGTGTTTTACTAATTGCAGCCCAACTATGTATTGTTTTGAAAAACAAAAATTCAGATTTGATGTGAATCGTAGTGGAAGTGCACACCCTAGCGAACGAGGATAACCCTTGGTAAAAATAAAGGATGGTGTCGATTGAGAAATCAACACAATCTCGCTTTGATACCAAATTGATGTCGGGTATATCCTAGAGATTCGTCCGGAGGCCACGATAACGCTTATGACACGATCTACGCTCTCTATTCCACACGTTGACGAAAACGCAGCCACAACAATTAATTTATTTATCGCCCGCGCTAACGATACGGATCGTCGTTCCGCAAATAGATCGAGTGTTGGCTATAGGCCAAACTCTTTCCGGCTAAATGGGATAATCTTGATCCCGAACGAGCTTTTGGGTTGTACCAAAATAGATCCACCAAGAACAAAATGATTCGAAAGATGGTAGGATCTATCTGTGAAGCCAAAATTTGACTCCGACAAGCGTTTACGAAAATTGGGCGTAGCCACACCTACTTGGCCCAAGCTCGACCTCCGAATTCGTCCCTTGAAGGACTAGAAAACCTGGCCCAAAGCCGCAGCAGGGAGGTCCCACCGCTTACTCGGAAGGTCACAGTTGAGCTTCCCCTCCAAAGCCAAAAAGCGCGCTCCAAAGAAAAGCTGGAGTCCACAGAAGAACTTGGAGTCTCCTCTTAAGAAGACTGTGCGTCTGGAAATCAAAGTCCTCCTTCAGATTCTGGAAACAAAGTCCTTCTGAATGGGCTTTACACCCCTATGGGCCAATTTATAGGTTTCAGAACCTGAACTGCCAAGAAACAAAAGAGTGTACTGATCTGAAATAGGGGGTCCCTTGTCACCGAGCTCTGGGGAGCCAACAGCCAAACTCCGCTGTTCTAAGGGGCATTGCAGCCACTAAGGTTTGGAGCGGTAAAGGGTAAAGGGAAAAATAGAGGGGTAAAAGAGTAAAAAATTCCCCTGTTTTGACAGGGAAATAATGAGAAAAGACCTCCTTATTACCTGAGTGAGTGGGAAAAGCCCCTGTGGCTACCGGCTAAGAGGCACCCCACATAAAGGAATTGCAGGTGCCTCTCGTTTTTGGAGGCCCTCTGCCTCATCTGATAATGGGGTATCTAGCCTATTGGAGAGTCCATTGTCTTGTTCCTGCGAGCTTGGCCCCCTGGCCGTCGCACGTCTGCCCCATCTCACCTGTTTTCCCACTTCCTTGAGTGGCCCTCATCACGGTCCCAAGGTCGCAACACTCGCCATCCCAACAAACGATACAGGAGGATCGCCAATCCTCTACGAATCTTTCAGAAATGAAAAAAACCGATCTATAGGGGTTAACCGCGAAGAAAAACGAATCGGAAAAATAACGCAAAATTCATCCACCAACAAGAACTATCTAGAGAAAGAAAACTCTTGGTAGAAAAATTTTCGTACCCTCTCGGATTTGTAGATCCGTGATGCGTGGATCCACCAGTTTGATCGCTCCTCCGTTGAAAGTCCACGGGAAGCGCGCTACGGATGACGAACGTGCTAATCTCCTTCACTTCACGCCGTGGAGGAAACCCCTATCTTCTTCCTTGCAACAACCTCTCATGCATGGGCCAAAGTATCCTTGGAGAGAGAGGATCTCGGGTGGCCGTGAGCAAGATGGAGAGGAGAGTAGCCGAGCACTAAAGAAGAAGGCGGCCGAGAGCAAGAGGGAGAGAGTAGATGGCCGAACTCTTGAAGGAGGGAGCCTTGAGGCCGGCGGTTTGGAGGAAGGAAGAAAGAGGGGGGGGGGGGCGGCTAGGAGAAGAAGAGAGGGAAAAAATTAGGGTTGGCAAAATTCAAGTTTTCATTTCAATTTAATTCTACCATCAAATGAAAAGTTCAAGGCCTTATATAGGCTTACATCTCAAAGAAAATAACAAGTGGCTAAAGGCACACCACATAAAGAAAATGCAGAAATTAAATAAAGTTTTTTTTAAAGAGCCATCATGACGGCTATTAGCACACCAAAGCTAAAATATCAAATATGAGTCTTGTTGCGAGGGCGAAGCTTGTAACCATGACCGCTACGACGTCGCACGTCCTTTGCCGGCACATCTTCAACATAGTCATTCCCAAGTTGGCCGTCCTGGTGGCCGTCGTCATCACCGTCTCCATCACCGTCGCCATCACCGTCGCCATCAAACATACATCCGTTGCCTAGGATCGATGACTTGTTCGATCAGTTGCGAGGTAGCTAAGTGTTCTCGAATATTGACCTCCGTTCAGGTTACCATCAGTTAAGAATCCGGGAGTCAGACATTCCGCAAACTGCTTTTCGCTCTCGCTATGGTCACTTTGAATTTCTGGTAATGTCATTTGGATTAACAAATGCACCGTCAGCTTTTATGGACTTGATGAACAGGATTTTCAAGGATTTTCTGGATAAGTTAATGGTGGTATTCATTGACGATGTCCTAGAATATTCCAGAAATGCAGATGAGCATGCCTTGCACTTGCGCTTGGTCTTGTCTACTCTAAGGGAGCATAAGTTGTATGTGAAGCTTAGCTAGTGCGAGTTCTGGTTGTCTCAGGTGTCATTCCTAGGACACATTGTAAGTAAGGACGGTATCTCAGTGGATTCCGCGAAGATAGCCACAGTCTTGGATTGGAAGAGACATACATCGCCTAAGGAGATAGGGAGCTTCTTAGGGTTGGCAGGTTACTACAAAAGATTTTTGGAAGGATTCTCTGTGCTCTCTGTGTTGTTGACCAGGCTTACGCAAAAGAGCACGGCTTTTGTTTGGTGTGATTCCTGTGAGGAAGCTTTTAAAGAGCTCAAGAGGAGATCGTGTTCTGCTCCAGTGTTGACATTGCCGGTGGAAGGGGTAGAGTATGCTGTTTATGTTGACGCCTCGCGAGTTGGACTCGGTTGCGTGTTGATGCAGGATGGCAAAGTGATCGTGTATGGATCGAGACAATTGAAGGTGTATGAAAATAATTACCCCACGCACGACCTGGAATTTGCTGCTGTTATTTATGTTGAAATTTGTGAAGTGGAAGTGGGTGACGGGACAGGCCGGGCGGCCTGGGGCGGACAGCTAGGCGGATTGGACGGACTGTGATTTGCGGCCTGGTGGAAGGTCTAGTGAGAAGCCAGTTGTTCTTCTGGGCGGTTTGCACGGGTTGAGTCCGCGGACTATGCGGCCTGGTTTCTGCGGATAGGGTGTTTGCTGATTGGCTTTGCCTAGGAGCGGCCTGAGCGGATAAAGGCTTGCGGACTGGTGCATTGCTCAGTGGCCGCGGGTGCAAGTTTGTGCTGATAGGCAGTTTGGCTCGTGTCTGCAGGTAGCTTGCGGACTGCTGTGTCCGCGGTGTGGGCTGTTACGGACTAAGCTTAGAGCTTGGCTGAGGCCTTGTCGAGCTCTGGTGGCACAGCAGGCGAATTGCTGTGGAGGTCGTTTGGCGGACTGGTATTTGGAGTCCGGGGTTGGCTGCTGTTTTGGACAGAAGTACGAGGAGCTCACGGACTGATGGTGGTCTGTGCTAGGGTGTTTGGCGGACGGGAATTTGAGTCCGCCATGCTCGCATTGGCCCTTGATGGTTTTGGACTTGGTCACACTTTGTGCCAAGGCCATGGTGTCCGCGGTATCCGCCAAGTCCGCTGTGACCGGGCGGACTGTTGCTATCTGCCTTTGGTCGTGGACTTGTGGCGTATTTGCTGTCTTGCAGTGGTTGGAGCTTTGCGGGCTGATGCCTTGTCCGCATAGCTTGAGCGGACTGGAGAGGGTTCGCCAATGTTTGCCTTGCTCCTGGCGGTTTTCCTTGGTATCCGGCTAAGTCCATGCGGACTCGGCGGACGGTGTTTTTGCTATCGCGCGGGCTGGGGTGGTGACGCTATCTCTTGGGCGGTGACCACACTCCTCAACTTGCCCATAAATAGGACCCCCCTGGCATAACCTAAATAACTTGAGTGAACAGTAAGGTGGGGTGTGCAAGGAGCTGCGGTCTGTGTTTGTCAATCCGCGCGGATTGTTTCAGGCTGACGGTTTGCTGTGTGCAGGTCGCGCAGATAGCTTCAAGGAGCCAGGAGTTTGGCTGTGACTTCGGTCAAGTGCTTGGAAGTGTGCGGTCTCTGCGGACTCAGCAGGAGGTCGCTCTGCGGCTTGTCAGTTCTGTTTCATCTTTGCCAGCTTCAATAACCTGTCCGCCGGCTTCAGGCGGGTAGGGGTGTTCCTCAGTTGAGGTTCAGCAGGAGGCGAATAACGGTGTGTCCGCGTGGCCTCGCGGCTTCGGCGGACTCCGTGTCTATTCGGCGGATTGCAGCATAGCTTGGGCGAGCTCAGCGGAGTCGGCGACCTCGCGGTCTCGGCGGACTCCGGTGCTGTGCGCCCGGCTTGTTTTTTGTGTGCTTCTATTTTTAGCTGTTATACTAGCGAAATCATGTCTCGCTATGTATGCCTCGCATTGTAAAGAAGTGAATGAATTAAAGACCTGCTTGTGCTTCCATTGTTTGTTGGGATTTACCTTTGTACCTCTAGTCCTTGGTTTCCGCTGGTTCAACGTGCGAACTGGGTAGTTCCGAAGATATTAATTTGGCGTTTGGGCTATCTTGCTGACCACGTTGAGAAAATTTAACATGGTATCAGAGGGAGGTTTCTGAGGTTCAGCTGCGTGAGCGGGAGTTAGCCAGTGTTGTTACTCAGTGATTGAGTGGTGATCAACCTGTGTTGTTGCTCGGAGCTGCTGAAAGGTTGCCAACAGGTGTTGCAATGGAAGGGAGCTTTGCAAGAGGTTTGGGCATTGAACTCTTAACGCCGACTAACTTCAAGAAGTGGAAGTCGTGCATGAAGAGTTATCTTCTTGGCGAGGAGCTGTGGGAAGTCGTCGGTGGTGACGACAGACAGGAAGTCACTGTTGCTTTCGGTACTGCTGAGCAGGTTAGGCTCTGGAGAAGAACAAATGCTAAGGCGGAGTTCATTCTGAAGAGAGCCGTGTCTCCGGAACTGTTTGATCACATCATTGGATGTGAGTCAGCTGCTGATATTTGGACAACCATTGATGAGTTGTTCAATAGGAAGAATGTGGCGCGGCTTCAGTTCCTGGAGAATGAGTTGCCCAGGGCAACTCAGGGAGACCTTTCCATCTCCAAGTACTTCTTAAAGATGAAGAGCTTGTGTGCTGAGCTGTCAGCACTGGATCCTGATGAGCCTATCTCTGAGGCAAATATGAAAAGGCACATTATCAGCGTCTTGCGGAAGGAGTATGTGGCCTTTGTTACATCTGTTCAAGGGTGGGCTACTCAGCCGTCTTTGCTGGAGCTGGAGAATCTGCTTGCCTCGTAGGAGAGCTTAGCAAGGCAGATGGCTGGAGTGAACCTGAATCAGGAAGGCAGTGAAGCTCTCTTCTCAGGCAAGAAGAAAGGATGGGAAGGGAAGAAGAAGAAGGTGCAGGCCGCTGTTGAGAAGGAGACTTCAACTTCATATCCGCCGAAAAGGAGCAATGCTCCTAAGGACTGGAAGAAGAATCTGAAGTGCTACCGGTGTCATCAGCGAGGGCACTTCAAGCAGGACTGCAAGGTCAAACTACAGCCTGGGCATGCTGCGGGAAAGGAGGAAGCTTGCTCAAGAAGTGAAGAAGCAGAATGGGGCGGAGCTTTCATGACGGGCACTTGTGTCCGGGCCTTGTCTGCTGAGGACTTCAACAGCGAGTGGATCGTGGACTCCGGGTGTGGTCATCACCTCACCGGAGACAAATCGAAGTTCACCTCCATGCAGGCTTACTCAGGTAATGAAGCTATTATCACTGCTGATAATATTGTTTATGCAGTAGAGAAAGAGGGGGTCGTGTCATTTGGGTAGTGATCAGGGGCCACTCACGTTAAGGAGTGTGTATCACGTGCCGGGCATGAAGAAAAACCTCTTCTCGGTGACCAATGCGGTGGACGCTGGATATCACGTTCTGTTTGGGCCAACAGACGTGAGGTTCCTTCATAACGTATCAACGGTGAAGGCTGATGTTGCTCATGTTGGGAGGAGGGTGAAGAACTTGTTTGTTCTTTCCACCAATGCTTATGTTGATAGAATGAGGGCCAATGATAGCGCTGCTATCTGACATGAGAGGTTGGAGCATGTTGGCATGGACAAGCTGAAGGCAATGGCGAGTAGAAGTTTGGTGAGGGGGTTGCCGAAGTTGTCCTCCTTTGGTGATGGGCATGTTTATGCTGGTTGTCAATACGGTAAGGCACATCGCCTTCCGTTTGCTAAATCACAAACAAGGAGCAAGAAGCCACTGGAGTGTGTTCATGGCGACCTGATGGGACCAACGGTTACTGCCAGCCTTGGCGAAAGCAGATACATGCTTGTCTTGGTTGATGACTACTCAAGGTATACTTGGGTGTACTTCTTAAAGTTGAAGTCGGAAGCCTTCCGTTTGTTCGTGGAGTTCAAGGAGTTGGTAGAAGGCCGGCTTGGCTTGCGGATTAAGAAGCTTAGAACTGATAACGGGGGGGGGGGGGGGGGGGAGTTTGTCTCCTCCGATTTTTCTAACTTCTGCAGGAAGCACAGGATCCAACGGGAGCTTACTTGTGCTCACACTCCACAATAAAATGGAGTAGCGGAGCGGAAGATCCGTCATCTGACGGAGACCTGCAAATGCTGGCTTCATGCGAAAGATATCCCAAGGTCCTTTTGGGCGGAGGGAATGTCTTGTGCTGCTTATGTTATCAACCGGATGCCACTCAGCCCTATCAACATAAAGACTCCTGTTGAGCTGTTGCTGAAGGAGAAGCCGAGTGTTGGACACCTTAGGGTGTTCGGTTCAACTTGCTACGTGCATGTCCCGGATGCTTCATGGACAAAGCTGGATGCGAAGGCAAGGAAACTTGTCTTTGTTGGCTATGATGAGCGGAAGAAGGGATGGAAATGCATGGACCCTGTGACGAAGAAGTTCGTGGTGTCAAGAGACGTTGTCTTTGACGAGCTGACGTCATATGGAGGTGGCTCAGTGGAGCTAACCGGAAGTAGCAAGGTTGATGAAGCACCGATGGAGGCTGCTGAAGGCTTGGAAGAGGAGCTTGCTGTTTTACCAGCAGCTCCTGTTGCTTCGAACTCCGAGGCTGAGCCTTCTAGCTCAGGAAGCAGGGGGAGCACTGCTCAATGCTTGCCCCAGGTAGGAGTGGAGCCCGAGGAAGCAACGGAAGCCGTGAGCAAGGAGCCGTGTCTTCGGAGATCGAAGAGGGTGGTTAAGCCACCGGCTCGGTACTGTGATGGGAATGCAGTGAGCTTTGTCTCCTGCTTCTTTGCAGGTCCTCTGGATGAGCGAGAGCCTGCAAACTTCAACGAGGCCACTGGAGTGAAGGAGTGGGATGATGCCATGAAGGAAGAGATTGATGCTCTGAAGAAGAATGAAACCTGGGACCTTGTGCCCAAGGTTGATGGCGTTACTCCGGTTACTTACAAGTGGGTGTATAAGTTGAAGAAGAAGACTGATGGGAGCATTGATCGGTTCAAGGCTCGCATGGTCGCTAGAGGATTCTCACAGCAGTATGGAGAAGACTATGAGGAGACATTCAGTCTAGTTGCGAAGATGACTTCTATAAGAGTGGTGATCGTCTTGGCTGCTAGCAAGGGATGGAGGTTGTGGCAACTCGATGTGAAGAATGCCTTTCTTTACGGAGAGATTGACAAGGACATCTTCATGGATCAGCCACTTGGTTTTGTCTCTGAGAAGCATCCGGACTATGTTTGCAAACTCAGGAAGGCTCTCTATGGGTTGAAGCAAGCTCCTAGAGCTTGGTATGGGAAGATTGCAGAGTACTTGTAATTCTGTGGATACCTTGCTTCTAACTCGGATTCAAGCTTGTTCGTCAAGAAGAAGGGAGAGCTACGAGTCTTGGTCCTGCTGTATGTGGATGACATGATCATCACAGGGAACTCGGAGGGGGAAGTAGCAAGGCTCAGGGCTGAGCTTGCTATACGCTTTGAGATGAAAGACTTGGGAGAGTTGCATCACTTTCTTGGTCTGGAAGTGGAGAGGAAGGACTGCGGGGTTCTCATTAGCCAGAAAGGGTATGCTGATCGCATTGTGAAGCGGTTTGGCATGGGCGAAGGGAAGAAGTGCTCTACTCCACTAGAATCTGGGCTGAAGCTTCGACGAGATGAGGGAAGGGTTATTCATGATCCCTTGGTGTTCAGGGCTCTTGTTGGGAGCTTGATTTATCTGACGATTACAAGGCCGGATATCGCGTATGCTGTTGGCCGAGTAAGTCGGTATATGGCTGAACCAAGGCAATCTCATCTAGTGGCGGCAAAGGGAATTCTGAAGTATGTCAAGGCTTCTTCTGACATGGGACTCCTCTATAGAAGGGACGCGGAGGTTGCGTTGCTCGGGTATACGGATGCTGACTATGGCGGTGATTCGAATGATCGAAGGTCTACTTCAGGTTATGTGTTCACTTGCGGTTCAGCTAGCATCTCGTGGTGTAGCAAGAAGCAGGACTCGATGTCGGTTTCAACCACGGAGGCGGAGTATAAGGCTTCGGCCTTGGCTGCTCGGGAAGTCGTTTGGTTGAGGAGGCTTATAGAGGATGTTCATGAAGAAGTGCAAGGGCCTACTTTACTCCGGGGTGACAATGAGAGTGCTCTCAAACTGGTAAACAATCCAGTATGTCACGCCAGGACCAAGAACATAGAGATTGATCACCACTTCATCAGGGAGAAGGTGTTGGAGGGGTCTCTGCTGGTCGGGCATGTTCGGAGTGAAGATAATCTTGCTGACATCTTCACGAAGCCACTGTCGAAGGGGCCCTTTGAACGCTTGCGCAGCTTGCCGGGCTTGGTCACCACTTCCCACTTCAAGGGGGAGTGTTGAAATTTGTGAAGTGGAAGTGGGTGACGGGACAGGCCGGGCGGCCTGGGGCGGACAGCTAGGCGGACTGGACGGACTGTGATTTGCGGCCTGGTGGAAGGTCTAGTGAGAAGCCAGTTGTTCTTCTGGGCGGTTTGCACGGGTTGAGTCCGCGGACTATGCGGCCTGGTTTCTGCGGATAGGGTGTTTGCTGATTTGCTTTGCCAAGGAGCGACCTGAGCGGATAAAGGCTTGCGGACTGGTGCATTGCTCAGTGGCCGCGGGTGCAAGTTTGTGCTGATAGGCGGTTTGGCTCGTGTCCGCGGGTAGCTTGCGGACTGGTGTGTCCGCGGTGTGGGCTGTTGCGGACTGAGCTTAGAGCTTGGCTGAGGCCTTGTCGAGCTCTGGTGGCACAGCAGGCGAATTGCTGTGGAGGTTGTTTGGCGGACTGGTATTTGGAGTCCGGGGTTGGCTGCTGTTTTGGACAGAAGTGCGAGGAGCTCGCGGACTGATGGCGGTCTGTGCTAGGGTGTTTGGCGGACAGGAATTTGAGTCTGCCATGCTCGTATTGGCCCTTGATGGTTTTGGACTTGGTCACACTTTGTGCTAAGACCATGGTGTCCGCGGTATCCGCCAAGTCCGCTGTGACCGGGCGGACTGTTGCTATCTGCCTTTGGTCGTGGACTTGTGGCGGATTTGTTGTCTTGCAGTGGTTGGAGCTTTGCGGGCTGATGACTTATCCGCATAGCTTGAGCGGACTGGAGAGGGTTCGCCAATGTTTGCCTTGCTCCTGGCGGTTTTCCTTGGTATCCGGCTAAGTCCAAGCGGACTCGGCGGACGGTGTTTTTGCTATCGCGCGGGCTGGGGTGGTGACGCAATCTCTTGGGCGGTGACCACACTCCTCACCTTGCCTATAAATAGGACCCCCCTGGCATAACCTAAATAACTTGAGTGAACAGTAAGGTGGGGTGTGCAAGGAGCTGTGGTCTGTGTTTGTCAGTCCGCGCGGATTGTTTCAGGCTGACGGTTTGTTGTGTGCAGGTCGCAGGGATAGCTTCAAGGAGCCAGGAGTTTGGCTGTGACTTCGGTCAAGTGCTTGGAAGTGTGCGGTCTCTGCGGACTCAGTAGGAGGTCGCTCTGCGGCTTGTCAGTTCTGTTTCATCTTTGCCAGCTTCAATAACCTGTCCGCCGGCTTCAGGCGGGTAGGGGTGTTCCTCAGTTCAGGTTCAGTAGGAGGCGAATAACGGTGTGTCCGCGCGGCCTCGCGGCTTCGGCGGACTCCGTGTCTATTCGGCGGATTGCAGCATAGCTTGGGCGAGCTCAGCGGACTCGGCGACCTCGGCGACCTCGCGGTCTCGGCAGACTCCGTTGCTGTCCGCCCGGCTTGTTTTTTGTGTGCTTCTGTTTTCAGCTGTTATACTAGCGAAATCATATCTCGCTATGTATGCCTCGCATTGTAAAGAAGTGAATGAATTAAAGACCTGCTTGTGCTTCCATTGTTTGTTGGGATTTACCTTTGTACCTCTAGTCCTTGGTTTCCGCTGGTTCAACGTGCGAACTGGGTAGTTCCGAATATATTAATTTGTCGTTTGGGCTATCTTGCTGACCACGTTGAGAAAATTTAACAATTTATGCCTTGAAGTTGTAGAGACATCTTCTATGTGGAGTGTCATACAAAATGTATTCAGACCACAAAAGTTTGAAATATGTTTTCACTCAGAAGGAATTGAATTTTCCCCAGCGTCGATGGCTAGAGTATGTTGCGGACTACGAAGTCGATATCCTTTATCATCCCGGCAAGGCTAATATAGTAGCGGATGCGTTGAGCCGGAAGCCCGCACATATCTTTAACCTCTCAGTGCAATCCCTTGTTGAAGAGTTTTTGCTCATGGACATAATCGTAGGGAATATAGCTTCGCCGAGTAGCTTAGAGGTTATCGAGTCTTCGTGGATTACTCTCACTAGGCTATATCAGAAAGACCATCCTGATTTGCAACACCTCCGCAGTAGGACTGAGAAAGGGGAATTACCTGACTTTTTAGTTGATGACGTTGGTACCCTAAAGTACCGCGACAGATACTATATTCCCACTGTTGGGGACATCCGAGCAAGAGTATACAGTGAAGCGCATGGTTCAAGTGTTGCTTATCATCCTAGCTCCACGAAAATGTATAGAGATTTGAAGCAGATTATTTGGTGGTCAGGCATGAAGAACGACATCACAAGATTTGTATCTGAATGTTATACCTGCCAGTGTATCAAAGCTGATCATAGAAGGCCAGGTGGTAAGTTAACGCCTTTAGATATACCGAGTTGGAAATGAGAGAGTTTATCCATGGATTTCATAACCGGTTTGCTGAGATCTCCCCGAGGGCATGATGTAGTGTGGGTTATCGTGGATAGACTAACCAAGTGTGCCCACTTTGTGCCTTTTAAGATTGATTATTCCATGGAAAAGATAGCTGAGCTTTATCTAGATGAAGTTATCAAACTACATGGTGTACCTACGAGTATTGTGTCAGACCGAGACTCCCGATTCATGTCTCATTTCTGGAAGAGCTTGCAAGGAGCTCTAGGTACTGACCTTAGGTATTCTACTGCCTATCATCCTTAGACAAATGATCAGACGGAAAGAGTGAATCAGATCTTGTAGGATATGATTAGATGTTATATTCTGTACCATGGTGGGGCTTGGGATAAACGCCTCGGATTGATGGAGTTCGCGTACAATAACAGTTATCAGGAAAGTTTGCAGATGGCACCCTTTGAAGCTTAATATGTAATGCGTTGTCGAACTCTCCTATTTTGGGCAGAAGTAGGTGAGAAGCCCATGCTCAGTCCGGATGCGCTGGAGGATATGAGTACTTCAGTAATGCATATTTGTGAAAAGCTAAGGTTAGCTCAAGAGCGATACGAGAAATTTGCAAATCAGCGCAGAGTTGATCTAGAATTTGCAGTTGGGGATATAGTATTTCTGAAGGTCTCTCCGATGCTAGTGTTAAAAGATTTGGAAGGAACCATAAGTTAGATCCCAGGTATGTGGGACCTTTTCAGATTCTAGAGCGCATTGGAGTTTCTGCCTATAGACTGGAATTGCCTGATTCTTTCCCAGGCATTCACAACGTGTTTCACGTGAGCCTGTTGCGAAAGTGTGTTCGTAGTGATCGGCATGTCCTTGACTTAGTGCCCCAGTTGCATCCTAATCCCTCGTATGTCGAAGAGCCTGTCCGTATTCTGGAGACGCAAGATCGTGTACTAAGAAAGAAAACAATTCTGATGGTTAAGGTTCTCTGGCAAAATCAGGATACTAGAGGTGCAACTTGGGAATTGGAATCCGCAATGAGAGAATCTCATCCTCAGCTGTTCTCCTAGTCTTCCCACGTTAGTATTCTTGTTTAAAGAATTCTTCTGTCGTGTCTCTTCCTCTGCCCTCTTGTCTCGTTTTGTGTTCCATGTTTCGGGACGAAACTTCTTTTTTGGAGGGGTGACTGTAACGCCCCTGATTTTCCGGTAATTATTTAATCCTCTTGTTGACGTCATAATGACGTAAGGGGCGTTACGTTAACGTAGAGTTGACAGTGCGTCGTTGTTAGTGCATTTTCGCATCTATTCGATCGAGTCGGCCAAATTCGTGAATATTTGCCTAAAATGGAAAATTTCACATTGGAAAATTAAATTAATTAATTTTTGACATGCTCGTCAAGTTGTGTCGCGATCCGAGCAATATTCGAGCCTCGACGAATTTCCGAAGTTTTGTAGAAATTATGTTCGTTGTAATCTTTGAGGATTTATATCTCAAGAACGGCTCCTCGGATTTTGGTTTTGACTTTGTCGTTGTGTTCGTAGCGTCTGTTTTCGCCTACAGTGTTAGTTTCGTTAAATTCGGCGCGCGACTGAGCCTCCGTTTTGATCTCGTAGTTTCCTTATTCAAAAATATATAAATATGAATATTTTAATATTAAAGTACTATTCAAAAATGAAAAGTACTATTCATTTATATAGTTTGATCAAAACGATATATTTGCAAATAAATTGTTAATTTGTAATACTTTACTTGAGTGTTCACCTGCTCTCTTGAGTAAATTGTTTTTCTAATTCTACTCGAGTGTTAATAAGGCTTCATTTGTTTGCGGTGGCGGATCGATCCGGCTACGGTCTCGTTCGACGGAATTGTTTTTCTAGCTTCTTTGGGGCGTTTCTAGGCGGCGGGTGGAAACGGAGCAAACGCCGCCGGAGGTTCATTTGTTTAACCTTCCGGCGGCGTTTGTCGAATAACGGATCTACTCTACCGGGTGGAAACGCAAACTCCTTCCGTAAACTAAATAGAGCTAAATCTACTCGAATCCTGCTATAAATCTACTTGAGTCATGCTTCAGAGTACTCGAGTCCTGCTTTTTAATTTACTCGAGTCATTTTTTCCTCCTCTCGTGTAGGTACTGTTCATGCTAATAACATTACTCGAGTGATCTTCAACGTACTCGAGTGGTGACTTCAGCCAACTCGAGTGATCTTCAGCCTACTCGAGTGATCTTCTTACCTCTCGAGTGCTACTTCCAACCACTCAAGTAGCCTGTTTTCTACCTCTCGAGTACCTGTAATCTTGTTCCCGAGTAGTCCGTTATAGTTTGCATTTGAGCGCCGTTTTGAGAGTCAAAACCATATCGTATGGAAAAATGGTTAACATGAAATTTGTTCGTCTCGACGATATCTACAACGTTCATGTTGGGCACTTTTCGATTTGAAGCCACTCTAAACCTCTATTTTCATCTTCCGCGCACTCGCTCGTAGATCGTCCGCTTTAGACGTTTTATAGATATACATATATATATATATATATATATATATATATATATATAATATATATATATATATATATATATATATATATATATATACTAATCTTCTACTTAGGATAGATAAAAATAGAAGAACTTCTTCTTCTTCTTCTTTGGCTGAACCAGAGCGAAAGTGACGGCAGAACTCTAAGTCGTGAATCTTCCGGTGGCCGCTGGTGGAGCTCCGGTGCTCGAAATTTCCACTTGATCGTAGATCTGGAAATCTCTCGTCGAGAATTAAGCCATCGTGGTAAATTTTTCTCCATTTCTTGAGTTTTTTCGCTAGGGTTTTTCGGCCATAATCTCTATTTCGGCCATTTTTGTTCAGATTTCGACTCCTCTCGTCTTCTTTCGCCCCGATCTGCGACGTGGGGTGATTCAGAGGATTTGTTTTCTGGTAAAAATGAGGCAAGTGGTGCTCTTGCTCTCTCTTGCTCCGTTATTCTAAATTTTGTCACATTGAGTTGAGTTGTTATGTTTAAATTGCATAGAAATTTGTCCTTGAATTCTAATTATTTTTTTCCTTGAATTGCGACTTGTTTTTCCTAAAGCCATACCCCCAATTTTTATTCTGTAAAATTGGTAAATGAATTGGTTGTCGTACCGTTGTAACTATCGAGTCATCTTGATCATTGTGACACCTTGTGCGTTCCGTTGTTATTGATTAAATTCACTTTTCTTGACCTTGAAATGTCTTTATGCAGTCCACATTGATTGTTGACCCGGAGTCTGTGATGAATAAAAAGGAACTCTGCTTGTATAATTATGTAACTAAAGAAACACAGATGGACTGTGCGCGTTGGGGTTTCTCCCTTGGCATAGTGCCTTATGCTTGACTCTGTGTGCGTTTTGGACTTTCATCCCCGACACATTACCTTAGCTTGGTCTGTTCGCGTTGGGGTTTCTCCCTTGGCATGGTGCCTGTTGGCAGGGTTTGTGCGCGTTGTGGACCTTTTCCCCGGCATAGTACACTTTATTGTTGAGCTGATTAGTCTCATTTTTATTGATGAATAACTTGAATATTACTGAAAAATAAAAGTTTGAACTTTTGATGTTGGTGCTTTGTTCTGTCCGGATGATGTGATTAGTCATTCTTGCTTGGCTAGATTTACTGTTTACTTACTTTACTCTGCTGTTCACTCTTTTGTTGCAGTCACTTTACAATTTCCTTCACTTGAGGTTTGTTTAGTTTGCCTTTACTCTTTGCACCATTTGTATCTTGCTTTTGAGGTGTTCTTCTTTTGAATTCCTCAGGATCAGAGCAGTAGCAGGTTTAGCTGACCGTGTTGTGCTTTTGGTGCTGCTGGTTGCTGCGGCCGTTTGCTTCCACCTCTAAGCTTGAGGGAGTTGACCATGTTTAGACTTGTCAAATTTTACTATGGGTTTATGTCAGTTGTTGACTGTAACATCCCTCAAACAACTAGACCCCTTGGAGTGGTTTTTTCATGACTAGCTCATGACAAAACCCTAGGGAGCCCAAGAAGATCAAGTGGACTTGGGAATAAAGGTGATTGGGTTGAATGGTCTGCAAATAGTAGATTCCTAAACCATAGTTTAGGATGATCATGGGGATTCACCAAGACTCTAAGATCCCACCATGATCTCACTAATTTATTGGAAGGTCATTAGTGCCCTAAGGGTCCATTGGAGTCGACCCAGGATGGCCAAGTTGACCTAGAACCACCCTAGGCCTAAATTAGGCAAGGTGCCCTACCTAAGTGCAGTGTGCCCCTAGTAAGCCCAACCAACCCTACCATGGTCTTCCTAGACCTAAAGTGGGGTCAGTGGGTCACTAAGGACCCATGGAGGGCAGTCAAAGTGGTTAAGTTAACCGAAGTAAACTCTAAGCCTAAATGGGTCAAACTGACCTACATAGGGTCAACTGACCTTCCCTTAGCCAAGTGGATACCACTCATGTCCTCCTAACCCTATAGTGAGGTCAATGGGTCACCTAGGACCCATTGGAGTCAACCAAAGAGCCTAAGTTGACCCAAGTCAACCTTAGCCCTAAAAAGGTCAAAGGGCCCTAACTAAGGGTCAAGTGACCCCCAAGATGCCCAACCAACCCTACCCAAGTACTTCTAGACTTTAGGGGAGGCCCATGGGTCACCAAGGACCCAATGGGGTTAACCCTAGTGGCTAATTTGACCAAAGTCAACTCATGGGTCAAAGTGGTCAAACTATCCTAAATGGCTAACTCAAGCCCAATCCAAGTGGGCTAGGCCCAGAAAAGTGTGGCCCATTGGTCTAGGAGGTGGAGAGACATATTTTGGGTCCACCAAATTCATAGTTTGGTGACTAGGAGAGACAGACAGGAAGTTACCCAAATTTGGTGGAGAGAGAAAGTAAGAGCTTAATGGCCATCATTGCCATGGAGGCTCCACTACCCCTCCTTTTGATGGGGCTTTAAATCCTTGGAGGCAGGGGAGGAGTTTTTAGGAGGTGGTCGACCAGTGGGGTGGCTCAGCCCATCAATTTGGGTGAAACCGAAAACTCACACTTATGGCCATTAATGGTGCCTTGAAAAATTTGGGAGTTACAAGACACCTCTCCCCAATTCCTACATTAGAATACTTCACCAGGGAAAGGGCAAGATTTTCACCCGATTACATTTCATTTTCAGTGGAGGTAGTGTGGAGGTTGCAGAGAAGCCCAAACCGGCGGTCGGAAATGTGAAAGAGGAACAACACCCGCTCTCAGGACACAATTCAGGTCCTCCCCTTCTCCTTCATCCAGGGTATATCTTAGGACTCATTAGGAATAAGAATCGGGCTCAATTGAGCCCGATCGGGAGAAGTTTTCTTCATGTTTTTCCTCAAAAATTAACTTGTTGGGTTCGCCAGAATAGGCCCCTCCGGCGGCCGTGCCGCCGCCAGTCGATAGCCACCACCTCGGCGGAGGTGGTGGTGGCGGTGGCCGGCCAGGGAGGTGGCCGGATGGTCGGCGGCAGCGCGTGGAAGTTGCTCCAGGAAGAAGCAATCGGGGTCGTTGGCTGGAGGTTGAAGACGACCGGCAGTCGCCCGATCTGCGCCAAGATTCCTGCTAGCGATGATTTAAAGTATAGGTTATATATATTCTTATTATATCATTTGTCACACAATTTGTATTTAATATTTCTAATTATTAAAAATACCTTGATGCTAAGTCAGAGAAAATTGTCAACATATAATTTGTAGCCCTATGGGTCTACTTTAATTTAAAATTAGTTTGAACCAATATGGGTGTCTGGTTTGATCAAGGCACTCATTTTGGTGGGTTCCATACCAAGGGTTAGACAGAGATTAAAATGAGTGTCCACACTTCATCTCTTGTCAAAATGACTTAAACTTTGGACAGGGAGTCACCCTAGTCTATACCTAGTCCTTCCCAAAAATGAGAATTTTTGGGGATAATTTTTCTATATATTTTGAAATTATTTAATTACTCTAGGGTAAATTAATTAAGAGACCAAATGACCTCCAAACTCCCCCAAATTTTGGTGAGTGGTCCTTGTGGTCATCATAAGACTTTGGATAAAATTTCATCTCATTTGGAGATGATTTGGATAGAATTCTCACAAACCCTATCCTTGCCATAATAAGGGTATTTAGGTCAAAAGTGCACTTGTGGGTTTAGGTGGCCAAACCACCTCAACAGAGGTTGAAATTTAGGCCACTGACTTGGCATGAATTTTAACACCATCCCATGGAAGATGGGGTGGATTGGGGTAGATTTTCCCTAGGACCCAAGACCAAACCATAAGGATGGTCTTTTGTGTCTTGTGAAGGGCATGTGGTCAAAAGACCTTCAAATGATTTGAAATTTTGTGGAGTGCACTCTAGGGTAGTTATTGTCCTCTGGTAGAAATCTTATTGGATTTAGAAGTTGTTAGACCCCTCAAAACCCTAACCCTCATTTAGGGCACAAACCTTGTAGTGATAGACTAGTGTATTAAAACTCATTGAACAGTGATGAAACTTGGGTAGTGTAGTCATAAGGTTAGTATGAACCTCTGGAAATTTAATTGTGAATTTTGGAGCATTAATCTTAGAACTTCCTTTGTAATGCATGAGTTAGCCCTACTTAATTATTTGGATATTGTGAACTCACTATCCATTAGAAAGTCATGAAAATTGTGTAGAGGGAGTTTTAGACCATTATGCTCATGTATGAATTTTATTTGAATTTTTAAATACATAATTACAGTACCTACTTCACAAGCTCATAAATTTGGAAACTTGTTAAATAATTTTTTTAGTGCTCATTTCTTGTTGTGAAATTGTGAAACTTGATAAGTAGTGATTCTAGGTCAGCATGCTTTTGTGGAGATTTTGTTACAATTTTTAAATGAATAATTTCTGTGCTTAGTGCATTAAATTACCGATTTGCATTATTGTTCAAAATTAGGTTTAGAGTTCTTTGTTCACTGGAAAAGAATGAAACATGGCCTAGAGTGTTTATTGATCATTATGTACATGTTTGCATTTTCGTAGAATTTTTGGAAGTATTCTTGTTGTACTTGTCTCTTAAAAATGATTAATGTAGGTTATATTTAAAATTAGGGTTAGAGATCTAAACTTTGATGAAAAATTGGGAGACTTTGGATTCTATGTTAAATAGTCATCTTGTATTTATCATAAATTTTGTGGAGCATTTGCATGTATGAAATGGGTACTTCATGTTCAGACTTGGATTTTTGGATTACTAGAATAATTAAATACATTATCAGATAAATTAGGGAAATTATGAATTTCTGGATTTAGGCTAAACATGTCATGATAGACCCCCAATAATTATTATATGTATATTGGATGATTATTTTGAGTACCTACCATTGTATACATCATATAGCTTAGGATGGTCTGCGTTTAGTAAAACTGCAGAAATCACGATATGGTGCGAAATGCACCCAGAGAGTTGGGATGTTGGTGTGATGGTCTGGTAAGTGAAATGAGATTATCATCAGGAGTCGTGATGAAGAGTGGGTGGTTGACTAGTGTTAAGAGGTGCTCGGGATCGACGAAACATCGTCTTCCCCGTAGGGAGAGAGAAAGAGCCAAAACACATTTAAGGGATTGGGAATCAGGTATTAACCAATAATAATAAGTGCCTTGTGAAAGGTAGCTTTGGGCTTCAGCCCATCGTAGTTCCTTGTGCCCTTTGAGAGCCCTTCACGGGGTATACCGACGGTAGTCCTGGGCTAACCTAAACTGTAGGCAAAATAAACTGCAAGAGTAACTACTATAACTAGAAATTCACTTTCACTCACCTCGATGTCTCGGGATGTTAGGTTGGGTCACTCGGGCTGTAGGCTCAGTGGATTTGGTGATGGGCAGGTTGGCCCGGCGAGCTTTGGCTCGGTTCTTGTTTGTGATGGACAGGTTGGCCCGGCGATCTTTGGCTCGGTTGTTGTTTGTGACGGACGGGATGGTCCGTGGAGCTTTGGATCGGTAGCAGATACATAAGTTGCATGTGCATAAAGTATATGGTGGTCGGTCTTCGGTATTGGAAGGTGGATGCACCGATGCCAATACGTTGACACGGCAAGTGTGGTTTAGCACTTGGCCAAATAAAGTCTAGTGTGCCAGCTGGCAAGAGTACTCAGGAGCTCCGCTTAGTGCACCAGCGTTGAGGCATACGATAGGTCTGACTGGTAGTGCAATTACCGGTTTAAAGGGGGGCGAGGCCCAACCAACCGCTTTCGTTTTCCACTACGGAGGTATCCTGGGACGTTCGTCTCCAAAAAGGGGGAACTAAAGGTCTGTGTACACAGAGTCGAGTGGGTGAGT
Source organism: Platanthera guangdongensis (assembly GCA_039583875.1). Classification (NCBI taxonomy): domain Eukaryota; kingdom Viridiplantae; phylum Streptophyta; class Magnoliopsida; order Asparagales; family Orchidaceae; genus Platanthera; species Platanthera guangdongensis. The sequence continues at coordinate 183,836,731 of CM077152.1, read as the reverse complement.
TGCATTTGCATGTTCACATCATGGCATAATTGTGTTTCATAGCATAATCATTGCATATAACCCTGACACCTATTATATAGGTGGTATGGGATGCTTTATACAATAGGCCCTGCAAAACGACCCCTTGGTTTATAAGTTCGCGCGAGCGTGCTTATAAGTTAAGGTTTTTATTCAGTAATTATATATGTATGCTTTCTAGAAAACCGACACCATATCGTATAAGTTGGTATGAGAGTTTTTATATGATAGGAGGAAGGGGTGGACGAACTTTAAAGGCATGAATCCTTTGAAAAAAACATTGTGCGGGAAAAAAAGTAAGCGTGAAAATGATCAATGAACAAACAAGATGGAAAATAATAATTTCATGATTATTATTAAATAAGATTAATTATGGTGGCATTATCTGTGAGTTTGCATAATTATCAGGATCTCCTCCCCATTTCGAAATTACCAAAACAACAACTTATGCATTGTTGCTTTTTAGTTCAATGAAATTAAAGATTCTTTTTTTTTTGAAAAATTGGCCCCTCAGCATCTCCAGATGTGGGAGATGCAGAGACTCGGTGGTATGGCATATCCCCCGCCAAAGTGCTTCAACTGTCATCAGGTGGGACATATCCGGAGGAACTGCCCCTTGAGGGGGGCACCACCTCCAGCACCACCGACTTCCCTGCCAGCTCAGAATTTTGGAGGCCGAGGACGTGGATACCAGTGCAGAGAACGCAGGCAGGATAGGGAGCAAGTGTATGCACTGGATCTGACTCAACAACGGAATCCAGAGCAGGTGATCACAGGTACGATATCTAATTTTAAGTTTTCTCTTTCCTAGGTAATTAGAGTTATGGGTATAGAATTGATAAACTAGGAAAGAAAACCATAATTAGATTTCAAAGACATTAACTACCCCAGGAATAGTATTCATCAGCGGCAAGCCCTCCTATACACTATTCGATATGGGTGCTTCGCACTCGTTCGTGTCAGAAGCCTTTGTGGAAGGGCTGGAAGGCGTGGAGCGGTTCACAGGCTTGATGATGAGGATACGACTACCGAACGGATCAGAGCTATTCACCTCAGCTCGATGCCACATGGAGGCGGAGATCGGCGGAAAGGCATTCGAAGCACCAGTAACGATCCTAAAGATGCCAGTCTTTTATTTGATCCTGTGCATGACATAGTTATATTGGAACCATGCACAGATTGACTTCCTATCAAAGAGGATCACTGTGAGGTTTGGGGATTCCCACATCGTCATCGAAGGTATTAGACCTATTCCCCCTCTCTTGCTGTCATCCGTGCAGGTCGTCAAGGCCCACTTACAGGGGGAGGAAGTCTATAAAGTGCTGTTTGAAATGGATGAGGCCAAGGATTCCATCTTCGATATCCCAGTGGTGCGAGATTTTGCTGACGTATTCCCAGAGAAGCTGCCAGGGCTACCCCCATATTGGGAGCAGGATTTCTGGATACAGTTGGTGCCAGGGGCTAAGCCGGCATCTAGAGCCCCTTACCAGATAGCCCCGAAGGAGTTGACAGAGTTTCGAAGCCAGCTGCAGGAACTAGTGGAAGCCTGATTTGTCCGGCCAAGCACTTCACCATGGGGAGCCCGGTGTTGTTCGTCAAGTAGAAGGACAGGACACTTAGATTTTGCATCGACTACCGAGCACTGAACCGACTGACAGTCCGGAATACCTATCCATTGCCAAGGATAGATGAGTTGTTTCATCAGCAGGAGGGGGGGCACATTTCTTTTCAAAATTGTATTTGAGGTCAGGCTACTACCAGCTGCGGATCCAGGAGAATTACATTTCGAAGACTGCCTTTAGTAGAAGATATGGATTGTTCGAGTTTACAGTGATGCCCTTCGCGCTCAAGAATACATCGTCGGCGTTCATGAGCCTCATGAACCGGGTGTTCGAGGCATATCTGGATCTGTTTGTCATTGTGTTTATTGATGACATCCTCATCTACTCAAGGACAGAGGAGGAGCACACATGACATCTAACACTGACCCTAGAGAGACTGTGGGAACACCAGCTTTATACGAAGTTCAGCAAATGCCAGTTCTGGTTGAAGGAGGTGGCTTTCCTAGGACATATCATCAGTGGTGTTGGGTTGGCAGTGGACCCGGCCAAGATTCAGGAAGTTCGGGATTGGGTGAAACTGAAGTCGGCCACAGACTTGTGGAGTTTTCTAGGATGTGGCGGTTATTACCGGAAGTTCATGGAGGGATTTTTTCGGATTGCCCTTCCACTCACATCCCTGGCGAGGAAGGATGTGCCTTTTGTCTGGACCCCACAGTGCGAGGTGGCTTTTCAGGAGCTGAAGGATCGACTCACCTTGGCTCATATACTTGCCCTTCCTTCGGGGAAAGAAGGATTCCAGGTCTACACTGATGCTTCCCACCAGGGCATGGGGGCAGTGCTGATGCATAATGGTCATGTGATAGTGTACGCCTCACGGCAGCTGAATAAGCATGAACAAAACTACCATGTTCATGACTTAGAGATGGGAGTGGTCATATTTGCTCTAAAAGTCTGGCGGCACAATCTGTACGGTGTCCACTGTGACATATACTCTGACCATAAAAATTTGAGGTATGTGGACATGCAGAAGGAGCTGAATATCAGGCAGAGACGATGGGTGGAGTTTCTAGCAGATTACCAGTACAAGATGCACTACCACCCAGGGAAGGTGAATGTGGTGGCAGATGCGCTGAGCTGGAAGGCTACGACCTCAGGAGCAGGACTTCAGATGATGGCCATGGAGTTGGTCAAGATATTAGACAAGATGCAGATATCCCTGGTGTCTGAGGATCACCCAGAGCTGTACCGGGAGTACCTATCGTCATTGATTGCCAAAGATGACATTCGATACCGAGTCAGAGATGGGTAGAGGCAGGATGCCAAGCTAGAGCTGATATTCCAGGCCTTAGAAACAAGTACTGCTGGAGATTACACACTAAGGGATGGCCTAGTATGCTTCAGAGGACGGGTTTACATACCAGAGGGAGGCCAGGTCCGGGAAGATATCATGACGGAGGCCCATATCTGTCGGTATTCGGTACAACCGGGAGTTATAAAGAGGACTGTGGATCTGAAGAAGACAATGTACTGGCCAAGCATGAAGAAGGATATCACCTACTACATGACCCACTACGAGGCATGCCAGCTGGTGAAGGAAGAGTGCAGAAACCCCACAGGTTTGTTGCAGCCACTCCCAGTGTCAGAGTAGAAGTTTGAGGATATCATGATGGACTTCATGCATGGCCTTCCCTGATCGCGGGCGGGATACGATTTGATCTGTGTGATCATCGACCGGCTAACGATGGTATCCAGATTTATCCCGATCAGAAAGGATGACTCGGTTAGTGTGCTAGTTCGAAAATTTGGGGAGCAGTTCGTCCGTTATCATGGCGTACCCAGGACGATTGTATCAAATCGGGATGTACGGTTTACGTCCATGGAGTATAGATCAGTGCAGACTTACTTGGGCAATCGACTGACATTCAGTATAACGTTTTATCCCCAGACCGACGTGTAGAAGAAAAGCACCAATTGTACTTTGGAAGATCTACTGCGACTATGCATTCTTGACTGCGGGGAGCCTTGGGAGAAGCTGTTGCCACTGATCGAGTTCTCATATAATAACAACTACAAGTCCAGCATAGGGATGGCTCCATATGAGGCCCTATACGGACCTAGGTGTAGGACTCCGCTGTCGTGGATACAGGACGAGGATCCGAAGGCTTTGGGTTCGGAGTTTGTTGAGGACACCGAGGCTCAGGTGAGGCTTATATGGGGCAGGATGTTAGAGGCATAGATCCGACAGGCTAAGTATTACGATGCTCGACATCGTCGGGTGGAGTTTCAGGAGGGGGACCGAGTATTCTTGAAGATCCGACCGATGCATGGGGTTTCGCGGGTACGTTGTCGGAAGAAGAAGCTCAACCTAAGATATATGGGGCCTTATAGGATCCTAGAACGGATCGGTCCTTTGGCATACAGGCTAGAGCTGCCACCGGAGCTGGCGAGTCTGCACGATGTGTTCCATGTATCCTATCTTAGGAGGGCTCTAGTACGCTCGGAGCAGCAAAATACGGCCACGGATGGGCCGGTAGCATCTGATCGGTCAGTTCACATGGAACCGGTCCGGATTGACGATAAGGGAATACGAGTCTTGCGCCGCAAGAAGGTTCCATTGGTCAAGGTCCTGTGGAGGAATCATGGACGAGAGGAGCACCCATGGGAGCCTCAGGACTTGATGCAACAAAGGAACCCGGAGCTTTTCAGTCAGGTATTTCTCACAACCTCTCGGAATGTTACAATTTACCTTTCATACTTGAAACCCCGTAGGCCTAACTATAATTTCGAGGACGAAATTTTCTTTGTTTATATATTGGGATTTGTAACATCCCTCAAACAACTAGACCACTATGAGTGTTTTTGTCATGACTAGGTCATGACAAAACCCTAGGGAGCCCAAGAAGACCAAGTGGACTTGGGAATAAAGGTGATTGAGTTGAATGGTCTGCAATTAGTAGATTCCTAAACCATAGTTTAGGATGATCATGGGGCTTCACCAAGACTCTAAAATACCACCATGTTCTCACCGATCTATTGGAAGGTCCATTTGAGCCCTAAGGGTCCATTGGAGTTGACCTAGGATGACCAAGTTGACCTAGAACCACCCTAGGCCTAAATTGGGCAAGGTGCCCTAGCTAAGGGCAGTGTACCCCTAGTAAGCACAACTAACCCTAACAGGGTCTTCCTAGACATAAAGTGGGGTCAGTGGGTCACTAAGGACACAGGGAGGGTAGTCAAAGTGGTTAAGTTGACCTAAGTCAACTCTAACCCTAAATGGATTAAACTGACCTACATAGGGTCAACGGACCTTCCCTTAGCCAAGTGGATCTCATTCATGTCCTCCTAACCCTAGAGTGAGGTCAATGGGTCACCTAGGACCCATTGGAGTCAACCAAAGAGGTTAAGTTGACACAAGTCAACCTTATCCCTAAAAAGGACAAAGTGCCCTAACTAAGGGTCAAGTGACCCCCAAGATGCCCAACCAACCCTACCCAAGTATTTCTAGACTTTAGGGGACGCCCAAGGGTCACCAAGGACCCATTGGGATCAAACCTAGTGGCTAATTTGACCAAAGTCAACTCATGGATCAGAGTGGTCAAACTAGCCTAAATGGCTAACTCAAGCCCAATCCAAGTGGGCTAGGCCCAGACAAGTGTGGCAAATTGGTCTAGGAGGTGGAGAGACCGATTTTGGGCCCACCAAATTCAGAGTTTGGTGACTAGGAGAGAGAGAGAGAGGAAGTTACCCAAATTTGGTGGAGATAGAAAGTAAGAGCTTATTGGACATCATGGCCATGGAGGCTCCATAACCCCTCCTTTTGATGGGGCTTTAACTCCTTGGAGGCAGGGGAGGAGTTTTTAGGAGGTGGCCGGCCAGTGGGGTGGCTCAGCCCATCAATTTGGGTGAAACTGAAAACTCACCTTGATGGCCATTAATGGTGCCTTGATGAATTGGGGAGTTACAAGCCACCTCTCCCCAATTCCTACATTAAAAACCTTCACCAAGGCAAGGGCAAGATTTTCCCCCGATTACATTTCAGTTTCAGTGGAGTTGGTGTGGAGGTTGCAGAGAAGCCCAAACCGGCGGCCGAAAATGGCAAGGAGGCACGACACCCGCTCTCAGGCCGCAATTCAAGTCCTCCCTTTCTCCTTCATCCGTGGGTAGATCTTAGGACTCATTAGGAATAAGAATAGGGCTCAATTGTGCTCGATTGGGAGAAGTTTTATCTAGGTTTTTCCGCAAAAATTAACTTGTCGGGTTCGCCGGAATAGGCCCCTTCGGCGGTCGTGCCGCCGCGAGTCGATAACCACCACCTCAACGGAGGTGGTGGTGGCGGTGGCCGGCCAGGGAGGTGGCCGGATGGCCGGCGGTAGCGCGTGGAAGTTGCTCCAGGAAGAAGCAATCGGGGCTGTTGGCTGGAGGTTGAAGACTACCGGCAGTCGCCCGATCTGCACAAAGATTCGTGCTGGCGATGATTTAAACTATATGTTATATATATTCTTATTATATCATTTATGTCACACATTTTTGTATTTAATGTTTTTTAATTATTAAAAATACCTAGATGCTACGTCAAAGACAATGGTCAACATATAATTTGTAGCCCTATGGGTCTACTTTAATTTAAAATTGGTTTGAACCAATATGGGTGCCTGGTTTGACCCGGGCACTCATTTTGGTGGGGTCTATACCAAGGGTTAGACAGAGATCAAAATGTGTGCCCACACTTCATCTCTTGTCCAAATGACTTGGAATTTGGACAGGGAGTCACCCTAGTCTATACCTAGGCCTGACCAAAAATGAGAATTTTTGGGGATAATTTTTCTATAGTTTTTGAAATTATTTAATTACTCTAGGGTAAATTAATTAAGGGACCAAATGACCTCCAAACTCCCGCAAATTTTGGTGAGTGGTCCTTGGGGTCATCATAAGACTCTGGATAAAATTTCATCTCATTTGGAGATGATTTGGATAGAATTCTTACAAACCCTAGCCTTGCCATAATAAAGGTATTTGGGTCAAAAGTGCACTTGTGGGTTTAGGTGGCCAAACCACCTCAACAGAGGTTGAAATTTGGGTCACTGACTTGGCATGACTTTTAACACCCTCCCATGGAACTTGGGGTAGATTTGCCCTAGGAACCAATACCAAATCCTAAGGATGGTCTTTGGTGTCTTGTGAAGGGCATGTGGTCAAAAGATCTTGAAATGATTTGAAATTTGGTGGAGAGGACTCTAGGGTAGTTATTGTTCTCTAGTAGAAATCTTATTGGATTTAGAAGTTGTTAGACCCCTCAAAACCCTAACCATTATTTAGGGCGCAAACCTTGTAGTGATAGACTAGGGTATTAAAACTCATTGAATAGTGATGAAACTTGTGTAGTGTAGTCATAAGGTTAGTATGAAGCTCTGGAAATTTAATTGGGAATTTTGGAGCATTAATCTTAGAACTTCCTTTGTAATGCATGAGTTAGCCCTACTTAATTATTTGGATATTGTGAACTCACTGTCCATTGGAAAGTCATGGAAATTGGGTAGAGGGACTTTTAAACCATTATGCTCATGTATGAATTTTATTAGAATTTTTAAATACATAATTACAGTACCTACTTCACAAGCTCATAAAATTGGGAACTTGTTAAATAATTCTTTTAGAGCTCATTTCTTGTTGAGAAATTGTGAAACTTGATCAGTAGTGATTCTAAGTTAACATGCTCTGGTGGAGATTTTGTCACAATTTTTAAATGAAAAATTTCTGTGCTTAGTGCATTAAATTACCGATTTGGATTATTGTTCAAAATTAGGTTTAGAGTTCTTTGTTCACTGGAGAAGAACGAAACTTGGCCTAGAGTGTGTATTGATCATTATGTACATGTTTGCATTTTCTCAGAAGTTTTGGAAGTATTTTTGTTGTACTTGTCTCTTAAAAATGATTAATGTAGGTTATATTTAAAATTAGGGTTAGAGGCCTAAACTTTGCTGAAAAATTAAGAGACTTTGGATTCTATGTTAAATAGCTATCTTTTTTTATCATAAAATTTGTGGAGCATTTACATGTCCGAAATGGGTCTTTCATGTTCAAACTTGGGTTTTTGTATTACTATAATAATTAAATACATTATCAGATAAATTAGGGAAATTATGAATTTCTGGATTTAGGCTAAACATGTCTTGATAGACCCCCAATACTTATTATAGGGATATTGGATGAATATTTTGAGTACCTCCCATTGTATACATCATATAGCTTAGGATGGTCTACGTTTAGTAAAACTGCAGAAATCACGATATGGTGCGAATTGCACCCAGAGAGTTGGGATGTTGGTGTGATGGTCAGGTAAGTGAAATGAGATTATCATCGGGATTCGTGATGAAGAGTGGGTGGTTGACTAGTGTTAAGAGGTGCTCGGGGTCGACGAAACATCGTCTTCCCCGTGGGGAGAGAGTAAGAGTCAAAACACATTTAAGGGATTAGGAATCGGGTATTAACCAATAATAATAAGTGTCTTGCAAAAGGTAGCTTTGGGCTTCAGCCCACCGTAGTTCCTAGTGCCATTTGATAGCCCTTCATGGGGTATGCCGGGGGTAGTCCTGGGCTATCCTAAACTGTAGGCAAAATAAACTGCAAGAGTAACTAGTATAACTAGGGATTCACTTTCACTCACCTCGATATCTCGGGATGTTAGGTTGGGTCACTCGAGCTATAGGCTTAGTGGATTTGGTGATGGGCAGGCTGGCCCGGCAAGCTTTGGCTCGGTTGTTGTTTCTGATGGACGGGATGGTCCGGGGAGCTTTGGCTCGGTAGCTGATACATAAGTTGCATGTGCATAAAGTATAAGGTGGTGGGTCTTCAGTATTGGAAGGTCGATGCACCGATGCCAATATGTTGACTCGGTAAGTGTGGTTTAGCACTTGTCCAAATAAAGTCTGGTGTGCCAGCCGGCAAGAGTACGTACGAGCTCCTCTTAGTGCACCAGCGTTGAGGCGTACGAAAGGTCTGACTGGTAGTGCAATTACTAGTTTAGAGGTGGGCGAGGCCCAACCCATCACTTCCGTTTGCCACTACGGAGGTATCCTGGGAGGTTCAGCTCCAGAAAGGGGGAACTAAAGGTCTGTGTACACAGAGTCAAGTGGGTGAGTTGCATTTGCATGTTCACATCATGGCATAATTACGTTTCATAGCATAACCATTGCATATAACCCTGACACCTATTGGATAAGTGGTATGGGATGCTTTATACAATAGGCCATGCAAAACGACCCCTTGGTTTATAAGTTCGCGCGAGAGTTCTTATAAGTTAAGGTTTTTATTCAGTAAATATATAGGTATGCTTGCTAGAAAACCGACACCCTATCGTATAAATTAGTATGAACTTTTTATACGATAGGTGCCTTGCAAAAGATCCCTTGACTTATGTGTTTCATATAAGTTAAGGTTATCTTTTCTTGTTCAGTCTTTCTTATCTTCATTCTGTCTTATACACTATAGAGCTGCTAGATTAATTTCGCCGCCACCTACTTATATTGTTATTCTCCACTTTCATGTCAACTCCTTTCCTTCTCCCCGCTCAGTACCTAGGAGCCATGGGGTAAGTGGCGGGGGATGATAGGACTTAGTCTCTTTGACAAACGGTTTTCGAACCACATCATTTTAGGGGACCGTGGAGCCCAGCATGGAGGAGCAGCCCCGGAGGTCGGCACGCTTGGATATGGGACAGTCTAGTACCGGAGTTCAGATAGCAGAGACTGTGAGTCCTGATCGCTAGTAGTTATTTTAGTTTTTCTTCTGCGATGAGAGATATGTAGTGAGGACATTGATGTACTGGGCATGAGCCCAAGTTTTAGTACTTTTTTTGTATCTGTGGACACTACCTTTGTGGAGATTATTTGTAATATATGTGATGTTTGTGGACTTGCCTTTTTATTATTTTGCTACTGTTATGATTGATTTGGCTTGCAGGATCGGCATTCTGTAGTGATGACCTTCCCGGGCATTAAGGTGTCAACACAAACGGCGGTTCTGGGCCAAAGACCCCAGTGTTTTAAAAAAAAGGTGGGGGGGGGGGGGTCTTACAAGTGTTATTAGAGCACACCTCGATCGAAAAGTAGCAGTCCACAAACACTGGATCACCCCCACATAAGTTTAGTTTGGGGACAAACTAAGCAGCGGAAGCAGTGGTGTGTCCATATGGGGGATCACATGTAAATTGTACACTTTTAATTAGGTTTGAGTCGATTACTTACAAATTGCTTTTGTTACGCAACCTCCGGCACAGCCTACACCACAGGGCAGAGTCCAGCAGACTCAGAATGTTGCACCACCTCCCCTGGTCCCCACTCTGTTCCTACAGTCAGAGATGGGGCAGACTCTGACATCTATTCTGGAGGCTTTCAGGTCTCAACAGGTTCCGGCTCGGCAGCCAAACCCGGGGGGGGGGGCAATTGGCTTAGTATTTTTCGAGGACTTTATCCCTCATCCTACTTGGGGATAAAGTCGGACATTCAGACTGAGGAGTGGTCGGACATCATGTATGAGATGCTGACTGGGATACGGTGCCTGTGGGAGGAGAGGGTGCCTTTGGTTGTCTCTTATTTGGAGTCCCATGCCAAGAGATGGTGGAGGACATCGATGGACATGACTTTCGTTGACAGAGAGGTTGCAGAGATTGCTTGGGAGGAGTTCAGTGCCGCACTGTTGGAGCATTTTGTTCCACGGTCGGCCAGAGATGAGCTGGAAGACAGATTTTTACAGTTGAGATAGGACAACAAGACAGTGGTGGAGTATCATCGGGGATTCAATCATCTAGCCCGGTTTGTGGATTCTTGTTAGTTGGATGAGTCAGGATACACTAAGAGATTCTATAAGGGCCTGCGAGAGGATCTGAGGGAGGCTCTGATGTTCGTGTCTAACTATTTCAGATCTAACCCCTAGCTTTCAATTGGTATCAGAGCAAGTTTCCTTTGGTTGTACAAGCTAACCCCTTGAACCAAAAGATCATGTGTTAGATCTGACTTCGATTTATATTAGATATATATTCACAGCATGGCACAAAACAAAGATTATGCAAGCACCAGACCTCCAGTATGCAACCTAAACAAGTTTGCCATCTGGAAGGCAAGAATTAAATTATATATGAATTCTATTGATGAGGATATCTACAATTCCATCTTGACAGGTACTCTTCAAGCTACTACCTCTACATCTACAACAGCTTCAAGCACAAATGCAGTTCCACCACCTGAGTGGACTGAAGCCTAGAAGAAAGCAAAGGTTGCTGATGCCAAGGCCATGAACATTCTGGCTCAAACCATGTCAGATGACATCTTCCAGAAGGTGGCTGAATGCACATCAGCCAAGTCCATTTGGGATTCCCTTAATTAAATAGTGGCTGGATCTGCTAATGAAAGAAAAGACAGAAGATCCAATCTCATATCACAATATGAGAACTTCAAGAAGGAGGAAGCAGAATTAGTTGCAGATATGTACAATAGGCTAAGCTCAATCACCAATGAGCTGAAAACCTTGGACAAGGACATCACCCTCACAGAGGTGAATGACAAAATCCTCATGTGCTTCCCAAGCTCATGGGATTCAAGGATCTGGCCAATCAAGGATGCCAGAAGCCTAACTGAGATATCCACAGAATCTATTTTAGGAAAGCTCAAGTCTTATGAGTAGCTCATCAAATCCAGAGAAGCAGCTGAGCAGAGAACACCTCCACCAGCATGGAAGGAGCACATCATAGCTTTTAAAGTTGTTGAAGAAACTAAAGCCTCAACTGTGAATTAAGAGCTGATGAGTGTCTATGCCAAGAGATTCTATAAAATGGCAAGGAGGATTTCAGAAGAATGGCATCCAGGTAGGATGACAAGCCAAGGTATGACAAAACCCCCACTAAAGAAGTGGTTTGCTTTGGATGCAGGAAACCTGGACACTTTATCTCAGAGTGTCCAGAAAATTAAAAGAAGGAAAAGAGAAGAAAGAAGGATTCTAAAAGACAGCAAAGCAGGAGACCTTCTTCCAGCAAATATAAAAAGAAGGAGAAAGGCTTCGTAGCTGAATCTTGGAGTTAAACTGAGGATGAATCCACATCTTCCAACTCCAGTGAAGATGAAGAAGATGCAAGGGCCAAGGAAGTATGTCTTATGGCAATTGATGCCTCCAGTAGTTAATCAGAAGAAGAAGATTCTGATAACGAAGAAGCTTCAGAGACAGAAGCTGATCAGGTACTTTTATCCTTTGACTATAATTTTGATGCTTTCAAATTTGAATTTAAAACTATGTGCATTGAGTTAATAAATTCTGAAAAAGAAATCAAAGCACTTAGGGAAAAACTAACTAGTCAAGAGACACTGAAATCTGAAAACACCAAGATAAAAGATGAACTTACATTAGCTAATGAACAAATTATTCTGTTAAAACTAAGTTATGTGAGGCCAAACAACTTGAGGAATATCTCAATGGGAGAAGTCTTAAGCAGTTGGACATTACAACCACAGTCAATGCCAGACTGAATGACAAGCTGGGCTTGGGTGCATCATCAAGTTTACCCCCCATTCTCAAAAAGAACATATTATCCACACCCATAAAATTTGTTTTTGCTAAGGGCAAATAAATAATAATCAATAAAGAAACCACAAAAGAAATGCCCAACTTAAAAGGTCAAAACAAAAGAAATCAGAAAACCTTGAATAAAAACAAAGTTTAGCAGATTTCGTCGAACTTAGATCGACGAAATGTGGCCGGTTCGTCGAACTCTAATCGACGAACTATGAACGCAAATTCTAGCTATGATTATTCGTCTTACTGCGATCGACGAACTTTGTATGGTTCGTCGAGCAGAGATCAACGAACTTGGGCACAGAAAATGAACTTGTTCATTCTCGGAGCAGAGATCGACGATCTCATTCCATTTCGTTGAACTCTGATCGACGAACTCACAATAATTCATCGAACCCAGTCAGACTTAACAAAAATTATAATTACAACACCAACTCCAATCAAACTAAGAAAGCATTTAATTCACTTGCAGATTGGATAATACCTCCCAGAAGATATCATCCATTAGGATATAAATCACAACCTGAGTATTCTGTGATTTCAAGTTTTTCCTATCAACAATATAAAGGACCCAAGGTAACTTGGGTCAAGAACAACTAATTGTTTTCATTACAGGAAAAGGGTTGTCCAGTGATTAATCAAACATGGTATCTGGATAGTAGATGCTCCAAGCACATGACTGGAAGTAAGGACAACTTATACAATTATATGTCCAAGATGGGACCAAAGGTAATCTTTGGTGATTCAAAGTGTGGCCAGTCTGAAGGCTATGGAGAAGTAAGGATTGGAGCAGTCACATTCAAGAAGGTGACTTATGTAAAAGGACTCAAGCATAACTTCATCTCAATAAGCCAATTATGTGATGAAGGTTATCAGGTACATTTCAATTCAAAAACTTGTATTATTTCTAATAAAAAAACAAAATGTTTTAATTGGAAATAGGCAAGGAAACATTTATTTAGTTGATTTCTATTCTGCCAATTCAGATATTTGTCTGCTTAATATAGTTTGCAATCAAAATGAATTATGACATAAAAGGCTAGGACATGTAAATATGAAAAACATTGTTAGGCTATCTAAAGACAACCTTGTGAGAGGTTTACCTTCTGGTCCCTACAAGAAGGAAGGCCTTTGCAGGGCTTGTCAACTAGGCAAGCAAACTAAATCTAGTTTTAAATCAATTAATAAAAGTGATTCACCTAGGATCTTGTACTTGCTACACATGGATCTCTTTGGACCCATTTTTGCACAAAGCCTAGGAGGGAAATCTTATATACTAGTTATTATAGATGACTTCTCAAGATTCACTTGAGTGTTCTTTTTGAGATCTAAGTCAGATACCTTTAAGGTTCTTACAGATTTTCTCAGGACCATACAGATTGAGTACTTTACTCATGTTGCATTGATCAAAAGTGATTATGGTACAGAGTTTGAGTGTCTTCTTATGCATGAGTTCTGTGAGAAGAAAGGTATCAGGCACTGCTTCTCAGCTTCTAGAACTCCCCAACAAAATGGGGTAGCTGAAAGGAAGAATAGAACCTCGATTGAAGCTGCAGGAATATTACTTGCAGATGCTTATATGCCACCATTCTTTTGGGCAGAGGCTGTAAGCACAGCAAATTATGTACTGAACAGATGTTTGATACATAAACTAAAGAATAAGACTCCCTATGAATTACTTAAAGGGAAGAAACCTAAAATCACCTATTTTAAAGTATTTGGATGTGTATGCTATATACAAAATAATAACAAGAAATACATTAGAAAGTTTGAAGCTTAGGCTGAGGAGGGAATTTTTCTAGGATATTTCCATGTAAGCAAAGCTTAAAGGGTGTTTAATAAATCATCTTTAAAAATTAAGGAATCTATACATGTTACTTTTGATGAAACTAACATGTCTTATAAGGAGAAAGAGATTTCTACCAGTAACACTTTGCAGGTACCTCACTTGTGTGAGAAAATGGGTGAGTTGAACCTTCCACAAGAAGTTATACCACCTCCTACTCCACAAGTTGATGAAGACAGTGAAGAAGAACCTTTTGGAAAAAGCTGAACCTCATTCAACAGCAAACATAATTCCACAAGAGGAATTAAATTAAAATGATGTGTCTGAACCATCTCCACCCACTGATCTTGTCACACTAAGGGATCACCCAAGATCCCAAGTGATTGGAGACATAACAGTAGGTGTACAGACAAGGCATCAACTCAACCAAGATGTGATGCGTGCATGTTTTCTCTCTCAAGTTGAACCTCAATCCATAAAAGATGCTGAGCAAGATCCCCACTGGATCATTGCAATATAAGAGGAACTCAACCTGTTTGAGAGATATAGAGTTTGGGATTTGGTTCTAAGACTCAAACACTACCCAGTCATTGGAACCAAATGGGTATACAGAATCAAACTAGATGCCCAAGGTGCAATTGTGAGGAACAAGGCTAGTCTTGTTGCTCAAGGATACTGATAAGAAGAAGGAATAGACTATGATCAGACCTTTGCACTAGTTGCAAGGTTAGAGGCAATCAGAATCTTTCTTGCCTATACTGCCTACAAGAAGTTTAAGGTCTACCAGATGAATGTGAAAAGTGCCTTTCTAAATGGAGTGCTAAAAGAAGAGGTTTATGTTGAACAACCACAATGTTTTGTCTCTCCAACTCATCCCTCTAATTTATTTAGATTGCATAAAGCCCTCTATGGTCTAAAGCAAGCTCCAAGGGCTTATTATGAGACCTTAGCTAGCTTTCTGATAGAGCATGAATTCACTAGAGGCATAGTAGATAAAATTTTTTTTACTATGCACCGTAAGGATAAAATCTTGTTAGTACAAATCTATGTGGATGACATCATATTTGCGTCTACTCTCTCTAAACTATGCAAGAGGTTTTCTGACCTCATGCATTCTAAGTTTGAGATGAGTAGCATGGGTGAGCTCTCCTACTTCCTTGGTCTCCAAGTGAAGCAGCTACCTGATGGCATCATCATCTCCCAAGCTAAGTATGTTAAAGAGCTTCTTAAGAAGTTTGGGATGACTGATGCCTCAGCAAAAAAACACCTATGGCTACTAATGCTGTAATAGACACTGATGAGCATGGGAAACCAGTTGATCAAAACTATATAGGGGCATTGTTGGGTCCCTATTATATCTTACAGCTAGTAGACTTGATATAATATCAGCCATATGACTTTGTGCTAGGTTATAAGTGAACCCTAAAGAATCCCACCTAATTTTTCTAAAAAGAATTTTGAGATATATAAAGAGTTGTCCTAGTCTAGGCCTTTGGTATCCCACAGAGTCAGAATTTGATTTAACTGGATATTCAGATGCTGACTTTGCTGGATGCAGGGTTGATGGGAAAAGTACCTCAGGAACTTTCCAGTTCCTAGGTATGAGACTAGTGTCTTGGTTCTGCAAGAAACAATCATCTATGTCTACATCAACAGCTGAGGCGGAATATATAGCAGCTAGCAGTTGCTGTTCACAGATGTTGTGGATTCAGAATCAACTCCTGGACTATGGTTTCAACTTAAATAATTCAACTCTACTATGTGATAACACAAGTGTTATATCCATAGCACAGAATCCAGTCCATCACAGTAGGACTAAGCATATAGATATTATGCATCATTTCATTAGAGAGTGTGTAGACAAAAACAAAATTAAACTTGTCTATATCTACACTAATTTACAAAGAGCTGATATTTTCACCAAACCCTTGGATGAAAGAAATCACTTTTTCTTTATAAATCAGTTTGGAATGATCAATGGAGAAGCCTTAGTTTAATTTCTATCTGCACTCGACGAATTTGCCAAAGTTCATCGAATGGAGCTCGACGAACTGGGGAAAGTTCTTGAGATATTCGTCGAACGGAGATCGACGAACTCTCTGTGAGTGATGTTGTGTTCGTCGACCGGAGATCGACGAATCTGCTTCAGAAAACTTTCATCGAACGGAGCTCGACCAAATGTCTTCAAATCTTCAGACTGAGCTCGACAAATTATTTAACTCCAAATTATTTCGTCGATCTC
Source organism: Platanthera guangdongensis (assembly GCA_039583875.1). Taxonomy (NCBI): domain Eukaryota; kingdom Viridiplantae; phylum Streptophyta; class Magnoliopsida; order Asparagales; family Orchidaceae; genus Platanthera; species Platanthera guangdongensis. Next base: position 183,820,563 of record CM077152.1, on the reverse strand, counting down.
AGATCAAAGAATTATTTTATTTTTCGTGGAACGGAGTTTGTCGATTCATATTCTGTAAAACCTTATATCTAGGTTTTCTTCGACCTCCATCCCATGCTTTCAGTTCCTTTGCACTTGATCATCATTTTTCTCTTGCAGGTGCTCTAATGGCGATTCTAGCAGGAAATCTTGCGGCAATGAAATTCGACACCGGCTTTGATGTCGATTTTGATTCCTTCCAACATTCAGACCCGATCTTCCTGGAAATCCTGCAACTGCTTGAAGAACAGCAGTTAAAGACTCTGATGTCAACCAGGATCAAACTCGCTAGTGCTGAAATCAGGGAGTGGGTTTATACTTCCTCCACCACAGATGAGAACACTCTGACAGGGACAGTATCGGGTAATGTTATTTCTCTTACTCCCGCCGTCCTAACAGAAATTTTTGGATTAAGTAATGGTGAAGAAGAGTTAGAAATGGATACTAAGGAGTTGGATATAATGTTGAGTATGATTGGTAACTCTGGAGAAACCCCAAATAAGTTGCGGAAGAAACACTTGTCTGTTGAGTTAAAATTTCTAACTGACATTGTGGGCAATGTGTTGATGGGCAAGCACACTGCACATGACTACATCACCAGACACCAATTCCTGGTTATGTGTGTTGTGGTTAATAAGAAAAAGGTAAACTGGGCTCAGATCATGTTTAATCTGATTAAGAAAAAGAATACAAAGAAAGAGGTCTGCTTTGGAAGGATCTTAGGGATCTTCCTAAAAGAAAAGGCTGCTGAATCCCTGATCTCCCAGACCATATTCATCTGCATCCAAGAGGGTCACCTATGCTCTCTTTGGCATGTGGGAGAGGACAATCACTAAGCCCACCAAGGCTCCATCCTCTTCCTCCAGGCCTTCTAAAAGCACAAGGGCAGTAATACCCTCTCCCTTACCCTTAGAAGCAGCTCCCTCCTCTTCCAACATTCCTTCTCTTCAAAAACCACAACAACAACCACAACAACCAGTTCATATTCCTACTCCATCTTCATCTCCTGCAACTTCTCCCCAAATAAATATCACCTAAATTCCCTCCTCTCCCATTCAGGAATCCCATCAACCCTCTCCTTCCCAATCACCACAACCATCGCCAACTCAATCCCCCCTTCCACCTTACTTAACTATCCAGGATCCTGACACCTTTATCTCCTCCCACACATTCAATCTGGTGATTCCAGCATCATCCCCACATCAAGAACCCATCACCACACCACAAATTCCACCCTTTACAACAACTCCTCCCTCTGTCCCCTTCCCTTTCCAAGTCCAAACAGACCTTCCATCTTCTGCACCTGACTCCACGCATACAAACATGTCTAGTGCATTTTTTGTTTGCTCAAATTATGGTCATCACAATCCCTACTCCTCCACTGCTCCAGAATATCTATATTTAAACTTCTCTGATATTGCTAAAGATTTACTTGCATTCATCTCACCCTCTCTTCAAATTCTTCTAAATAAAGCTCTAGCTCCTCTCATTGCCTCCATCCAAACTCTCTCTGCTCAAGTTACTGCTCTATCTCCTGTCCCTTCTTCTGAGGGACTGGCTCCAGGACCCTCTACAGCCAGTTAGGGGGAGATGCTTCATGATGAAGAAGCTCCAGTAACAGCAACAGCAACAGGAGCAGAGTTTGAAGCAGCAGTAAAAGAAGCAGCAGAAGCAGAAGCAGCAGCAGAGTTTGATTCCTTTATGACTGATTCTTCTGAAGATATACCAAATCCTTCTGCAATCATAGACTTAATATAATCAGATACTGAGATGGATGATCCTATTGTGGTTGAAATGGATACTGCTGGTGATTTTATTATAAATCCCACAGTAGATCTATTACATTTATTGAGTATTTTTGATATAGCTTATTTGAATAATCTGCCAGCAGACAGCATCAAGCCATCTTTGGCTATAATTCCTTACACCTCTCCCATAAGCCCCAAGGTTGCCAAGCAACTCAAGGCCAGTTTTGTTACAATAGAGGTTCCAGTTGTTCCATCTCCTCCTAGAGCTGTTTCACCCATTATTTCATCCCCACCAAAAGATATTTCTGCTACAGTTTTTATTATGGATGATTCACCCATGACTGATCTTGATGCATTGATCATGGCTGACATTGAAGAAGAAAATAAGATAGTTGCTGAGAGCATTGTTGTGTATAGCCCTCCAACTCCAGCTCCTGCTCCAGCTCTAGTTCCAGCTCCTCCTCCAGCTCCTACTCAGGCTGAAAAGCCAATAGATAAATCAGTACTAAAGGCCATTGATGCCTTATATGATGCTCCTCAGGATTCTTCTGATGACGATGATGATAATGATGAGGACTCTGATGATGAGCCCAAGAAAAATAAAGTGTCTAAGAAGAGGAAAGCTCCATCACCTCCTGCCCCAAAACCAAACCCAGCAAATGACACTCCTTATTATATACTCCAGAAGATTACACCTTACAAAGGCATGCCAGCATGGATGTGGCTGTCCAAAAACCAGCAAAAAAGGAAGAAAAGCAGAAGATATTCCCCACCTCCTCAAAGATACAGAAAGGATCCTCCTCCTCCTCCACCTGCTGCAGGTGCTTCCAGTTCTTCAACTCAAAGGACTACCCAGTTTCAAACCAATCAAAGACAGGAGGGTAGGTCATCATCTTTAGGAAGCAGTCAGCAAAGAGAGTACTCATCTGGCAAGCAGCATCAACAACAACAACAACAATAATTCCCTGAACATCAAAAGGCTAAAAGCCCCAAAAGACCTGCTTCCCCACCTGTACCATTTGAAGATCCAGAGATAGCTACAAGAACTAGGATGGCCAGATTTCAGGAATTGGTTGGTCTTTCCATGATTAACAAAGCTAAAGCTGAAGGGAAGGATTCTTCTCAATACTCCTACAATATCCAAGAACAAAAAGGAAGAACTGAACAGGTTTGCTATGGCTAACAAATTTTTTAATGTTGATGATTATATGAAACTGCATCTTGAAGCAGTAGTACCCAGGGCTACATCTCTTAATATCATTGGGGCTACGGACATGACAATGACCAAGGCTCAAGCTGCAGATCCTAATAGGGAGATTAAGTTTACTCAACAAGGTGAGAAGATCAAAGAGGAAAAACACAAGGAATAAAGGAAGAAGAAATAAATTATAAACTGATTTCAGTCTTTCTGTTATTCTAAAAACTACTTGTTTATATTCTGATACAAAGCTTTGTGTATATATATTTGCTGCACATTTAAATTTTTCATGTCAGATATATGTTTTATTGCTTTGTTATTAATGTGAGTCTATAATTAGTGACCTTACCCACATAGGGGGAGATTGTTGGATCCCTAGTTGGATTTGGGCTAGGTTCACTAAGATAGGATGTTTGCCCCAACATGTATATCCAAGATCATGTATGAGTTCTAGAGTCTAGAACATGTCCTTAGAGTCAACACTGCTTGGACCAACCATCAATAGACTCAGAAAATGAGTTTGACGTTCGTCGAACTCAGGTCAACGAAAGTCGTGCTCAGCTCGACGAAATCAAAGACAATTCTCAGAGCTGAGCTCAACGAACTTGAATCTCAGGTCGACGAATTCCAGAGTATACTTCAACATTTCAAGTCCAGAATTCTTCACTTGACTCCAGTCGACGAACTTAGTTCTCAGGTCGATGATCTCTGGGCATTCTACTTCAACATCTTATTCCAGAAACAACTAAGTATTCTAAGTCCAGAATCACACTCCAGTAGACGAACTCACCTTCTCAGCTTGACGAAATTAGACTACAGTCTTGGCAAGATTTATCAAGTAGCAGTTAGAAGTTCTCAGCTCGACCAAACTAGTTCTCAGGTCGACAAACCTAGTTCTAAGGTCGACTATTTCTGGACACGTTACTTCAACATTCTTAAGTCCAAGAAACTTGGAATTTTGTTATTCAGTCGATGAAGTTATATTCTCAGCTCGACGAACTTGATGCACAGAATTGATAGGTCTAGAGAAAGCAGTTATCAGTTCTGTTGATGCACGAAAACGAACAGGGAGTCGGGCACCACCAGCTAACGGTTCGAGCACCGGGGGTAGGGAAGGAAAGGAGGAGACTGTCGACCAATCGGTTACTAGCGGTCGCGACTAAAGGACCGTAAAAGGGGGCCGCTGGCAGTGGCAACAGCAGAGTTCGCCCGCCGCGGCTTAAATGCCACTCTTGCGGCAGGCTTTCCTTTACTTAAAATGAGAAACAATTACACGAAAGGCAAAAGAGGAAGTCGGCCGGACTACAAGCCGCAAAACACTAGGCTTGAGACCGCAGCTCTTAACAGGCGAGCTCCTGGATCCCAGTCAGCGTGTCTTGGGGAGTGCACCCTCCCCCTATTTATATTCTCGGGGGCCTGCCCAAGCGGGCAGGGCTAAAGCTACCGGCTGCCCGGGGTACAGGAGAACCGAGCAGAGGTGAGGGGAAGCAAAAGATAAAAGAAACAAGAAAGGAGGGAAGCCGCGCGGCCTGGCGGATTCCTCCTGGCGAGCTGACGGCTGGGTCCTGGAGCCTTGGCGCTGAGCAGGGTCGGCGTTGGCAGCGGCCTGACATGGAGACCGCCCGGCTTGGGAGGCTTGGCGGCTTGAATACGCAGGCCGCCCGGTCTGGAAAGCTGCGCGGACAGGTCGCGGATTCCGAGCTTATCATAATCCCCGCACATTTTTAAGTTTCCAAAAAACTTCGAAAATGTAGAACTAAGCCGGAGACCGCGACTGCCTCATCGTCGTCTATAAAATCCCCTGGCCCTTGTCACTCTTCAAGATTCTTGCCGAGCCACGGGTCGCTACTCGCCACTTGCGGTCAGCATTTTGCAAGACGACGAGATCTTTCACAAGATGGATGTTATGTCTTCAATGTTAGCACGCAACAAGAAACCACCAGAAAAGAAGCAAAGCTGGAGCAAGAACTCGGATGATTCTGCCGGACAGTCTGCCAAGAAGATTGGGAAGCCGGAGACTTCAGCGGTTTCTGGACCTGAAAAGAGGCCGACTGAGACAGTCGGCGGATCATCGCAGGCCGCAGTAGATCCCAAAGCGGTCTCAAAGACTGCTCCACCTCAACCCGGAATTGCCAAATCCTTCGGCCTGACTTTCTCTCCATCAGGAGAACCACTGCTAAAAATCGGTGGGACGGAGGAGAAAAGTGTTGAATCTGGAAAACCGTCCGAATTGAAGGACAAGGTCGACGTAATCGTTGTGGACGACAACGAGCCGGAGAAGGTGCTGGACACCGAACAGATTTTGGGCGAACAGCGCAAGCAGACTGAAAAGGTGTTCGGTTCCTTGAAACGGCAGAAGGAAAGGCGCGAAACCCTTGAAGAAAGGATGAAGAGGAACATGAGGAAGTTGCACACCAGAAACCGGAATATTTCCGAAAAGACCGGCGCGGATAGTCTTCAACACAGGCCGCACGAGAAGGAGGTACCCGAGAACTCGCCCGCACCAGATTACAAGCCGAGCGAACTGGAGAGTACGCTCGTGGTTAGCGACTCGCTCAGTGAGCTCCTGAAGGGCATGGAGACCCTCCAGCGGCAAGACGCGCTATTATCGACACCAGCGGCTTCTGAGGAGGTTGACCGCCCCGATATCCAGGTTATTGGGGAGAAGCCTGGCGAACCAGCTTCCGCGGCTTCTGAAGGAGCCGAGAAACTGAAGCTTCGCGAGATGATGGAGGAGATGAAGAAACTGATCGCCGAGAAGCCGGTGGCGACCACACTTCCATTGCTGCAAGGTAAACACCGGGACGTCAGGCGAATTACTAAATTCTACAAGTCGCGGTCAAGGAAGAAGGGGGTGAACATAATATTAAATCCGCCGGCCAGCTTTTTCCTGACCACGGCTCAACTGAAAAGCCGAGCTAAGGAAGCCGAGCAGCTATGGAAAGAAAAGCTAAAGAGGATAGATCCTGAACGGCTCCGGCGGCCAGTGATTAAAATCCAAACCGCGGCCTCTGGAGGAGATAAACATCAAACCGGCGGTCTTATCCAACCGACTTCCTTACTAGAACCTCGCAACAATCCGGCTGAACCTGACTGCGGTTTCTCTTCTGCAGGTGTACCTGAGACCGCGATGAAACCGGGCGACTTGACGTCATTTTTGTCTATGCTACCACCGCCTCCGCCTCCAAGTGTTCGCGAGAAGGAGATGGCCGACTTCCAGAAGGACGTCGGCACGCTGCAGGCGGCTTTGAACGCGGCCACCGAAACCCTGCGGATTAAAGACGAAGAGCAGCGGGTTGCCCAGGAGGCCGCGGAAAAAAGGATCCAAGAGTTGCAAACCACCCTGGAGCAAGAGACCACAAGGTTGCAGACTGCGCTTGAGCAGGAGACCATGAGGTTGAAGTCAGCGATGGAGCAAGAGACTGCTAGGCTCCAGACCGCGAGGGTAGAAGAGACCGCCAGGCTCCAGACCGCGATGGAAACCGCGGAGGCGAAGATTGCTGAGATGCAGGTCGCCTTAGAGCAGGAAAGGACGGAGAAGTATTTGCTGATGGTCGCGCGGCTGGAAGGAGACCGAAAAGAGATCCCATATGCTTAAGGCGGCGAGAACCAAGACCTGCCAGTGGAGACCGGCGGAGAACAGCGGCCTGCTCTACCAACTTCTGGAGAGTTGCCGGGTACTGGCCGCTCGGCCTCTGGCGAGACTTCAAACCAACCGGAGGCCGCGGCGCCTAGACAGGTCGCAGTTCCAAGCGGGCTCGGGGGTCAGGGGATCCCAATGATCCCATTTGCGAGAGTGGAACGCGACACTGCGCGGGTTCATCGGTCTCTGCATGCGCTTCATAATATGGTTAGCCAGGTGTACGTTGCGATTGTGCAGACCGGTGAACAGGTCGCGCACATAGGACGAGACAGGCCGGAGGATGACAAGCGATTCTGAGCGACTTGAGAGAACTAAGCCGCGCGGACAATTGATTATTATGTTGTAATATATATTTTTTTCTCTGGATGTTGAACTATTTGATTGTTGTAAACTGCTGTATTTTATTATGCTGCGAACTGAATGCGGCTTATGCGGTTTGTATTTATAATCCACATGCCTGCTGCTTTGTTCTGAAAAACTTAAGTATAGGATAGTAGCCGAGCGGTCTCGCGAACAGAGCGCCGGTTTGAATATTTGATGCCCACATGATTCGCCACAGAATTATTCTAAGTGCAGGTATATAGCCGTGTGGACTGACAGACTAAACTGCGGCTTGGCCATTAAGCTGATCTGTACTTCCAGCGGGCTTAGGCCGCGCGGCATTACGACTAGCCGCGATTTGACGTTGGGCACTGTACCTTCACAGATTTTCTATAAATAGCGCTGACCCCGGAGATTTCATCACAAATCAAAAAGGATGCGGGCTAAGTCCAAGTCGTCGCGGTCTGACAAGACCACTGCGGTTAGGACTGATGCGGCCTCCGCTTTCCACTCTGCTGATCACAAAGAATGCTGGCTTACAAAAGCCGAGCTGGAGGATTTTGTTGAGAAGCACATGCAGGGAAGTCCGCTGGTCGCGCGGCTTCCCCGACAGGACGAGCGGATCAACTCCTCGCACGCAAATCAGATAGCGGTCCCGATCGACCACTTTGACTGCGGCTTCAGCTTCCCGGTCATGCTGGAGGCCGTAGCGGTCTTCGACCACTACGGAGTTGTGCCCGAACAACTACCCCCAAACTCGATAGCCGCCATATATATCTTCATCTCCTACCTGAGGTCGGAAAGAGTCCGCTTCTCTATGAGGCTCTTCCGGGAATGCTTTTCGGTGCGGTCTATCCCGGACTCCGGGACAAAGATCTTCCGGGGGCACCTCTACTTCGGCTGCAGAGGGCTGAAGATAGTGAACCTGGCGAACAAGATCGCGAACTGGTCCGACCGGTTTCTCATATTCGAGGGAAACCTGGGGTTGCTGCCAGTCGACCCCCAGATCCGCGAAGAGGCCTCCTTTGGCAGCAGCGGCTTGGACGTCGTCGAGAAGGAGATCTACAACTTCTTCAAAGGCGAGCGGCTTGATGTAAACCACTACATCCCGCTGTTGCCGTCGCTAGTGGGAATCGAAGCGGAAGATAGTAAGCTCCAAGCCGGCCGACCTGATATCTTAGCCGCACGGACTGGAAACTAACTTTGCCTTTATCTTTGCAGCTGCTGTGGCGGTCCCGCTGAACAAGCCGCAAACTCCTGGCGGTCTGACTCTCACTCAAAGAGAGAAGAGAGCGAGGCGTGCCAAGCCGGCGTGGGTTGTGGAGGAGGAGGAGTCGGCCTCCTCTGGAGAGTTTATGCTGCAAGGAATGGGCAGCAGCCTGAAGGACCTTCACGGCGATCCGGCCTTGCGGTGGAGTCCGGACGGCAAGTCAGTGACGATCTCCACCGCCCTCCCCTACTGGGGGGAAGAAGAAGTAAGCCGCCATGCGAGCGTGGTTGGCGGCGCGCTATATGGCAAGCGCAACTTGAAGGCGATGCGCCAAGTTCCACCAGACGACCTGCCGTGGCTAGCCGCGCAAGTCGGGGCAAGGAGCTTCGTGGCAAGTCACTTCATGGGCCTTGCCTACAAGCAACTAATGAAGGAGAACAGCGGCCTGAAGAGGCAGTTAGTGGAACAACAGGAAGAGAACAAGAGACTAAAGGAAAGGAAGGCGGTAAGACATTACCGTTACTCGTGCGGTTAGCTTTATGTAACCACGCGGCCTTACCTTTATCTTTTGTTTGCAGGAAATGTACAACCCGGCCAACCCCATCTTCCAAGATCAAGTCTTCCCGCAACTCGTCCAGGGAATCGATGGAGCGCTTAACCACCTCCGGGACCTTGGAGGCTTCGCGACCGGCTTCACCGATTTTACTTGCGCCGACATCTACCCCACCCTGAAAGAGCAGGTGGCCGACGTCTACAGGTCGATCAAGGGCAAGATCAAGGTCGGGGAAGAAGTCGGCGAGGTGGAGGAAGACGTCGAGGTAGAGGGCGGCCAGGGAAGCTCAAGTGCACGCACATCGTCTGAGTCCGGCGGTCAAGAATCTGAGACCGCGCGGCCAGACTCGACAACTTATGGCGGTTCAGGGAGCTCAGCGACCAGCAGCGGATACACTGAATCCCCCGTCGATATCGGCGATGGCGGTGATTTGGATTCTCCTGCGACTAAGAAGCTTAAACCGGGCGATTAGAAAATCTTTATCTTGTTTTTGTATTTTGAACTTTTTTGGAAATCGGCGGTATTATTTTTTTGTAACCGCGCGATTAATGCTATGTAATACTTAATGAGATAGAAATGAAGGCAATTTTACCTTTCTCTTCACTACGTCTCATTTTCTTACTCGTTTAAGTCCGCACGGTCTCAGCATAACTTCCGATTTAATAAAATGCAAGCACATAAACCGGTCTGAGTTCACACTGCGACTTCAACGAAGTTACCCGCAAGAGACATACATTTCCCTGCGGTTTATTCCGGAATGCTCGTCGACAATAAGCCGAGCGGCTAACCAATTAAACCGCAATTTGCCTTAATGAATCACTCAATGTTATCTGTTGGAAGAGCTGATTGACCTTGGCTTGCTTATAGATAAACCGTGACCGCTAAGCCGCGCGGCTACCTGTCGCAGTCGCCAAACATCTATAACATTGAAGTATAAGATCGCGGCTAGGGCGAACTCTGAAACGAATTGCCCATTTGATACAAAGAACAAGAATAGAGGAACAATCCTCGGCTTTCGATAATACATGTCGATATAGGCATATGGAAGCCGAGAATTTTTGTGACGACAGTTCGCTGATTAGCTAATATAATTAATACCATAGAAGTCGGCGGATCAAAGCCAGGAATTACGTGCCAGACGCAGGTCGGCCGACTTCCTGTCCATATGAATAATAAACCGGCAATTGATATATGAAAGCCAAATAAGATACTGAATAACGGATAGGAAGACGTAAGTCGGCCGAGTTCCCAAATATATTAATAATAATCCGGCGGGTAGGCAAATAACTTAAGCCGGAATATGTAACCGGGCGGCCTGTGTAATACAACCTGTGCAGGCCGCTTAATAAAACCGCGAGGTAGCGGATAGGCTCGTGTTGTCCTGCAAAAATAGGTGAAGACATGCACTTATGTGTCAATGTGGGCAGGTGCGTGCGGCAGTACTTTCCACACAAAGAACACATAAGCGGGATTGAAATTCTTAATATCCACGGCCGATGTCAAGCGGGACAAGTACGCAACGTCTGCGACTGAAGTCAAGCAGGACAAGTACGCAATGTCTGCGACGAAGGTCAAGCGGGACAAGTACGTAATGTCTGTCTGTGACTGAAGTCATGCGTGACGGGTACGCAATGTCTGCGACTGAAGGCCAAGCGGAATTTCCACTACACATCTGCGACTGAAGTCAAGCGGGATGTGGAGGGCTTAAGAATTCAAAAGGGGGCTCTTGCCCCTACATGCATGCATATTGACATAAAAGGTAAAGCTAAAAAATAAGCTTCAAATGAAAAAATAACGTTTGCATGATGTTAAGGATGTGGAAAAGGATATATGTCTGCAGTTTTAGCATGCCCCATTAATACCAATCGTGAAGGGGACGTTATATACCATTCTGAACATAAGCATTTCTCATCATATAAAGAAAGAGAAATCCCTGCTTGAACCATTGAGTAAGAAATGGAAGATTGCCTTAGAGAATTACTGAATGACATATTCTTGCAACTTTCCAGCTCTTGCAAGTTGATTAGCCAATTCCCTGAGAGCTATGCAATCTTCTGCTAGATGACCAATATCTTTATGATACTTACAAAAAAGCTTCTCGTGTCGATACTTGATTTTCGATTTCATACGTCGAGGCTTCTTGAACTCAGGCATTCCTTGAATGATTATCAAAAGATCTTCCATAGAAATTTTGAACTTAACATACTTACCTGAACCTTTCTCACGCTTTGGAGTTTTACTCTGGAGAAGAGGAGGAGACTTGCAATATTCAACTTGCGAAACATCTTGGGAGGAAATAGATTGCTGTTGACCAGAATTCCCTCGAGATTGTTTAGCCATTTGATTCTGAAACGAAACATAACCTTTATTTGCCTCTTCGCCTATTATGAACGTATTAACTATATCAATAAGATCTCCGTAGCTTTTGGGATACTTTGTGGTGAGCTTGAATTTCAATGGGCCTTCTTGAAGTGCATTTATGAAAGCATGCAAGTAATAGTCTTGATGGACGCTACAAACATCCAGAACCTCCTTTTGAAACCGATCAACAAAATCTGGATTAGACTCGTCGATTCCTTGCTTGATTCGGAAGAGAGCTCCAACGTCTCTTTTCCGCTTCCTGTAAATAGTGAATCTAGAAATAAATTGACTTCGAAGATCCTCAAAGCTGGTTACTGATCGAGGTGGGAGGCTATAAAACCATTCCCTTGCAACATTGCCAAAAGACATAACAAAGAGTTTGCATTTTACTCCATTTGACACGTTTCTCAGTGAAACAGCTGATTCAAAAGCTTGCAAATGAGAAAACGGATCATCACATCCAGAATACTCCGGGAGACGTGGTACTCTGAAGTTATCGGAGACAGTATCCCACCGAATACGATTAATGAATGGAGAAGGGGCCTCTTCTTCTTCTTTATAAAGAGGTTCATTTGCAACAGATTCTAGTCCACGCTCAACACTGTTTGCAAAAACTTCTCTATGAGGGTCAACAAACTCACTATTAAAATACGAACAATCCTGCACTTTTGAGAGATCTGTAGTAACTGAGATGTTGTTGGATTTATTCTGACCCTTAGCAGGATTCATCTTGAAAAGAGGGAAATAGCTAAACTTTTTCAAGAGACCGTAGAATAGCGGCGGCTTGAAGGGCGGCTAGACGGTGCAACAAGCTGACAAGAATACCGGGAGGAAAACCGAGCGGGTAGAAAGCCAGGTTCTATAGTGCTGGAGGCGGGCTGAAAACCTTAGCCGGCGAAGCCGCGGCTTGCTCGACAGGCCGCCGAACTCTAGAGGATAGAGCGGTCTAATTAGCTAGACCGCTGATTTCATCGATTAGTCGAGATCTGAAGGTCGCGTGTTAACTGTTGATGCACGAAAATGGACAGGGAGTCGGGTACCACCAGCTAACGGTTCGAGCATCGGGGGTATGGAAGGAAAGGAGGAGACTGTCGACCAATCGGTTACTAGCGGTCACGGCTAAAGGACCGTAAAAGGGGGATGCTGGCAGCGACAACAGCAGAGTTCGCCCGTCGCGGCTTAAATGCCACTCTTGCGGCGGGCTTTCCTTTACTTAAAATGAGAAACATTTACACGAAAGGCAAAAGAGGAAGCCGGCCGGACTACAAGCCGCAAAACACTAGGCTTGAGACCGCAGCTCTTAACAGGCGAGCTCCTGGATCCCAGTCAGCGTGTCTTGGGGAGTGTACCCTCACCCTATTTATAGGCTCGGGGGCCTGCCCAAGCAGGCAGGGCTAAAGCTACCGGCTGCCCGGGGTATAGGAGAACCGGGCAGAGGTGAGGGGAAGCAAAAGAGAAACAAACAAGAAAGGAGGGAAGCCGCGCGGCCTGGCGGATTCCTCCTGGCGAGCTGACGGCTGGGTCCTGGAGCCTTGGCGCTGAGCAGGGTCAGCGTTGGCAGCGGCTTGACATGGAGACCACCCGGCTTGGGAGGCTTGGCGGCTTGAATATGCAGGCCGCCCGTTCTGGAAAGCTGCGCGGACAGGTCGCGGATTCCGGGCTTATCAAGTTCTTAGGTCGACGATCTTGGATCTCAGCTCGACGAACAACTATTATCTGGTCGACGAACTTGACTTCTCTGTTCGACGAACTCTGGACACAGATCGACGAATTCTGCTCAACGAATTCTGTAAAGTTCCAGACTTAGAAATTTCTCTCCCTCTGTCTCTTTTTTATTGCAATAATTCCTGAGTAATCAATGCATAAATAAATATTCTGTGAATATGACCGTTATAAGCAATCATTGATTACGGTCTTCAACATGATTATTGCTTGCCGTTTTCCATGGGACAGTTGAGGAAACTAATCAATGCAAATATTATCCAGGCCGTCAGAAATCAATGCAGAAAAGAATTCAAATTTCAAAAGGAAATTTATATTGAAAATATAAAAGAGATTTTCTTTCTCTTCCTGTGTAGTGTAGTAGTCAGAAAAATACAGTGAATAAGCATCTTATTCTTCCCTCTCGACAGCACACTGAGAAATAAGAGAGAGAGATACTTACAGAGAATATAGAACACAGTAATATAGAGAAACAAGCCCTAGACCAGAGAAAGAACATCAAGTTGAAGAAGAAGAAGAAGAAGAACAACCATTCAAATCAAGAGTCTTCTTCTGTCTTCATTCCAGGATTCTTCAAAGGACAACAAACATTTTATCTATCAAGAAGTTTCTGGAGTTCTTCTGGTCAAAGCAAAAGTTTGAAGACCTATCACCCTGCAGCAAGGCTTCAACTTCGTGAACCATTCTATATCTCAGGGGGAGCCTTTGCTAACATCATTTTTCCACTAGAGTCTTCTCAGTTGTATCTGAGAAAGAGAAGACAAAATCACTCTCTCACCCCCCACTGTATAAAGGGTTCTTAACTCCCTTCAAAAGTTATTCCTAGTTGCAAGTTACCTAATAAAAAGACTTGAGGATTAGTTTTTGAGCACCTAATCAAAAGCTCATTGGTGGCAGTCACCTGATCAAAAACTTGAGTGGATTCCTACCAGGGTGGTAGAAGAGTGGATGTACCCAGGTTGGGGAACCACTATAAAATTCTTGTGTTGTCTGGGTTGCTCTTTTCTTTTGTTCTTGTTGTGGCTGTGCTAGCTAGGTTGTTGTGTTGGTATTTTTAATTTAATTTCTGCAGCACTAGTAATAGATTGAATTAATTAGAAAAAATTTTATAAACCCTAAATACTCTATTCACCCCCTCCCCCCTCTAGAGTATTTCAGATCTAACCCCTAGCTTTCAGAACCAGAATTGGTGTCCCCTCAGCATCTCCAGATGTGGGAGATGCAGAGACTCGGGGGTATGGCATATCCCCCGCCAGAGTGCTTCAACTGTCATCAGATGAGACATATCCGGAGGAACTGCCCCATGAGGGTGGCACCACCTCCAGCACCACCGACTACCCTACCAATTCAGTTTTTTGGAGGCCAAGGATGTTGTCACAACCCGCATTTTTTCCGAATTTAAGAAGTATCAGAGTACGAGAAAACACGCGTCATGATGCCACGTCGAACAGGGGATAACTGTCGACGTTCAGGCGAACACCATCTAACCATACTATGAAAATTCGCAAGTTTAATGATTAGAAAAATCAGTTATATTTTAAAGGCCGTATCCCTCGACTCGGTGGATCATCTAGTCCACGGTTTAAATACTATACTTATACGCAGCGGAAAATACTTTATTCACATTTGACATCCTAAGAGAGTGCATAAGTGACCCTCGAGGTCAACTTATACTATGCAAGACTCTAGATTTTTTTTTATATTATAAGTAAGAAAATGGTCCTTTTTACGTTGCTTAGAAAGTAGTGTATGAGTTTTATAAAACATGCTGATCATGAGATATACTTATAATAGTGTTTTTTTTAGGTTTAAAAGCAACTAGCAACCTAGCATAAATCTTCCCGAGAGCAAGTAGACTATCTCCAAAAAGGTAGCAGTAAAAGAAACATATCTAGTATCATAACGTAAAACTTCCAGTGGGCGCCAACAAACTGACACGAACTCACTGGCAAGTATGTATGTCTATAAGATAACAAAAAAACTACCTCACAACAGCAAGAGAAAGATCCCAACAACTCAAGGGATCACCAGCAACACCACAGCAAATCTAGTCGCCTACCCAGCTACTAATCAGAACCTGAGGCATTCAGAAAAGAAAAGAATACTTCAGCAAGTAAAATAAGAGATTCTGAATTAGAGCATTAAATCAAAATAGAACAAAGAGAGTAAGTAAACATGATAGAAAAAACAAACACTGTCCAAGGTAAGCAAAAGTACACCAAGTACCAGGTATCAACAACAAGCCCTGCCCCAATCCCTGCAGAGGCTACAAGGCAAAAGACAAGAAAACTTGCCACAATATGCTGCATTCTACAAGGAAGAAACACCTAACAGTCCTAATTTGTGAGTTAATGGCAGTAGTAATAAACATAGACCTGAGTTGGTGACCAAAAATAGTCCCCCAAACAAAACAGTTCCAACTAAAAATAAAATTTCACTGTGTCAGCACAAAACCACCAAAAATCCAGCCCGTACCTGGGATTAAAAGGATGGCGGCCACAACAATACCCAGCCCGTAACTGGGACTAAAACGTGGCGGCCACGGCTCGCACACAAAACATCCCGCTCCTTTAGAACGTCAAAATACCACTACCTGCCATAACCCACGATTCGGCCCTCAAAACAAAGGAAGAACGAAAGGCCGACAAGACATCCCACCTAGGAGGTAATCACTCGGTAAGAAAAGAAATTGAAAAGGAATAAATCCCAGCTTACAGAAATCATCAATCTCAGGAAAATCGTCGAACTCAGATCTCAGGAAAATCGACGAACGCAGATCACGAAAAATCATCGAACTCCGTTTGACGATTTTTCGTCGAACGCAGGTCACGGGAAATCATCGAACTCCGTTCGACGATTTGCTTTTGTCGAACACAAGTCACGGGAAAATCGTCGAACTCAGTTCGGCGATTTTCGTCGGACCCAGAACTCAGGCAAATCGTCGAGCTCAGCTCGACGATAATTACCGAACTCAGATCGACGATCTTCGTCGATCACAGGCAACTGGAGATCGTCGATCTCAGTTCGACGATCTTCGTCGAACTCAGGTCGACGATCTTCGTCGATCACAAGCAACCAGAGATCGTCGATCTCAGTTCGACGATCTTCGTCGAGCTCAGGTCGACGACCTTCGCAGAACTGGCTGTGTTCTGTACACCGCAATCCTGTACAACCACCTTCATTTCCGACCAATCCTCTTAGCCTAATTCGATCATATTACTCGCAATGTAAGTATGAAAACCCACTGCTACTAGTTCTAGGGCTGATAGGCTAATTGCTACCCAAACCGAGATTCACAGGGAGCAATTTGATAATAAAAAGAAGCAAGACTACAGCAACCTGGCCGGAAACTTGGAGTTTCAGAACTTGAGAAAATGCAAAAAGAAACATAAAGGAGCATTTATGATTTAAGATCCACGTGATTTTGACGGAAAAATAGAGCAAAATAACAATCTCGAGAAACATGAATGATTACAGCAAGTATGACCATGAAAAGGAGAAGAAAATCTTGGCAAGGGTAGGAGCACCACTTGCCTCAAATTAAAGCGAAGCTTGGTCGGCCCCTTCCCTCACTCTCGAATCTAGCCGCAAAGAACTAAGCTGAGAAATCTGGAGATTTCAGGAGGAAGAAGGGTCATGCCGAGAATTTCAAACCTCTAAAACGATTACGAAAACTAGAAAACTTACAGTATGAATGTAGATCTAAGCGAGAGCAATCCAGGCCGACTCTCAAAATCGAATTCCGACCGCTAAATCTCCCGGAATCGGCGGTGGAAGGCAAGGCTGTCCGCCGGTTTTCTTCCACTCATGAACAGGACAACGATTATTCTCTCACGGAAGGAGACGATGAATAGTCTCATTTTTTGTCTTAAGGCTATATATATGCATAGACACGTCTTATCAGCCTTAACTGCCACCTAAAAGCCGCTGGATTCATTTCAAGCTTTATTAATTAATTATTTGCATCCATTATTATTAACACATCAAAACGACGCGAAAACCGAACCACCTCGGAATCCGACGAAATTCACACCGTAGCTAATTACCCACGCTACGAACGCAACGGCGAAGTCGAAATCAACTTTCGACGAATAAAACTCGGGTTATCACTACCTGAAGCCAAAACACAAGCATCCCCCGAGAGGCCTCACCGGTCACCAAAACAGACCCAGCTTGCTAGGGAATCTTGCCAAAAAAGGCTACTAACAACCACACAAGGAACCTAAAGAGCTAAGACCACGCTCTAACAAATGACACATGCCGGAAATGCGTCAACGTAACGCCAAACGAGAATTAAATAATCGCAGAAAAATCGGGGGCGTTACAGTCACTCCCCCTAAAAGAAAGTTTCGGCCCGAGACTTTACGTACACAACTTCTACTATAGAAGGAAAGTAACAAAATAAGAGTTACTAGAAATAAAACGTACCAATCAAATCAAGGGAACAGATGAGGGTGAGCCTCCCTCATAGCCGACTCTAGCTCCCATATCACGCTTTCCAAATCCTGATTCTTCCATAGAACTTTCACCATTGGGATAGACTTTGTCCGCAGCACCCGATCTTGAGTATCCAAGATGCGGACCGGCACCTCAACATATGAAAGATTAGGCTCCAACTAAGGCACAACATCCAAGACTTGCCCACTGCTTGGCACAGACTTCCGTAATTGGCTTACATGAAACACATTATGAACATCTGAGAAATTTGCTGGCAAATCCAATCTATATGCTGACACGCCAATCCGCTAAACAATCTTAAACGGCCCCACATACCTCGGAACCAATTTCCTGTTCTTACCGAACCTCTTAACACCATCCATCGGGGAAACCTTTAGAAACACAAGGTCCCCTACAGAAAACTCCTGGTCAGACCTACGCCAGTTGGCGTTCTTCTCATATCTCTCTTGAGCTATACGAAGCTTTTCCCGAATAAGCTTCACTGCGACTTCCATTTCCTCAAGCGCATTCAGACCCAACAAAGGCCTCTCACCGACCTCGGTCCAAAACAAGGGAGTTTTGCAGCGCCTCCCATACAAAGCTTCAAATGGAGCCATTTGCAAGCTCTCCTGGTAACTGTTGTTGTATGCAAATTCCATAAGTCACAAACGCTCATCCCACGCTCCACCGTGGTCCAATATGTAGCACCTGATCATATCCTCAACTATCTGGTCCACTCGCTCAGTCTGACCATTGGTCTGTGGGTGGTAAGCTGTAGAATACCTCAAATCTGTACTCAAACCCTCTTGCAAACTCCTCTAGAAGCGAGATGTAAAACGGGAGTCTCGATCCGAAATGATGCTAACTGGCATACTGTGCAATCTGATGACCTCATCCAAGTACAACTCTGCTATCTTTTTCATCGGATAGTCAATCTTGTACGGCACGAAGTGAGCACACTTCGTCAGTCTATCCATTATAACCCAAATAGAATCAAATCCCCTTGGAGATCTCGATAAGCATGTAATGAAGTCCATAAAAATACTTTCCCACTTCCAAGTATGGATCTCTAATGGAGTAAACTTGACACCTGGCCTTCCATGATCGGCCTTCACACGCTTGCAAGTGTGGCACTCAACAACAAATCGGGCTATATCACCCTTCATCCCATACCACCAGGCAATCTGCTTCAATTCATGATACATCTTTGTAGATCCTGGATGGTAGGCCACACTGGATCCATGAGCCTCTCTGCAAATCATAACCCTGATGTCTCCAGCAGCGGGGATGCAAAATCTGTCACGGTACTTCAAGGTACCCGCATCATCAATAGAAAAATCTGGTAACTACCCTCTCTCAGCCCTGAGGTATAAGTGCAGAAGATCCGGATCATCCTTCTGGTGCAACCTGGTAAGTGAAATCCAAGACGGATCTGCCACTGCCAAACTGCTCTGCATGTCACAGCGTCCCACGGAAATATCCATCAGGAGGAACTCTTCCACTAAACGATCGGCGGTGAGATTAAAGATCTTCCCTGTCTTCCGGCTCAGGGCATCGGCCACCACATTGGCCTTGCCTGGATGATACTGTATCTCCACATCATAATCGGCCACATACTCTAGCCACCGCCATTGGCGCAGATTCAACTCCTTCTGAGTGAACACATACTTTAGACTTTTATGATCTGTGAAGATCTTGCACTGAGCACCATAATATAGATGCCTCCATAGTTTTAGCGCATAAATCACCCCTGCAAACTCAAGGTCATGCGTTGGGTAATTTCTCTCATGAGTCTTTAGTTGCCTTGACCCATATGCAATCACTTTCCCAGCCTGCATCAAAACGCCACCCAGACCAACATATGAAGCATCCACGTACACATCATACTCCATGCCCTCAGTAGGTAGGTTCAGAACCGGAGCAGTGCACAATCTGTTCTTTAGTTCCAGGAAGACTTCTTCGCACTTCTCTCTCCAAACAAAGGTCGTGTTCTTCTGAGTCAATCTTGTCAAAGGTGCAGCCAGGGTAGAGAAACCCTCCACGAACCTCCTGTAGTAGCCGGCCAACCCCAGGAAGCTTTTAATCTCCTTGGGCATGCCCGGCCTGCTCCAATCCATCACTGCTGTGATCTTTTCCGGGTCGACCGAGATCCTATCATTATTCACCACGTGGCCCAGAAACGAGACCTGAGGCAACCAAAATTCACACTTGCTCATCTTGGTGAATAACTTGTGGTTCCTCAATTCCGATAGAACCAAGCGCAGATGTTGCTCATGCTCTTCAGCACTGCGAGAGTAGATCAACACATCATCGATGAATACCACCACGAACTTGTCTAGAAAGTCCTTGAACACCCGGTTCATCATATCCATGAAAGCTGATGGTGCGTTGGTCAAACCAAACGACATCACTAGAAACTCAAAGTGTCCATGCCTCGATCTAAACGCAGTCCGTGGAATATCTGCCTCACGGATCCTGAGCTGATGATAGCCAGAACGAAGATCGATCTTGGAAAATACCGTGCTAACACGCAACTGATCAAATAAGTCATCGATCCTCGGCAGAGGGTACCTGTTCTTAATGGTGACTTTGTTCAGCTCCCTATAATCGATGCATAGACTCATCGACCCATCCTTCTTCTTCACAAATAGAACAGGAGCACCCTAAGGCGACAAACTCGGCCTGATAAAACCTTTTGCCAACAACTCGTCCAACTGGACTCGCAACTCCTCCAACTCACGAGGGGCCATCCGATACGGCGCCTTAGCAATAGGAGGCGTACCCGGTTCCAAATCAATCACAAACGCAAAATCCCGCTCGGGGGAAGACCAGGAAGGTCATCAGGAAAAACACCAGAGAAACTACGTACAATAGGAATCTCCTCCAAGCGCGGTACACTGACAGCAGTCCCAACCACCGTGACTAAACAAGCAAAACAATCAGAATGAAACAGCTTCTGAGCACATACCGCAGAAACAATAGGAGAATCCTAGCACGGATCTGCATACACACTTCCAGGCTGACCGTTGTCCTTGATAAAGTCCAATTGTTTCCCTTTGCACTGAATAACTGTATCATACTTAGACAACCAGTCCATGCCCAGAATAACATCAAAGTCCTCTAGATCGATCATCTTCAAGTCTGCCTTCGCAAGAAAGTCCCCCAAGAAAATAGGGCAATCCAGAATGCCCAAATCTGACAACACATCTTCACCAGAAGGCAACTTGATGCGGAAGATATCACGAACTTGATCTAGAATCAACCGATAACGCTTTACAAAAGCTCTAGCCACAAATGAGTGGGTAGCGCCGGAGTCGAACAGAACACGCGCCCAACGGTTCTTCACCTTAAATTTCTCTATAGGAGTATATATAAGCAACTAAGAAACTACCAAAACCAAAAACTATAACCATTCTAGCAAATAAAACTTTCAGGCTAGGAAAACGACTAACCTGAGATGACCTTAGTCGAATATTGAGCCTCCTCGGAAGAGATCACGTTCAGCTTTCCTTTGCCCTTGTCCACACGCTGAGGCGGAGGTAAAGCCTAAAGTGGAAATTCCTGAAGAATAGGCTGGACCTGAGGACACCTTGTCTTGATATGGCCCTTCTGTCCACACTGATAGCAGACTTTATCCTTGGACCAACACTGGGCAGCATCATGCCCGGGTCGCTTGCAAAAAGAACAAGAAACATCCTTCCTAGGAGCACCTTGAATAGCATGAACTTGCTCCTTCTTCTGAGCTCCCGCCTTCTTGAAACACCTCTCAACAGGGTGGCCTGACCGGCCACAGAAGCTACACACTACCTTGCTTTTTTTTCCCGAAGCAGCATCGAGTACCTAGAGGTTCTTCTCTTCAGCAGACTTCCTCTTGTCCTTCCTCATTTGCTGGCCTCTGTTATTTTCGGTCTCAATCGCCTCCACTTTCAGAGCAGCCTCCACTACCCCTGCATAAGTCTCTGATCCATAAGCACTGGCTAACTGCTGAACCTCGCTCCTCAAGCCACCAAGGAACCGCTTGACTCGATCAGCTTCAACACTCACCAACCCAGGGGAAAACCGGCTCAACTTACATAACTCTATCTCGTACTCACTGACCGTGAGTTACCTTTGCTTTAGGTGAAGGAAGTCATTCATTAGTCGGTCACGCTCGACCGAAGGCAATAAC
The DNA here is from genome assembly GCA_039583875.1 of Platanthera guangdongensis. Lineage (NCBI taxonomy): Eukaryota > Viridiplantae > Streptophyta > Magnoliopsida > Asparagales > Orchidaceae > Platanthera > Platanthera guangdongensis. The sequence goes on along the minus strand of CM077152.1, from coordinate 183,799,184 downwards.
TTCCTCAACATCATCTCCTTGAATAATCCCCAAGAACAACCAGCCACCAAGCTCTCCTTTTCCCTAAGACACCAGCTCTTAGCCAAACCCTTTTGCTGATAGGCGGCTATCATTACTCTCTGATCATCTGCAATACCGAAGTACGAGAACATCTCCTCCATGGAGATCAGCCAATCATCTATGACCATGAAATCTGCCTTCCCATCATATGTAGGAGGGCTAAGTCTCTGAAACTGAGAAAAAAAGGCCACCTCTGCTGGCACCACCACTGGGGGTCTCAGGGGAGCAGGAGGGGGAGGAGCAGCTGACCCCCCTGCAGGGGCTTGCACCCCCTGAGTCGGTCATGCCACAACTACCATAAGAGACTGGATCTGGGCCTGCATCTGCACCATCTGCCTAGTCAAGAAATCGTTGCTCTGCCGCAGGCTCTCGATCACCGCATCACTCTGCCCTCCTGAAGACTCACCCTCAAACAGGGGAGTCGACCTAGTCGAAGGACGTCTCGCCATCCTAAAACCATAAAAACTGAGGTCAAAACCAAGTTCAACAGTTGGAACAAACTACCAGTACAGACAATACATACATAAATATGAACTTTTAACTGCTATACTTGCTCTGGGATTTTATTTGTTTAACAAAAGTGATGATATGCCTAACCTAGGATGGTTAACCACCACAAAATAACTCTTGTGCCTTGATCGGGAATGCATGAATTTATATTCTTTTTCTTATTTAAAACCATGTGTGTACATATGTCATCCTGCAAATCTTTAGCTTGGCACGTTGTGCTTATGCAATGTTATGTTATGCATGATTGTGCTATGCATTCTAAAAAGGCCCTAATGCATGTTATGAGTGGCGTACGCATGAAAATGGTATGCATCCCATACTACATAACATTCTCATGCAACAAAAAAGAAACGTGTTAGTCGCATTCATGTGGTGAGGTTATGCATCCCATACAACATAACCCTCACATGTTGCCCCTATGGTGGATTCATATATAGACACATATTATGCATCCCATACTACATAATATGCCCCGTATACTTCATGTTATGCTATGAGTATAGTGTTTGTGCTTCAGCCAAGACGTGCTGATGACATATCAGTGTGTTTATGATATGATGCTAAACATCTAATGCCTACAAGGAAAGGATGCCCGACAAATTGTCAAGCAACCTCCCTCTGATACCAACTGTCACAACCCGCATTTTCTCCGAATTTAAGAAGTATCAGAGTACGAGAAAACACGCATCGTGATGCCACGTCAAACAGGGGTTAACTGTCGATGCTCAGGTGAACACCATCTAACTAGACTATGAAAATTCGCAAGTTTAATGATTAGAAAAATCAGTTATATTTTAAAGGCTGTATCCCTCGACTCGGTGGATCATCTAGTCCACGGTTTAAAAACTATACTTATACGCAGCGGAAAATACTTTATTCACATTTGAAATCCTAAGAGAGTGCATAAGTGACCCCCGAGGTCAACTTATACTATGCAAGACTCTAGATTTATTTTATATTATAAGTAAGAAAATGATCATTTTTACATTGCTTGGAAAGTAGTGTATGAGTTTTATAAAACATGCTGATCATGAGATATACTTATAATAGTGTTTTTTAGGTTTAAAAGTAACTAGCAAGCTAGCATAAATCTTCCCAAGAGCAAGTAGACTATCTCTAGAAAGGTAGCAGTAAAAGAAACATATCTAGTATCATAAGGTAAAACTACCAGTGGGCGTCAACAAACTGACACGAACCCACTGGCAAGTATGTATGTCTATAAGATAGCAGAAAAACTACTCACAATAGCAAGAGAAAGATCCCTACAACTCAAGGGATCACCAGCAACACCACAGCAAATCTAGCTGCCTACCCGGCTACTAATCAGAACCTGAGGCATTCAGAAAAGAAAAGAATAACTCAGCAAGTAAAACAAGAGATTCTGAATTAGAGCATTAAATCAAAATTGAAAAAAGAGAGTAAGTAAACATGACAGTAAAAATAAACACTGTCCAAAGTAAGCAAAAGTACACCAAGTACCAGGTATCAACAACAAGCCCTGCCCTAATCCCTGCAGAGGCTACAAGGCAAAAGACAAGAAAACTTGCCACAATATGCAGCATTCGACAGGGAAGAAACACCTAACAATCCTAATTTGTGAGTTAAGGGCAGTAGTAATCAATATGGACCTGAGTTGGTGACCAAAAATAGTCCCCCAAACAAAACAGTTCCAACTAAAAATAAAATTTCACTGTGTCAGCACAAAACCACCACAAACCCAGCCCATACCTGGGATTAAAAGGGTGGCGGCCACAGCAATACCCAGCCCGTACCAGGGACTAAAAAGTGGCGGCCACTGCTCGCACACAAAACATCCCGCTCCTTTAGAGCGTCAAAATACCACTACCTGCCATAACGCACGATTCGGCCCTCAAAACAAAGGAAGAACGAAAGGCCGACAAGACATCCCCCCCCCTAAGAGGTAATCACTCAGGAAGAAAAGAAATTGAAAAGGAATAAATCCCAGCTTACAGGAATCGTTGATCTCAGGAAAATCGTCGAACTCAGATCTCAGGAAAATCGACGAACGCAGATCACGAAAAATCAACGAACTCCGTTCGACGATTTTTCGTCGAACCCAGGTCACGGGAAATCGTCGAACTCCGTTCGACGATTTGCTTTTGTCGAACACAAGTCACGGGAAAATTGTCGAACGGAAACGATTTTCGTCGGACCCAGAACTCAGGCAAATCGTCGAGCTCAGCTCCACGATAATCGCCGAACTCGGATCGACGATCTTCGTCGATCACAGGCAACCGTAGATCGTCGAACTCAGTTCGACGATCTTCATCGAACTCAGGTCGACGATCTTCGTCGATCTCAAGCAACCAGAGATCGTCGATCTCAGTTCGACGATCTTCGTCGAACTCAGGTCGACGATCTTCGTCGATCACAAGCAACCAGAGATCGTCGATCTCAGTTCGACGATCTTCGTCGAGCTCAGGTCGACGACCTTCGCAGAACTGGCTGTGTTCTGTACACCGCAATCCTGTACAACCACCTTCATTTCCGACCAATCCTCTTAGCCTAATTCGATCATATTACTCGCAATGTAAGTATGAAAACCCACTGCTACTAGTTCTAGGGCTGATAGGCTAATTGCTACCCAAACCGAGATTAACAGGGAGCAATTTGATAATAAAAAGAAGCAAGACTACAGCAACCTGGCCGGAAACTTGGAGTTTCAGAACTTGAGAAAATGCAAAAAGAAACATAAAGGAGCATTTATGATTTAAGATCCACGTGATTTTGACGGAAAAATAGAGCAAAATAACAATCTCGAGAAACATGAATGATTACAGCAAGTATGACCATGAAAAGGAGAAGAAAATCTTGGCAAGGGTAGGAGCACCACTTGCCTCAAATCAAAGCGAAGCTTGGTCGGCCCCTTCCCTCACTCTCGGATCTAGCCGCAAAGCACTAAGCTGAGAAATCTGGAGATTTCAGGAGGAAGAAGGGTCATGCCGAGAATTTCAAACCTCTAAAACGATTACGAAAACTAGAAAACTTACAGTATGAATGTAGATCTAAGCGAGAGCAATCCAGGCCGACTCTCAAAATCGAATTCCGACCGCTAAATCTCCCGGAATCGGCGGTGGAAGGCAAGGCTGTCCGCCGGTTTTCTTCCACTCATGAACAGGACAACGATTATTCTCTCACGGAAGGAGACGATGAATAGTCTCATTTTTTGTCTTAAGGCTATATATATGCATAGACACGTCTTATCAGCCTTAACTGCCACCTAAAAGCCGCTGGATTCATTTCAAGCTTTATTAATTAATTATTTGCATCCATTATTATTAACACATCAAAACGACGCGAAAACCGAACCACCTCGGAATCCGACGAAATTCACACCGTAGCTAATTACCCACGCTACGAACGCAACGGCGAAGTCGAAATCAAATTTCGACGAATAAAACTCGGATTATCACTACCCAAAGCCAAAACACAAGCATCCCTTGAGAGGCCTCACCGGTCACCAAAACAGACCCGGCTTGCTAGGGAATTTTGCCAAAAAGGCTACTAACAACCACACAAGGAACCTAAAGAGCTAAGACAACGCTCTAACAAACGGCACATGCCAGAAATGCGTCAACGTAATGCCAAACGAGAATTAAATAATCGTAGAAAAATCGGGGGCATTACAGACGTGGCTGAGGACATGGATAACAGGGCAGAGTGCAACACCTCCCCTATAATGACCGTATAATATGGGTCCGGCCGGAGCCCCACAACATATAGACGCCACAGCTTTAGCATTAAAAGATGATATAATCTACCAAACTCAAAACTCAGAAGCAAACAACAGCGGAAACACAACCAGACTAGAAGTTATCCACACATATAGGAGAATCCAAACAGCCTTATGGCCTTACAATAAAAGAGAGTTCACAATTCAATTGATACATAAGACATCAATGTGTAAAGGAACTCCTAAGCTACCTCGGCATGCAAGCCGGAAGTCTAAAGCATCAAACATACAATATCACAATAGTAGAGCTAATGCAAAGCTGTTAACACTTCATGAGGCTTAGGCCTTTTTGGCCGGCGAGCTTGCTCCTGCTTGTGATCCTTGCCCTGTAAAAATTTGTTGTAACGTGGGTCAACAAAGGCTGACATCTTACTGTGTAACAAACACATCTCCTCCCGGCTACCTCTAACGGACCCCGGGGTACCCCTCTAACCTGCAAGTTAGCACTTCATATACCATATACGTAAACAAGTAAAGCACTAAAAGAACAGGCTTGGATGTCTCAAACAACATGCACGTTTTATATTGTTGAGCATATAATGAAAAGGGGCCTACTATGCAGCATGTATGCAAAACCCGGGCATCATCCAAGATACCCTATCGCGTATGCATCTAGCAGATCATCAAACATCTGGGTACTTCCAAATTTCCCATTGGCGTTAAGGCACAAACAAAAGGGTACTAAAATTCCCCTAACGGCATACAAACCGCCACACGGAACCCTTGCCAAGGCCCCACCCGCTCTCGGTCTTAGACCCGGGCTTGCTTACAAGCTCTGACTTCTCATGTCAGGATTCTGTCTAACACACTGACGGATTCTAAGAACCCTTGCTGGACCCCACCCGCTCATGGCCTCATTGCCCGAGCTTGCCCCATGCTTGGCGTTCTCGTCAGTCTCACAGAAGGGGACTAGTCTAGCCGGGACAATATCCACACATGACTTGCACGTCACGGGATAGCCAGCCAACCACGGAGACAAAGCCACACCTTAGCATATCACAATCCAATATCAATCCCACCCTAATCCCTCATTTGTACTGCAACGTCCCCACGCACTAAGGAAACCATCTACTGCCAATGCGGAGCTAACCTTGTCCACCATTTAAACCATCTACCGGCATTATGGAGCTAACCTTGTCCGGTTCTGGCTACACGTACTCACTCGAGAAAAGGGGGAAAACACAAACATCACAAACGGCATATTGCCGCAACGGATTTCTACAAAATCCTTAAAGCTCATATGCAACATCACCGAGTCGGACTAACGGTCGCGACCACAGCTTCACCCACAATGCCTAGTCCACTAAGGGAGTGGATCTCTAATGCAAAAACATGTCGGGGATGGACTCAATTGACACGGAGGTTTCTCTTGAACCATGGCGACCCAAACCCCTCTCATGTGAGAGATTTGATGCCCAAAAGCTTGAAAGAAAAGATGCTAAACACGCATCCTAAAGCCAAGAGTAGAAGTGTCATTACCTTACGACCCCTCTTCCTAGCCATGGAAATTTAGCCAGATGAAAACCTTCGCAATGGTCTTGCCTCCACGGATCCGGACTCGGCTCACGATTTGGAGCACCGAAGCTTCTCCGGCAGCAGGATCTCTCTTTCACCTCCTTCCTTGCTCTCCCTTCTCTCTAGAACTTAGAAAGAGAGTACTTGATGAAGAATGAGGGTTCCCAAACCCTATTCTCGGACTTAACTCAGCAAGGACAGCCCTGGACCATCAGATCCCAAAAGAAGGAAACGGACGGCCACGATCCGAACTTACAATCAAAACACTTGGGCCGAACATGACTTGCGACATGCCCATGTCCAAGGCCGTGTGCCTCAATCGACGCCGAAACCGTCGCACCCAGAACAGGACAAGGGCACTTGACACGCCCATGTCGATCATGACACTCCTGTGTCACTCAGTACACGCCCGTTTTGCTGGGCGTGTTCCTCCATCGACACAGGATCAAAAACCACCTGAGAAGGACACGGGTAATCGACATGCCCGTGTCGAAATTGACACACCCGTGTCGAAATTGACATGCCCGTGTCAGGCCGAACACGCCTGGGCTCCAGTCCATTGTTAACTTTTCTCAACGTGGTCAGCAAGATAGCCCAAACGCCAACTTAATATCTTCGGAACTACCCAGTTCGCACGCTGAACCTGCGAAAAGCCCAAGGACTAGAGGTTGCACCCAACAAAACAATGGAGGCACAAGAAGGTCTTATTATGCATTCACTTCTTTACAATCCGAGGCATACATAGCGAGACATGATTTCGCTAGTATTACAGCTGAAAACAGAAAGAACCAAAAAACAAGCCAGGCGGACAGCACCGGAGTCCGCCGAGACCGCGAGGTCGCCGAGACCGCCGAGACCGCTGAGCTCGCCCAAGCTATGCTGCAATTCGCCGAATACCACGGAGTCCGCCGAAGCCGCGAGGCCGCGCGGACAGACCGTTATTCGCCTCCTGCTGAACTCGAACTGAGGAACTCCCCTACCCGCCTGAAGCTGGCGGACAGGTTATTGAAGCTAGCAAAGTTGAAACAGAACTGACAAGCCGCAGAGCGACCTCCTGCTGAGTCCGCAGAGACCGCACACTTCCAAGCACTTGACCGAAGTCACAGCCAAACTCCTGGCTCCTTGAAGTTATCCGCGCGACCTGCACATAGCAAACCGTCAGCCTGAAACAATCCGCGCGGACTAGCAAACACAGACCGCAGCACTTCGCGCACCCCAACTTACTGTTCACTCAAGTTACTTAGGTTACTGTAGATGTGCCAGGGGGGTCCTATTTATAGGCAAGGTGAGGAGTGTGGTCACCGCCCAAGAGATTGCGACACCACCCTCAGTCCGCGCGAATACAACCACCGTCCGCTGAGTCCGCATGGACTTAGCCGAATACCAAGGAAACCCGCCAGGAGCACGGCAACCGTTGACGAACCCTCTCCAGTCCGCCAGAGCTAAGCGGACAAGGCATCAGCCCGCAAAGCTCCAACCACTGCAGGACAGCAACCCCCTTCAATGGCTGTCCGCACCAACCCGAGGCAGTCCGCAAGACCCACACCTCAATCCGCCACAAGTCCACGACCAAAGGCAAACAGCAACAGTCCTCCCGGTCACAGCGGACTTGGCGGATACGGCGGACACCATGAACTTGGCACAATGTGTGACCAAGTCCAAAACCATCAAGGGCCAGTGCGAGCATGGCGGACACAAAGTCCCGTCCGCCAAACACCCTAGCACAGACCGCAACCAGTCCGCGAGCTCCTCGCACTTGTCCAACGCAGCAGCTTCCTCCTGGACTCCAAACACCAGGCCGCCAACTGGTCTCCACAGAAAATCGCCTGCTGTAACACCAGAGCTCGACAAGGCCTCAGCCAAGCTCTAAGCTTAGTCCGCAACAGCCAATACCGCGGACACATCAGTCCGCAAGCTTCCCGCGGACAAGAGCCAACCCGCCTTTCAGCACAAGCTTGCACCCGCGACCACTGAGCAAAGCACCAGTCCGCAAACCTCTCTATCCGCAGATACCAGGCCGCACCAAACTGCGGACTCCATGCAACAACCCGCTCAACACAGCCGGCTTCCACCAGACTTTCCACCAGGCCGCATAACGCAGTCCGCCCAGTCCGCCAAAGCTGTCCGCCACAGGCCGCGCGGCCTGTCCCATCTCCCACTTCCACTTCACAAAATTCAACACTCCCCCTTGAAGTGAGAAGTGGTGACCAAGCCCAGCAAGCTGCGCAAGCGTTCAAAGGGCCCCTTCGACAGTGGCTTCGTGAAGATGTCAGCAAGATTATCTTCACTCCGAACATGCCCGACCAGCAGAGACCCCTCCAACACCTTCTCCCTGATGAAGTGGTGATCAATCTCTATATGCTTGGTCCTGGCGTGACACACTGGATTGTTAACCAGTTTGAGAGCACTCTCATTGTCACCCCGGAGTAAAGTAGGCCCTTGCACTTCTTCATGAACATCCTCTATAAGCCTCCTCAACCAAACGGCTTCCCGAGCAGCCAAGGCCGAAGCCTTATACTCCGCCTCCGTGGTTGAAACCGACACCGAGTCCTGCTTCTTGCTACACCACGAGATGCTAGCTGAACCGCAAGTGAACACATAACCTGAAGTAGACCTTCGATCATCCGAATCACCGCCATAGTCAGCATCCGTGTACCCGAGCAATGCAACCTCCGCGTCCCTTCTATAGAGGAGTCCCATGTCAGAAGAAGCCTTGACATACTTCATAATTCCCTTCGCCACCACTAGATGAGATTGCCTTGGTTCAGCCATATACCGACTTACTCGGCCAACAGCATAAGCGATATCCGGCCTTGTAATCGTCAGGTAAATCAAGCTCCCAACAAGAGCCCTGAACACCAAGGCATCAGGAAGAACCCTTCCCTCATCTCGTCGAAGCTTCAGCCCAGATTCCAGTGGAGTAGAGCACTTCTTCCCTTCGCCCATGCCAAACCGCTTCACAATGCGATCAGCATACCCTTTCTGGCTAATGAGAACCCCGCACTCCTTCCTCTCCACTTCCAGACCAAGAAAGTGATGTAACTCTCCCAAGTCTTTCATCTCGAAGCGTATAGCAAGCTCTCCCCTGAGCCTTGCTACTTCCTCCTCCGAGTTCCCTGTGATGATCATATCATCCACATACAGCAGGACCAAGACTCTTAGCTCTCCCTTCTTCTTGACGAACAAGCTTGAATCCGAGTTGGAAGCCAGGTATCCACAGAATTGCAAGTACTCTGCAATCTTCCCATACCACGCTCGAGGAGCTTGCTTCAACCCATAGAGAGCCTTCCTGAGTTTGCAGACATAGTCCGGATGCTTCTCAGAGACAAAACCAAGCGGCTGATCCATGAAGATGTCCTTGTCAATCTCTTCGTAAAGAAAGGCATTCTTCACATCGAGTTGCCACAACCTCCATCCCTTGCTAGCAGCCAAGGCGATCACCACTCTTACAGAAGTCATCTTCGCAACTGGACTGAATGTCTCCTCATAGTCTTCTCCATACTGCTGTGAGAATCCTCTAGCGACCAGGCGAACCTTGAACCGATCAATGCTCCCATCAGCCTTCTTCTTCAACTTATACACCCACTTGCAAGTAACCGGAGTAACGCCATCAACCTTGGGCACAAGGTCCCAGATTTCATTCTTCTTCAGAGCATCAATCTCTTCCTTCATGGCATCATCCCACTCCTTCACTCCAGTGGCCTCGTTGAAGTTTGCAGGCTCTCGCTCATCCAGAGGACCTGCAAAGAAGCAGGAGACAAAGCTCACTGCATTCCCATCACAGTACCGAGCCGGTGGCTTAACCACCCTCTTCGATCTCCGAAGACACGGCTCCTTGCTCACGGCTTCCGTTGCTTCTTCAAGCTCCACTCCTACCTGGGGCAAGCATTGAGCAGTGCTCCCCCTGCTTCCTGAGCCAGAAGGCTCAGCCTCGGAGTTCGAAGCAACAGGAGCTGCTGGTGAAACAACAAGCTCCTCTTCCAAGCCTTCAGCAGCCTCCACTGGTGCTTCATCATCCTTGCTACTTCCGGTTAGCTCCACCGAGCCACCTCCATATGACGTCAGCTCGTCGAAGACAACGTCTCTTGACACCACGAACTTCTTCGTCACAGGGTCCATGCACTTCCATCCCTTCTTCCGCTCATCATAGCCAACAAAGACAAGTTTCCTTGCCTTCGCATCCAGCTTTGTCCGTGAAGCATCCGGGACATGCACGTAGCAAGTTGATCCGAACACCCTAAGGTGTTCAACACTCGGCTTCTCCTTCAGCAACAGCTCAATAGGAGTCTTCATGTTGATAAGGCTGAGTGGCATCCGGTTGATAACATAGGCAGCACAAGACATTCCCTCCGCCCAAAAAGACCTTGGGATATCTTTCGCATGAAGCCAGCATTTGCAGGTCTCCGTCAGATGACGGATCTTCCGCTCCGCTACCCCATTTTGTTGTGGAGTGTGAGCACAAGTAAGCTCTCGTTGGATCCCGTGCTTCCTGCAGAAGTTAGAAAACTCGGAGGAAACAAATTCTCCTCCGTTATCAGTTCTAAACTTCTTAACCCGCAAGCCAAGCCGGCCTTCTACCAACTCCTTGAACTCCACGAACAAACGGAAGGCTTCCGACTTCTCCTTTAAGAAGTACACCCAAGTATACCTTGAGTAGTCATCAACCAAGACAAGCATGTATTTGCTTCCACCAAGGCTGGCAGTAACAGTCGGTCCCATCAGGTCGCCATGAATACACTCCAATGGTTTCTTGCTTCTTGTTTGAGATTTATCAAACGGAAGGCGATGTGCCTTACCGTATTGACAGCCCGCACAAACATGCCCATCACCAAAGGAGGACAACATCGGCAACCCCCTCACCAGACTTCTACTAGCCATTGCCTTCAGCTTGTCCATGTCAACATGCCCCAGCCTCTCATGCCAGATAGCCGCACTATCATTGGCTCTCATCCTATCAACATAGGCACTGGTGGAAAGAACAAACAAGTTCTTCACCCTCCTCCCAACATGAGCAACATCAGCCTTCACCGCTGATACGTTGCAAAGGAACCTCACGTCTGTTGGCCCAAACAGAACGTGATACCCAGCGTCCACCGCGTTGGTCACCGAGAAGAGGTTCTTCTTCATGCCCGGCACGTGATACACACTCCTTAACGTGAGTGTCCCCTGATCACTACCCAAAGACACGACCCCCTCCTTCTCTACTGCATAAACAGTATTATTTGCGGTGATAATAGCTTCATTACCTGAGTAAGCCTGCATGGAGGTGAACTTCGACTTGTCTCCGGTGAGGTGATGACCACACCCGGAGTCGACGATCCACTCGCTGTTGAAGTCCTGAGCAGATAAGGCCCGGACACAAGTGCCCGTCATGAAATCTCCTCCCCATTCTACATCTTCACTTCGCGAGCAAGCTTCCTCCTTTCCCGCAGCATGCCCAGGCTGCAGTTTGACCTTGCAGTCCCGCTTGAAGTGCCCTCGCTGATGACACCGGTAGCACTTCAAGTTCTTCTTCCAGTCCTTAGGAGCATTGCTCCTCTCCGGCGGATACGAAGATGAAGTCTCCTTCTCAACAGCGGCCTGTACCTTCTTCTTCTTCTTCCCTTCCCATCCCTTCTTCTTGCCTGAGAAGAGAGCCTCGCTGCCTTCCTGATTCAGATTCACTCCAGCCATCTGCCTTGCTAAGCTCTCCTGCGAGGCAAGAAGATTCTCCAGCTCCAGCAGCGACGGCTGAGTAGCCCATCCTTGAACAGATGTAACAAAGGCCACATACTCCTTCCGCAAGACACGTATAATGTGTCTCTTCATCTTTGCCTCAGAGATAGGCTCATCAGGATCCAGTGCCGACAGCTCAGCACACAAGCTCTTCATCTTTAAGAAGTACTTGGAGATGGAAAGGTCTCCCTGAGTTGCCCTGGCCAACTCATTCTCCAGGAACTGAAGCCGCGCCACATTCTTCCTATTGAACAACTCATCAATGGTTGTCCAAATATCAGCAGCCGACTCACACCCAATGATGTGATCAAACAGTTCCGGAGAGACAGCTCTCTTCAGAATGAACTCCGCCTTAGCATTAGTTCTTCTCCAGAGCCTCACCTGCTCAGCAGTACTGAAAGCAGCAGTAACTTCCTGTCTATCGTCTCCACCGACGACTTCCCACAGCTCCTCGCCCAGAAGATAACTCTTCATGCACGACTTCCACTTCTTGTAGTTAGTCGGCGTTAAGAGGTCAATGCCCAGACCTCTTGCCAAGCTTCCTTCCATTGCAACCACCTGTTGGTATCCTTCAGCAGCTCCGAGCAACAACACAGGTTGATCATCACTCAATCACTGAGTAACAACACTGGCTGACTTCCTATTTTCTCAACGTGGTCAGCAAGATAGCCCAAACGCCAACTTAATATCTTCGGAACTACCCAGTTCGCACGCTGAACCTGCGGAAAGCCCAAGGACTAGAGGTTGCACCCAACAAAACAATGGAGGCACAAGAAGGTCTTATTATGCATTCACTTCTTTACAATCCGAGGCATACATAGCGAGACATGATTTCGCTAGTATTACAGCTGAAAACAGAAAGAACCAAAAAACAAGCCGGGCGGACAGCACCGGAGTCCGCCGAGACTGCGAGGTCGCCGAGACCGCTGAGCTCGCCCAAGCTATGCTGCAATCCGCCGAATACCACGGAGTCCGCCGAAGCCGCGAGGCCGCGCGGACAGACCGTTATTCGCCTCCTGCTGAACCCGAACTAAGGAACTCCCCTACCCGCCTGAAGCTGGCGGACAGGTTATTGAAGCTAGCAAAGTTGAAACAGAACTGACAAGCCGCAGAGCGACCTCCTGCTGAGTCCGCAGAGACCGCACACTTTCAAGCACTTGACCGAAGTCACAGCCAAACTCCTGGCTCCTTGAAGTTATCCGCGCGACCTGCACACAGCAAACCATCAGCCTGAAACAATCCGCGCGGACTGACAAACACAGACCGCAGCACTTCGCACACCCCAACTTACTGTTCACTCAAGTTACTTAGGTTACTGTAGATGTGCCAGGGGGTCCTATTTATAGGCAAGGTGAGGAGTGTGGTCACCGCCCAAGAGATAGCGACACCACCCTCAGTCCGCGCGAATACAACCACCGTCCGCTGAGTCCGCATGGACTTAGCCGGATACCAAGGAAACCCGCCAGGAGCATGACAACCGTTGACGAACGCTCTCCAGTCCGCCTGAGCTAAGCGGACAAGGCATCAGCCCGCAAAGCTCCAACCACTGCAGGACAGCAACCCCCTTCAATGGCTGTCCGCACCAACCCGAGGCAGTCCGCAAGACCCACACCTCAATCCGCCACAAGTCCACAACCAAAGGAAAACAACAACAGTCCGCCCGGTCACAACGGACTTGGCGGATACGGCGGACACCATGAACTTGGCACAATGTGTGACCAAGTCCAAAACCATCAAGGGCCAGTGCGAGCATGGCGGACACAAAGTCCCGTCCGCCAAACACCCTAGCACAGACCGCAACCAGTCCGCGAGCTCCTCGCACTTGTCCAACGCAGCAGCTTCCTCCCGGACTCCAAACACCAGGCCGCCAACTGGTCTCCACAGCAAATCGCCTGCTGTAACACCAGAGCTCGACAAGGCCTCAGCCAAGCTCTAAGCTTAGTCCGCAACAGCCAATACCGCGGACACATCAGTCCTCAAGCTTCCCGCGGACAAGAGCCAACCCGCCTTTCAGCACAAGCTTGCACCCGCGACCACTGAGCAAAGCACCAGTCCGCAAGCCTCTCTATCCGCAGATACCAGGCCGCACCAAACCGCGGACTCCATGCAACAACACGCTCAACACAGCCGGCTTCCACCAGACTTTCCACCAGGCCGCATAACGCAGTCTGCCCAGTCCGCCCAGTCCGCCAAAGCTGTCCGCCACAGGCCGCGCGGCCTGTCCCGTCTCCCACTTCCACTTCACAAAATTCAACAGCCATATTCAATCCCCTTACATGGCTCGGCTCACAACCCGAGCAGGACACGGCCTGGGACACGCCCGTGTCTCAGGCCGTGTTCGAAGTCTCGATGATCATCGACTGCCTTCTTGTCGACTTAGCGGAAAATTCACCTAACATGCGCACGATACGGCCTTGGACACGCCCGTGTCCCAAGCCGTGTTCACTGTCTCGACATTTTGTCGAGTGCAGTTCGTCGACCACCCGGGCTCTCGACGAACCCAAGCTCGACACGACCATGGACACGCCCATGTCCTAGGCCATGTTCCCTGTCTCGACACTTCGTCGAGCGAAAATCGTCGACTTCCCGGACTCTCAACGAACCCGAGCACGACACGGCCATGGACATGCCCGTGTCCCAGGTCGTGTGACCCTTACCAAGACCCAAACTTGGTTCTCAACTCTGCTTGTCCCTCTTTCGAATTTTGGGTCGTTACAATTCTCTCCCGCTTAAAAGAATTTCGTCCCAAAATTACCAAAAGCAAAAATGGGTACACAAAACTTAAATGATACCTGAACGGAAAAACTCTGGATACTCCTCCAGCATGGTTTGTTTTCGCTCCAAAGGGAGCTCCTCACATCCGCAGTTGTCCCATCGGACTTTTACGAGTTTGACCTCTTTGTTCCGCAACTGCCGAATTTCTGAATCCTCTATAGCAACTAGACAAACAATCGTCCTCAAGTCTTCCTCTATCGGCACCGATGCCGATTCGATCACCATACTAGCCTCTACCAAGGCTTTCCTCAAGACAGAGACATAGAAGACGTCGTGTAATACACTCAGCTCTGCGGACAACGCCAACCGGTACGCTGCTTCTCCCACCCATTCAACAACCTCGAAAGGTCCCAAAAACCTTGGACTCAACTTCTTGAGTCGGCGAATCCGTGAAACGCCTTTGAACGGCTTGATCTTTAAGTAGAGCCAATCGCCTACCGCGAACTCCAGCTTCCTGTGGCGAGCATTAAAATATTTTGCTTGCCGATCTTGAGCCACCTTCATGCGCTCTTGAATGGTCCACACCAACTCACAAGCATCAGCTAGCACTTCTTTTCCTAATAGTTTGGTGTCTCCCGCCTCTATCCAAGATGTAAGACCCCATTTTTTTTCTTTCTCGACACCGGGGTCTTAGGCCTAGAACCGCCGTTTTGCGGTGACTCCTTCACGCCTTGAAGCGGCATCACCACAAAACGCCGTTTCTGCCGGCCAATTCGATCGCAGCATAGTAACAAAATTAGAGTAATATCATGCGCAGCAAAACTCTAAGTAAAAGTCCACAGAAATATCACATCAAGTAAAATATCTCCACGATGGGAGAGTCCACAAAACCAAGCACTGTAAATAAGGGCTTATGCCCGATACATCAATTCCTCACCACAAGATCTCTCATGAGGAAATAAAATAAAAACTACTAGAGTAAGGGCCTCACGGTCCCAGCTGTCTGAACTCCTGTGCTAGACTGCCCTATCTCCAAGCGTGTCAACCTCTGGGGCTGCTCCTCCAATCTGGGCTCCGCGATCCCCTAAATGATGTGGTTCGAAAACCGTTAGTCTAAAATACTAAGTCCTATCATCCCCCACCCCTTCCCCCGTGGCTCCTAGGCACCGAGCGGAGAGGAAGAAAGGGAGGACTTGAAAGTGGAGGGTATATCAAATGCAGGTGACGGTGGACCTAAAACTAGCAATTTATATAGTAACTAATCATATTTGTAAACAAGTAAAGTAAAGTGACCTTAACTTATATGGGTACATATAAGCAAGGGGTCTTTTGCAAGGCTCCCATCGTATAAAGAGTCCCATACCAATTTATACGTTGGGGTGTCGGTTATTAACAGCAATATATATATGTAAAGAAAATTAACCTTAATTTATAAACTTGCCCACACAAGCTTATAGACCAAGGGGTCATTTTGCAGGGCCTAATGTATAAGTGTCTCATACCACTTATATTTTAGGTGTCAAAGGTTAAATGAATCGCTTATGCTATGACATGCAAGTGGGTATGATGGATCAAGCAAGTGCAACACACACACCCGACTCTGTGCACACAGACCTTTAGTTCCCCCTTTCTGGAGCCTCACCTCCCAGGATACCTTCGTAGTGGCAGATGGAAGCGGTGGGTTGGGCCTCGCCTACCTCTAAACCAGTATAGCACTACTGGTCAGACCTATCGTACGCCTCAACGCTGGTGCACAAGCGGACTCCTGCGTACTCTTGCCGGCTGGCGCACCGGACTTCTGTTGGCGAAGTGCTATCACAACACTTGCCGAGTCAACGTATTGCTGTCTGTGCTAAGATCCTCCAATACCGAAGACCCACCACCTTAATATCATTCCTTTTATGCACATGCAAATTTACGTACCGACACCGAGTCGAAGCTCACCGGGCCATCCTGCCCTCTTACCACAACGACCGAGCCTACTGCTTGATCATCTAGCCAAAACTACTTCCCGTAACCTCGGGGTGTGTGAGAGTGAAACCCTAGTTATTCTAGTTACTCTTGAAGTTTCATTACTCCTATGAGTTGCGTTAGCCCAGGACTGCCCAAGGTATTCCCCGTGAAGGGCTCTCGAAGGCACTAGGAACTACGATGGGATTACGCCCAAAGCTCCCTTTCGCAAGGCACTTATTATTATTGGTTACTACACAAATCTCTCAATCCCTTAGGGTTATAATTGAATCCTAACCCAAGTGTATATGACTCCTTCTTTTCAACGAGGATGAGTGATCCTTTGTCGATCCCGAACCCCACACAACTCTAACCAACCTCCACTACTCATCTACACTTCTGATGACAAACCTAAATCACCTACCAGACTAATGCCCCATTATTCCAACTTCCTAAACTCATTGTGCACTTTAATTTGATTTCTGCTGTTTTTACTAATTGCAGACCACCCTAAGCTAATATGATGTACTCAATAGGTGATACTCTAAATTCTCCTCCAATAACTCTATAAATTTTACCAGAGGTCTATTATGATAAATATAGTCTAAATTCAGAAAATTATATTTTTCCCAATTAATCTACTATTTATTGAATTTCCTCAACAACTAGGCCATAGTCAATTTGAACATGAACCATAAGATTTGCTCAGGTAACGGCCTCCTAAAATTTGTATCCACTAAATAACAGAGAAATATTATTGGTTGCCAATTTTCATAGTTTTCCATATAGTTCTTGACCTCTAAAAGATTTATTAAAAATAATTCCCAAGATAAAATATAATGAAGGAAGTGCCACAAATATGTCTCCAATAATTATGTAAAAATTACTAGGGCTTCATAAGGAACTAGAAACATCATGATGAAGAAATTAAAATTTTTCAGACCATCTAAATGTCATTATTAAATTTACCAAAGTTCCATAGGATTAAATAATTAAAGAAGCAACTACTAAATATCATTCTTCAAAAAATTCATAAACATTTACAGAGATGGGTACCATTATTACAAGCCCCTTTGCTAAGTTTAATCAGATTTAATCAAGTATATTTATCTCCAAAAATTCCTAAGTGGAAATTGTAAAACATGACTTTGTGAATAAAGTACCAAAAATATTCATCCAAAATTTATTATAAAATTTCCAGAGCTGTATATACCCTAAACAACTACCCATTCAAAAACTCAGCCCTTTTCAGAAGGTTTTGGTATTAGAACTTATGATTTCAAAGCTAGTGCCCTAAACTAGGGTTATAGATTTAAGGGGTTTAAAGTCTTCCAAATGCCCTAAAATTTTACCCACAGGACCATAGTAAGCCTATGGACATCTGTCCCAAGTTTCAAGCTCATCCAAGGTCTTTTGACCCCAAATTCCTCAAACCCTAGAAATTTACCCTAAAGGGCCTACCCTAAAATTCTAGGGCTACCCTAGTCCAAACCACTCCAAACTTCATAAGTGAGTGTAAAAAGTCAAAGTATATCAGTGGCCAAAATTTCAGCCTCTGATGAGAGAATTTGGCCACTCAACCATCAAATAGTGGTTTTTGACCAAAATACCCTTATAGGGTCATATATAGGGTGGGTAAATTACCTATCCTAAACATCTCCAAATGAGCTAAAGTTTTAACCCTAGACCTATCATGACATCTAAGACCACCCACCAAAATTTGGGGGAGTTTTAAAGTAATTAGGTCACATAATTAAATTAATCATGATTTATTAACTTTTTCTAAAAACTATAGAAAAATGTTCTCCAAAAATTCTAAATTTTGGACAGGTTCTAGATATGACTAAGACCTTCTCACTGCCCAAATTTCAACTTGTTTGGACAAGGAATGAAGTGTGGGCACCAAACATAATTTCTGTTTAGGTCTAGGTATAGGTCCTACCAAAAAGGGTACCCTGGTCTAACCATTGGCCCAAAAGGGTCCAAACAATTTTTTCTACAAACTAGACACCCTAAGCTACAATTTTCAGGTTGGGCAGATTTCCATTCAGGGTCCCTAAGTATTTTTAAAAATTAAATACATTAAATACAACAAATGTGACAGAAATGAAATAATATTCATTTAAATCCTAAAGTATCTGATTGATGCCGCGCGTATCTTGGCGCAGATCAACGGCGCGGGGTTATCGTCCCCAATGAGCCAACGGCCAGGATTGCTTCTTCCTGTGCCGACTTCAAACGTCTGCCGCCGGCCACCCAGTCCCTTCCCCGGCCGGCCACCGCCACAATCACCTCCGTTGAGGTGGTGGCTATCGCCAGACGGCGGCACAGCCGCCGGAGGGGCGGATTCCGGCGATCCAACCAAGAAATTTCTCGGCCGAAAGCCATGAATTTTCTGAATTGGATCGGGCTCAATTGTGCCCGAACCTCGGCCCTAATGAAACCTAAGATCTGCCCATGAGAAAAGAGGAGGAGGAGGACCTTGTTGGCGGCCTGGAGACGAGCAGATCTGCGGGTTGACATGGTGGTGGCGCCGCCGATCGGATTTCTGCAATCTCCCAGTAAACTCGCCGGATTTCTTCAGTTAAGGATTGGGAAATTCTCCTCCAAGCTCACTGGTGGTGTTTAAATCATCAGAGGGGGAGAAGAATGGAAGAAACTGCCATGGCCATCATGGCCATTAAAGGCTTGTTTCGGCCATGATGGTGGAGGCTGTAACAGCCCCTTGATAGCCAGGAAAACGGCTGGAAACTCCTCCCCTTCACTAGAGGAGATGAATGCTGCCATCAATGGGGACCATTGGCCTTTCCTTGGCCAATCTCCTCCTTCAACTCTCTTTCCCTTTTCTCTCTCCTCCATTAGTGTGGGATGAAGCTTTCTCTCTCTTTCCTAGTCACCAAAACTGACCATGCTGACTCCCCAGCCTATTGGCAGCCCTTTCCACCCATAATATTTCATTATGTTGTGGTTAACTTAAAAGGAAAAAGGGGTTGAGCTTGGGTTGACTCATTTAGGCTAATTTGACCTAACACTAGAATAGAGTTGACCTTGGTCAACATGACCATTTGAGTTGACCCCAATGGGTCCTTGGTGACCTATTGGACTCCCTTAAGGTCTAGGAAGGGTTATGTAGGGTTACCCTGCACTTTGGAGGTCACATACCCTTAGTAAGGGTACTTTGACCAGATTAGGAGCTTGAGTTGACTTGGGTCAACCTGGCCTCTAGGGCTGACCCCAATGTGTCCTTAGTGACCCATTGACCTCACTTTAGGGTTAGGAGGGCATAGGTGGGGTCCTCTAGGCTAGGAGTAGGTCAATTGACCCTAAGTAGGCTAGTTTGACCCATTTAGGGCTAGGGTTGACCTTGGTCAATTGAGCCTCTTTGTTTGACCCCAATGGGTCCTTATGGCTCTAATGGGCCTCCCAAGGTATTAGGGGTGTTGTGGTAGGGTCTTGGGGTCAAGGTGTAGCCCATGGTCATCCTAAACCATGGTTCAGAGTTCTACTATTTGCAGACCATGGTGATCCCCCACCTTTCTGTCCCCTATCTCTTGACTCATTACTGGCTTCCTAGGGTTTGTCATGACCTAGTCATGGCCAAAACCACTCTTAGGGGTCTAGTTGGAAATGGGATGTTACAAATCCCAATAAACAAAACAAAGATTTCGTCCCCGAAATCAAAGTTGAGTCTACGGGACTTACTACCGAAGAAAAGAACCTTGTAACATCCCAGCATGGCGGCTTGTTTGCTAAAATTGGTTTAAAGGGAAACCTAGATCTATGTCCATTTCGCCCAATCGGCAGACCAAGATCCCAATAAACAAGGATAAGCCCCCAATAAACAAAAGATAAGCCTCTATCTGCCTAGAGCAGCCCTTAGTAAATTAAAGCAGGAGAATAAATTAACATCTTGAGGGGTCTGAGAGGTATACCTGACTGAATAGCTCTGGATATTTCTGTTGCATCAGATCCTGCGGCTCCCAAGTATGCTCCTCTTGGCCGTGGTTCCTCCACAGAACCTTGACTAAGGGAATCTTTTTGCGTCGCAGGATCCGTACTCCTTTATCATCGATCCGCACCGGCTCCAAGTGAACAGATCGGTCCGAAGCTACCGGCCCTTCGGTGGTCGTAATCCGCTGCTCCGGGCGTAGTAGAGCCCTTCTCAGCGAGGATATGTGGAAAACATCATGCAGAGCTGCCAGCTCTGGTGGCAACTCCAGCCTGTAAGCCAGGACCCCTATCCGCTCCAGGATCCTGTAAGGGCCCATGTATCTGGGGCTGAGCTTCTTCCTTCGGCCACGCATCCGAGAAACTCCATGCATAGGCCGGATCTTCAAAAACACACGGTCCCCGACCTGAAATTCCACCTGACGATGGCGGGCGTCATAATACTTGGCCTGCCTGCTCTGTGCCTCTAACATCCTGTCCCTGATCAACCTCACCTGAGCCTCGGTGTCTTCAACAAAATCCGATCCCAAAGCCTTCGGGTCCTCGTCCTGAATCCAAGAGAGTGGGGTTCTACATTTCCGTCCATATAGAGCCTCGTAGGGGGCCATGCCTATGCTGGCCTGATGACTGTTGTTGTACGAGAATTCCACCATCGGTAACATCTTTTCCCAAGGCTCTCCTCGGTCTAGGATGCATAGACGTAGCAGGTCTTCCAGTGTCCGGTTTGTGCGCTCTGTCTGCCCATCCGTCTGAGGGTGGAAGGCGGTGCTAAAAGTCAGTCGAGTGCCCAAGTATGCCTGAACCGACCGCCATTCCCTGGATGTAAACCGACCGTCCCGATCTGACACGATCGTCCTGGGTACTCCATGATAGCGGATGTACTGCTCCACAAACTTCCGAACCAGAACCCCCACTGAATCGTCCTTCCTGACTGGTATAAATCTAGCCACCTTCGTCAATCGATCTACGATGACCCATATCGAATCATTTCCCGTTCGTGATCGGGGGAGACCATGAATAAAATCCATCGCAATATCCTCAAGCTTCCATTCTGGCACTGGAAGAGGTTGCAACAATCCCGCGGGGTTTCTGCATTCCGCCTTCACCAACTGGCAGGCTTCGCAATGGGTCACGAAGTGTGTAATATCCCTCTTCATTCCTGGCCAGAACATCATCCTCTTCAGATCGGCCATCATCTTGGTGATTCCCGGGTGTATCGAATACCTACTGCAATGTGCTTCCGCCATGATATCCTCCCGGATCTGACCTCCTGCGGGTATATAAATCCTTCCTCTGAAGTACAATAGCCCATCCTTCAAGGTATAATCCCCCGTCGAACCCTCCTCCAAGGTTCGAAATATCGGTTCCGTCCGAGGGTCTGTCTTCTGCCCTTCCCTGATGCGGTCCCGGATATCATCAATAGCGATCATCGACGCCAGATACTCCATGTATAATTCTGGATCGTCCTCGGATACTAGGGATATCTGCATGTCCCTGAAAGACCGGACCAGCTCCATAGACATAAGCTGAGGTCCCTTCCCTGAAGCATCTCCTCTCCGGCTCAACGCATCCGCCACCACGTTCGCCTTCCCGGGGTGGTAGTGCATAGTATACTCATAATCTGTCAGGAACTCCACCCAACGCCTTTGTCTGATGTTGAGGTCTTTTTGCGTGTCCACGTATCTCAGGTTCTGGTGGTCGGAGAAGATGTCGCAATGAACCCCGTACAGATAGTGCCGCCAAATCTTCAAGGCGAAGATTACCGCGCCCATCTCCAGATCGTGGACCGGGTAATTTTTCTCGTGAATCTTCAACTGTCGAGAGGCATAAGCTATCACATGCCCGTTCTGCATCAGAACGGCACCCATCCCTTGGTAGGAGGCGTCGGTATACACCTGGAATCCCTCCCTTCCTGACGGAATAGCGAGGATGGGAGCCGAAGTGAGCCGACTCTTCAGCTCCACGAAGGCTGCCTCGCACTGTGGTGTCCAAATAAAAGGGGATTCCTTCTTCGTCAGAGTCGTAAGAGGGAGCGCGATCCGGGAGAATCCCTCTACAAACTTCCGGTAGTACCCGGCAAGTCCCAAGAAGCTCCGTACATCTGTCGCCGTCTTCAATGGTGGCCAATCCTGAACGGCCCGAATCTTGGCCGGGTCTACCGCCAACCCAGCCCCACTGACGATATGGCCCAAGAAGGCCACCTCCTTTAGCCAAAACTGGCATTTGCTGAATTTTGCGTACAGCTGATGCTCCCGTAACCTCTCCAATGTCAAGGTCAGGTGTCGTGCGTGCTCCCCTTCCGTCTTTGAGTAGACAAGGATGTCGTCAATAAAGATGATGACGAATACGTCCAAATATTCCTTGAACACCCTGTTCATAAGGCTCGTAAATGCTGATGGTGCATTCGTGAGCCCGAACGGCATCACTGTGAACTCGAACAGTCCGTATCGGCTACTGAAAGCGGTCTTCGGAATGTCCTCTTCTCGGATCCGCAGCTGATAATAGCCTGACCTTAAGTCAAGTTTCGAGAAGAAATGTGCTCCCTCCAGCTGGTCGAACAACTCATCGATTCGTGGGAGTGGGTAGGTATTCCGAACCGTGAGTCTATTCAGCGCTCGATAGTCTATGCACAGGCGGAGACTTCCGTCCTTCTTCTTGACAAACAGCACCGGGGCTCCCCACGGTGAAGAACTTGGCCGGACGAACCCTGCCTCTACAAGTTCCTGCAGCTGACTCCGGAACTCCGCCAACTCCTTCGGGGCCATCCGGTAAGGGGCCCTAGATGCCGGCCTGGCTCCGGGCACTAACTCTATCTGAAAATCCTGCTCTCGACACGGAGGTAGTCCTGGCAATTTCTCTGGGAAGACGTCGACGAAGTCCCGCACCACTGGGATGTCTGTCATGGCCCCCTTGGCCTCCTCTATCTCAAACAGAATCTGGTAAACCTCCTCCCCCTGTAGATGGGCCTTAACGGCCTGTACTGAAGATAAAAGCACACAAGAGGCGGATCTTATACCTTCGATGACAATAAACGAGTCTCCATGCCTCACTGTGATCTTCTTCGCTTGGCAATCAATCTGGGCATGGTTCCAGTGCAACCATGTCATGCCCAGGATCAACTCGAAGATTGGCATTCTAAGAATCGTTGCCGCCACTTCGAATGGCTTCCCGCCAATCTCCGCCTCCATGTTGCAGTGGGCAGAGGTGAATAGTTCCGATCCATCAGGTAAACGCACCCTCCTCGTCAGGCCTGTGAACCGTTCTACGCCTTCTAGCCCTTCCACGAAAGCCTCTGATACGAACGAGTGCGAAGCACCCATATCGAACAATGTGTAGGCGGGTTTGCCGCTGACGAAGACTATACCTGGATCGGTTAAACGTCTTAGGATTCTGTAACTAGTTTCTTCCTATTTAATCTTTTTTTTTTGAGAAGTTCTAGAAATTTACAGCAGAGATAATGGAATTTTTATTTAAATAATTTAAAAAAAAACTCTTGTCATACCTGTTATGACTTGCTACGGGTTTCGAGGCTGTGCCAGATCCAAGGCATACGCCTGCTCCCTTTCCGGTCTACGATCGCCACCTGGGTATCCACGTCCTCGGCCACGACCCCGGCCTCCGAAGTATGGCGCTGGTGGGGCAGCCTGTGGTGCTGTGGGGCAGCCTGTGGTGCTGGTGGGGGTGCCCTCCCCATAGG
Organism: Platanthera guangdongensis; assembly: GCA_039583875.1. Lineage (NCBI taxonomy): Eukaryota > Viridiplantae > Streptophyta > Magnoliopsida > Asparagales > Orchidaceae > Platanthera > Platanthera guangdongensis. Next base: position 183,775,320 of record CM077152.1, on the reverse strand, counting down.
ACAGTTCCTCCTAATGTGCCCCACCTGGTGACAATCGAAGCACACTGGCGGTTGATACGCCATTCCCCCGGGTCTCTGTTCGTCCCGCCTCTGAACTGGTGGTGGAGCCATCAACACTGGTCTTCCTATCTCCTGTCTCGCCTCCTGATGAGGCTGGTCTTCTACCCTTCTTCCATCTGTGATGCGGCCCCGCCGCTGATCATTTCGGGCTCCCCGGCTCTGGTCTTCATTTGGCCGCTTCCGGCCCCGAGTAGTAAGCCAATCCGCCTCGATTCTTTTCGCCATCTCCAAAATCCGGGAGATGGGCCCGTCAGATACAAATAGTAAGGTCTCCCTCAGCTCCTCCCGCAGGCCCTTGTAGAACCTTTTCGTATACCCAGCTTCGTCCAACTGATATGAGTCTGCAAACCGGGCTAAATGATCAAACTCTCGGTGGTACTCCACCACCGTCTTGCTCCCTTGCCTCAACTGCAAAAACCTGTCCTCCAGCTCATCTCTGGCTGATTGCGGAACAAAGTGCTCCAATAGAGCGCCCTTGAATTCCTCCCAAGCTATCTCCGCAGCCGTCCTGTCAGCAAAAATCGTATCCAGGGAAGTCTTCCACCACCTCTTAGCATGAGATTCCAAGCAAGACACGACCAAGGGCACCCTTTCCTCCCACGGGCACTTGATTCCAGTCAACATCTCGTACATGATATCTAGCCACTCCTCTGTCCGGACGGCAGACTCAGTCCCACAGTAGGATGGGGGAGCGAGTCCTCGAAAGATACTCAGCCAGTTGACGCTCGGGTTTGGCTGCGGAGCCAGAACCTGTTGAGCCCTGAAAGCATCCAAAATGGCTGTCAACGTCTGTCCCACCTCCGACTGTAGGAAAGGAGTAGGGACCGGGGGAGGTGGTGCAACGTCCGGAGTCCGCTGGGCCCCGCCTTGTGGTGTGGGCTGAGCTGGAGGCTGCGAAACAAACTATATTAGTGGGTAATCAGCTCAATTATATGCAAAGTGGACTATTTTACAAGTGATTCCTCCTTAGGGTCTCACCACTGCTTCCGCTGCTAGTTTGTCCGCAAACTAAGCTCGCGCGGGGGTGGACCAGGGGTTGTGGACTGTTACTTATCGATCGAGGTTTCCTCTGATACCACTTGTAAGACCCCATTTTTTTTTCTTTCTCGACACCGGGGTCTTAGGCCCAGAACCGCCGTTTTGCGGTGACTCCTTCACGCCTTGAAGCGGCATCACCACAAAACGCCGTTTCTGCCGGCCAATTCGATCGCAGCATAGTAACAAAATTAGAGTAATATCATGCGCAGCAAAACTCTAAGTAAAAGTCCACAGAAATATCACATCAAGTAAAATATCTCCACGATGGGAGAGTCCACAAAACCAAGCACTGTAAATAAGGGCTTATGCCCGATACATCAATTCCTCACCACAAGATCTCTCATGAGGAAATAAAATAAAAACTACTAGAGTAAGGGCCTCACGGTCCCAGCTGTCTGAACTCCTGTGCTAGACTGCCCTATCTCCAAGCGTGTCAACCTCTGGGGCTGCTCCTCCAATCTGGGCTCCGCGATCCCCTAAATGATGTGGTTCGAAAACCGTTAGTCTAAAAGACTAAGTCCTATCATCCCCCACCCCTTCCCCCGTGGCTCCTAGGCACCGAGCGGAGAGGAAGAAAGGGAGGACTTGAAAGTGGAGAGTATATCAAATGCAGGTGACGGTGGACCTAAAACTAGCAATTTATATAGTAACTAATCATATTTGTAAACAAGTAAAGTAAAGTGACCTTAACTTATATGGGTACATATAAGCAAGGGGTCTTTTGCAAGGCTCCCATCGTATAAAGAGTCCCATACCAATTTATACGTTGGGGTGTCGGTTATTAACAACAATATATATATGTAAAGAAAATTAACCTTAATTTATAAACTTGCCCACACAAGCTTATAGACCAAGGGGTCGTTTTGCAGGGCCTAATGTATAAGTGTCCCATACCACTTATATTTTAGGTGTCAAAGGTTAAATGAATCGCTTATGCTATGACATGCAAGTGGGTATGATGGATCAAGCAAGTGCAACACACACACCCGACTCTGTGCACACAGACCTTTAGTTCCCCCTTTCTGGAGCCTCACCTCCCAGGATACCTCCGTAGTGGCAGACGGAAGCGGTGGGTTGGGCCTCGCCCACCTCTAAACCAGTATAGCACTACTGGTCAGACCTATCGTACGCCTCAACGCTGGTGCACAAGCGGACTCCTGCGTACTCTTGCCGGCTGGCGCACCGGACTTCTGTTGGCGAAGTGCTATCACAACACTTGCCGAGTCAACGTATTGGTGTCTGTGCTAAGATCCTCCAATACCGAAGACCCACCACCTTAATATCATTCCTTTTATGCACATGCAAATTTACGTACCGACACCGAGTCGAAGCTCACCGGGCCATCCTGCCCTCTTACCACAACGACCGAGCCTACTGCTTGATCATCTAGCCAAAACTACTTCCCGTAACCTCGGGGTGTGTGAGAGTGAAACCCTAATTATTCTAGTTACTCTTGAAGTTTCATTACTCCTATGAGTTGCGTTAGCCCAGGACTGCCCAAGGTATTCCCCGTGAAGGGCTCTCGAAGGCACTAGGAACTACGATGGGATTACGCCCAAAGCTCCCTTTCGCAAGGCACTTATTATTATTGGTTACTACACAAATCTCTCAATCCCTTAGGGTTATAATTGAATCCTAACCCAAGTGTATATGACTCCTTCTTTTCAACGAGGATGAGTGATCCTTTGTCGATCCCGAACCCCACACAACTCTAACCAACCTCCACTACTCATCTACACTTCTGATGACAAACCTAAATCACCTACCAGACTAATGCCCCATTATTCCAACTTCCTAAACTCATTGTGCACTTTAATTTGATTTCTGCTGTTTTTACTAATTGCAGACCACCCTAAGCTAATATGATGTACTCAATAGGTGATACTCTAAATTCTCCTCCAATAACTCTACAAATTTTACCAGAGGTCTATTATGATAAATATAGTCTAAATTCAGAAAATTATATTTTTCCCAATTAATCTACTATTTATTGAATTTCCTCAACAACTGGGCCATAGTCAATTTGAACATGAACCATAAGATTTGCTCAGGTAACGGCCTCCTAAAATTGTTATCCACTAAATAACAGAGAAATATTATTGGTTGCCAATTTTCATAGTTTTCCATATAGTTCTTGACCTCTAAAAGATTTATTAAAAATAATTCCCAAGATCAAATATAATGAAGGAAGTGCCACAAATATGTCTCCAATAATTATGTAAAAATTACTAGGGCTTCATAAGGAACTAGAAACATCATGATGAAGAAATTAAAATTTTTCAGACCATCTAAATGTCATTATTAAATTTACCAAAGTTCCATAGATTAAATAATTAAAGAAGCAACTACTAAATATCATTCTTCAAAAAATTCATAAAACTTTTCAGAGATGGGTACCATTATTACAAGCCCCTTTGCTAAGTTTCATCAGATTTAATCAAGTATATTTATCTCCAAAAATTCCTAAGTGGAAATTGTAAAACATGACTTTGTGAATAAAGTACCAAATATATTCATCCAAAATTTATTATAAAATTTCCAGAGATGTATATACCCTAAACAACTACCCATTCAAAAACTCAGCCCTTTTCAGAAGGTTTTGGTATTAGAACTTATGATTTCAAAGCTAGTGCCCTAAACTAGGGTTATAGATTTAAGGGGTTTAAAGTCTTCCAAATGCCCTAAAATTTTAACCACAGGACCATAGTAAGCCTATGGACATCTGTTCCAAGTTTCAAGCCCATCCAAGGTCTTTTGACCCCAAATTCCTCAAACCCTAGAAATTTACCCTAAAGGGCCTACCCTAAAATTCTAGGGCTACCCTAGTCCAAACCACTCCAAACTTCATAAGTGAGTGTAAAAAGTCAAAGTATATCAGTGGCCAAAATTTCAGCCTCTGATGAGGGAATTTGGCCACTCAACCATCAAATAGTGGTTTTTGACCAAAATACCCTTATAGGGTCATATATAGGGTGGGTAAATTACCTATCCTAAACATCTCCAAATGAGCTAAAGTTTTAACCCTATACCTATCATGACATCTAAGACCACCCACCAAAATTTGGGGGAGTTTTAAATTAATTAGGTCACATAATTAAATTAATCATGATTTATTAAATTTTTCTAAAAACTATAGAAAAATTTTCTCCAAAAATTCTAAATTTTGGACAGGTTCTAGATATGACTAAGACCTTCTCACTGCCCAAATTTCAACTTGTTTGGACAAGGAATGAAGTGTGGGCACCAAAAATAATTTTTGTTTAGGTCTAGGTATAGGTCCTACCAAAAAGGGTACCCTGGTCTAACCAGTGGCCCAAAAGGGTCCAAACAATTTTTGCTACAAACTAGACACCCTAAGCTACAATTTTCATGTTGGGCAGATTTCCATTCAGGGTCCCTAAGTATTTTTAAAAATTAAATACATTAAATACATCAAATGTGACAGAAATGAAATAATATTCATTTAAATCCTAAAGTATCTGATTGATGCCGCGCGAATCTTGGCGCAGATCAACGGCGCGGGGTTATCGTCCCCGATGAGCCAACGGCCAGGATTGCTTCTTCCTGTGCCGACTTCAAACGTCTGCCGCCGGCCACCCAGTCCCTTCCCCGGCCGGCCACCGCCACCATCACCTCCGTTGAGGTGGTGGCTATCGCCAGACGGCGGCACAGCCGCCGGAGGGGCGGATTCCGGCGATCCAACCAAGAAATTTCTCGGCCGAAAGCCATGAATTTTCTGAATTGGATCGGGCTCAATTGTGCCCGAACCTCGGCCCTAATGAAACCTAAGATCTGCCCATGAGAAAAGAGGAGGAGGAGGACCTTGTTGGCGGCCTGGAGACGAGCGGATCTGCGGGTTGACATGGTGGTGGCGCCGCCGATCGGATTTCTGCAATCTCCCAGTAAACTCGCCGGATTTCTTCAGTTAAGGATTGGGAAATTCTCCTCCAAGCTCACTGGTGGTGTTTAAATCATCAGAGGGGGAGAAGAATGGAAGAAACTGCCATGGCCATCATGGCCATTAAAGGCTTGTTTCGGCCATGATGGTGGAGGCTGTAACTGCCCCTTGACAGCCAGGAAAACGGCTGGAAACTCCTCCCCTTCACTGGAGGAGATGAATGCTTCCATCAATGGGGACCATTGGCCTTTCCTTGGCCAATCTCCTCCTTCAACTCTCTTTCCCCTTTTCTCTCTCCTCCATTAGTGTGGGATGAAGCTTTCTCTCTCTTTCCTAGTCACCAAAACTGACCATGCTGACTCCCCAGCCTATTGGCAGCCCTTTCCACCCATAATATTTCATTATGTTGTGGTTAACTTAAAAGGAAAAAGGGGTTGAGCTTGGGTTGACTCATTTAGGCTAATTTGACCTAACACTAGAATAGAGTTGACCTTGGTCAACATGACCATTTGAGTTGACCCCAATGGGTCCTTGGTGACCTATTGGACTCCCTTAAGGTCTAGGAAGGGTTATGTAGGGTTACCCTGCACTTTGGAGGTCACATACCCTTAGTAAGGGTACTTTGACCAGATTAGGAGCTTGAGTTGACTTGGGTCAACCTGGCCTCTAGGGCTGACCCCAATGTGTCCTTAGTTACCCATTGACCTCACTTTAGGGTTAGGAGGGCATAGGTGGGGTCCTCTAGGCTAGGAGTAGGTCAATTGACCCTAAGTAGGCTAGTTTGACCCATTTAGGGCTAGGGTTGACCTTGGTCAATTGAGCCTCTTTGTTTGACCCCAATGGGTCCTTATGGCTCTAATGGGCCTCCCAAGGTATTAGGGGTGTTGTGGTAGGGTCTTGGGGTCAAGGTGTAGCCCATGGTCATCCTAAACCATGGTTCAGAGTTCTACTATTTGCAGACCATGGTGATCCCCCACCTTTCTGTCCCCTATCTCTTGACTCATTACTGGCTTCCTAGGGTTTGTCATGACCTAGTCATGGCCAAAACCACTCTTAGGGGTCTAGTTGGAAATGGGATGTTACACAAGACATCGGTGTTCGACACCGCCTCCCATACAAAGCTTCGTATGGCGCCATTTTTATACTTGCTTGGTAACTGTTATTGTACGCGAACTCCACCATGAAGAGGTGATCGTCCCATTTCTTGACGAAGTCAAGAATACACATCCTCAGCATATCTTCCACAGTACGATTTGTTCTTTCGGTTTGCCCGTCAGTTTGAGGATGGAAAGCCGTACTGAACTTGAGCTTCGTGCCGAAACTCTTCTGAACCAATCTCCAGTCCTTGGACGTGAAACGTCCGTCACGATCGCCGACTACACTTTTAGGAATCCCATGTAGTCGCACAATGTTGCGAACATACAACTCTACCAGCTTCTCAATGCTGTCCTCCTTTCGATTTGGGATGAAGTGAGCCACTTTGGTTAAGCGATCCACAATCACCCAAATCGCGTCGTTACCCTTCTGAGATCTAGGTAACCCATGCACAAAATCAATGAAGATGTCATCGAATTTCCACTCGGGGATTGGAAGAGGCTTCAGGAACCCACCTGGCTTCTGACACTCGACCTTCACGAAGGCACAAGCATCTGACACTCGGCCGTCATTAGTCTTTCCTTAAGTGTCTCAAATACCTGACTGCACTCCTGAGTCCACACAAACTTCTGATCCTTACGAGTTAGTGATGTGAGGGGTAGAGCTATACGCGAAAAGTTTTCCACGAATCTTCTATAGTACCCGGCTAGTCCAAGAAAACTTCGGACTTCCTCCACGGTTCTCAAAATCGTCCAGTATCTGATGGCTTCCACTTTTGTTGGATCTACCGCCACCCCATCCCCACTAATCACATGGCCCAAAAATGCTACCTTCTCGAGCCAGAACTCGCACTTTGAGAACTTTGCATAAAGCTGGTTCTCCCTCAACACTTGCAAGATTACTCTCAAATGCGTCTCATGCTCCACCTCTGATTTGGAGTACACCAGAATGTCATCGATAAAGACAACTACAAAAGAGTATAAGTATTTCTGAAATACTCGATTCATCAAATCCATGAATACGGATGGTGCGTTCGTCAGCCCGAACGATATCACTGAGAACTCAAAATGACCATACCTCGTACCAAACATTGTCTTGGGTATGTCCTCGTCTCGAATTCGCATCTGATAGTATCCTAACATCAAGTCCAACTTTTAATACACCACCGATCCCACCAACTGGTCGAACAGGTCGTCTATCTGAGATATTGGATACTTATTCTTGACAGTCAGTTTATTCAACTCTCGGTAGTCTATGCACGGCCTCATACTAGCATCTTTCTTCTTCACGAACAACACCGGCGCGCTCCATGCTGAAGAACTGGGTTTGATATACCCCTTCTCCAACAGTTCCTACAACTGTACCTTGAGTTCGGCCAACTCCTTTGGTGCCATCCTAAATGGAGGTCGTGTCACCGGCCTAGCCTCTAGCACTAACTCAATCGAGAAATCGATCTCCCGTCGAGGAGGCACTCCAGGAAGTTCATCCGGAAACACATCCTTGAACTCTGCCACTACGGGCTCTTCCCCAAGTGACAACTTGGATAGGCGAACCTCCAATAATGCCACAAGAGCTACTCCACCCTGGTCAACTTTCCACATCAATTGCATGGCCAAAATTATGGAACAGGCCACTCCATTATGGCCCTCAAACTTGACTTCTGTCTGCCCTTTGCTTCTTAGGGTCACCACCTTGGATAGACAATCAATACTGGCACGCTGCTCTGCTAGCCAGTCCATTCCCAAAATCACATCAAACTCGACCAACGGTAGGACCGCTGCTAGCAACACGAAGTAAACTCCGCTTAGCTCCAAACAAATGCGCCCTTTCTTCCCGGTGGTCATGGATGACCCATTGGGCATGCGCACCTTCAGCTCTGTGTCTGACGAAAACCACTCAACTCCAATCCTCTGGATGAATCTTTTCACAAGAAAGGAGTGTGACGTTCTCGTATCAAACAATACCCTAGTGGGGTATCCAGAAACTAACACAAAGCCTAAAACATAGACATCAAACATAACTGTCTAAAAGTATGAATCACAAGGTTAAACATAAACTTCCCCATACATGTCACCACATCGTGTTGGTGAATCGCTTCCTGCTGTCCAAGGTTGTAAGCCCTTGGTTGCACCAGTTAGAACCGAGAAGCGCTCGACTCCGCCATCTTCCCTTTGCCTACGGCACTGGGGTCGGAGCGCACAGTCTTCTCCTACCTTGCCTCCTGCTTCGCACCTCCTTGGTTAAAAAAATGAGCAATGTGCCCCACCTTACCACAGTTGAAGCACGTTGGTGGCCCCTTAGAGTGAGACCCTCAGGATGTCCACTTGTTTTTCTCACCGGACTTGTATGGTGAGGCTTCTTCCTCAATCTATTCCCTTCAGACATTCCTTGGATTGAGAATGCTTCCCTTCTCCTTGCTTGGGCCAAAACCCTTACGACTTTGGCTCCGCTCTAGATCACTCTCCAACGTCCTAGCAGCCTCAACTAGCGCATTGAAACCAGCTCTCTTCATGGCAATAAGGGGTTGTCTTAGATTCTCCCTCAGCCCTGTTAGAAGAGGTTATCCCTCTCATCAGCGTCTGTCATGTTCGTTCCCGCGTAACAACCAAACGAGTGAACTCCTGTACAAACTCATCCACCATCTTATCTCGCTGCATCAAGTACAAAAATTGCCTCTGAAGGGCCAACCTCGTTGAAGCAGGAATGTACTTCTTTAGGAAAGCATCCCCAAATTCTTCCATGGACGGTGCGTCCAGGAAATTGGCGGCCACTATGGCTCACCCACCACAACTTTGCGTCTCCTCCAACATGAAAGCTACAACTCAGATTTATTCTCCTGTAGCTCTTTACCGCCCTCAGAAGTTCTTGAATCTGTGCCCACCAATCCTCCGCATCAGTCGAGTAACCGACTCCCTTGAACGTCGGGGGATGGAAGCTCAGAAAATACTTCATCTGCCGGTCTCCATGCCCGACAACCTCCCTTTCTGCCAAAGGCTCTGCTCTTCCTAGCTTCTCCGCCCAGCACGACCTTATCGCAGTTATACCTCTGTCGTGTTGCTTGTAGTGTGGTTGTTTTGCAGGGGTTGCTACGCGGGCGTTCTCTTGGGCTGCCACGATCGATTCTGCTAGCATGCGACAGAAGTCGGCCGGGTTTACACCCCATGCCCAAAGGACCTTGAGCAGGGGCGCTGCTCGTTGAAAGCTCTTCTATTGTCTCGACGTACCTGCCTAGTTTCTTGCACTCTTACGAAAAGCAAGAAAACAAGGAATCAGTCTCTTATCACAAGACTCAAACATAAGGACACTCATGGTCCCGCGTTACTCCTATGTGGATAACTTCTAAATGCGATACGATTACGATAAATCGACCCGCCCTAACTGATCTTGGACACAACCTCGCTCTGATACCAAATTGTAACACCTCCCTGTAATGACCGTATAAATATGGGTCCGGCCGGGGCCCCACAACATACAACGCCTCAGCTTTAGCATTAAAAGATGATATTATCTACCCAACTCAAAACTCAGAAGAAAAAAACAGCGGAAACCGCAACCAGACTAGAAGTTATCGATACATATAGGAGAATCCAAATGCCTTATGGCCTTACAACAAAAGAGAGTCCACAATTCAATTGATACATAACACATCAATGTGCAAAGGCACTCCTAAGCTACCTCGGCATGCAAGCCGGAAGTCTAAAGCATCAAACATACAATATCACAAACGTAGAGCTAATGCAAAGCTGGTAACACTTCATGAGGCTTAGGCCTTTTTGGCCGCGAGATTGCTCCTGCTTGTAATCCTTGCCCTGTAAAACTTTTTTGTAACGTGGGTCAGCAAAGGCTGATCTCTAACTGTGTAACAAACACATCTCCTCCCTCCCCGCCCCTAACGGACCCCGGGGAACCCATCCCAACCTGCAAGTCAGCACTTCGTATACCATATACATAAACAAAGTAAAGCACTAAAAGAACAGG
>CM077152.1:183668555-183764751 GCA_039583875.1 Platanthera guangdongensis | reverse complement strand
ATCAATAATTATAAATTTTAAATATTTAATTTAGGAATCAATTCGGAACCAAATACTTTGAAATTCCTACTACAGTTCATAATTATCCTTTTAACATTTCCACCAAATTTCAGCCAAATCAAGTTTCACAATAATTATTTATGACACATTGTACTTATTCAATATGATTGACAAATTCATACCATTATATGTCCAAAAATTTTGAAACTTAACAGGAGTGTTCAGAATATATGTAAGCATTTAAATATCAAATTTCATAATCATCGGATGAATATTTTAAGAGAAATTCATAAAAAAATAAACTTTGTACGTGCTCATCACTGTTTACTAAACTAGGATTACTGGAGCAATAGTCTACCAAAAATAATGTGTCATGACAATCTGGAAAGGACTTTCAAAGAGCCACAACTTTTGTTTTGAGCTAGAGCCCAAATCTAAATGTATCATGCCTAAAACTGGATTTGAACCCGACTGTGTAAAATTGGATAGAAATAGTTTGGTACTTGAGTTATATTTTTCGTCGGCACAACAATTTTGATTTCAGACCTAGGGAGCTACAGAGCCTCCAAAAAAGGTACAAACACTTTTGGGTAAAGTTTTTTGAGGATTACAACTTTAATGTTGAGGTTGAGACCTGAACCGTGCTCGAACATGCCTAAAAAGTGGTTTGAATCCAGCAGTGTACACAAAATAGATTCAGTCTTGATCTGGAGTTAGCAAATCCACACAGATGTAAAAGAAGATATAGTGGAGGTTGTTCATCATATTCCTCTAGGCGAAGTATGAGATAGGCCCAGCCATCTCTCCATTAATACCCCTCAATAGACCATCATTCTCTATGAGATCAAGTCCTACAACTTCGTGTAGAAGAGAGGAGTTGATTGAAGTTATTTTCTCGACTAACGACGCCCTGGAAGAGAAGTTCTAGCATGGTTTCTCCAACAAAACTCCATAGATTTCACTGAAATCAAGCTCTCTGAGCCCAATATCTCTTTATTTTGATCTAAAGATCTACCATCTAGAGAGAGGGAAAGAAGTCACCCTATTCGTGGCCATAGATTGGGTTTGTCTTCTTGGCAGCATGGTGGTGGTCGTCTAAGCTTCAAATCGTTCTCCTGAGCTTGGCTCCTTAAAGAAAGTTGCAGGTCTCAGCTTCTTGTGTGGGGAGAAAGAAATAGTTGATCCTATGGAGAAGAAGTTTTCCCCTTGTGGATTTTATTAACAAGTGAGGGGAAATCCTTTCCCATGCTTTGAAATGACAACTCATCACACGTCCTCCTCCTAATGGACCAACATGTCCACACTAGCCTTGAAATAAGGAAGATAAGCATGGGCACAAAAATGGGGGGCCAGGTTATGTGACACAGTAAAGCTGGCACCCCACTCGACGGTATTTTATTGACACAACATTATTGGCCTCACTCGATGTTATCATCAAGTGATCACGATGGTATCATCGTGTGATCACGATGATATCGTCATATGATCACGACGGTATCGTCATACAATCAACTCACGATGATATTGTCATGTGATCACGATGATATCATCGTGTGATCATGACGATATCGTCGTGTGATCAACATGACCATTATCACGACGACGCACATTTTATCAAGTCACGGCCGTGACTTGGATTTTTTTCTCTGAATTTCAATTCCTTGACATTTGTCCTACACTCATGTTGACCATGACTCAATCTTGACCACCTCAAAGTTCTGGGGCTTCACATACCCTGACTGAACTCCTGGGGGCACAAAACACTCATGGGGGCCTTGTTCTAATCGGGACGTTGCATCATCAACCCCCAAAGAGTTAAAAATCTCGTTGCTAGCATGATATCTCAAGCAAAGCTTACTAATGTTTCTTTTGATCATAAGACTTCTTATGGTTACCCCCCCCCCCCCCCTCAGATTATTGAGTGGAAGGAAAGTGAGAAAGACATCGCAAAAAACTGAACCCAATGGTAAGATGGAGGCCTCGAGAGTGTGTGTCATGTTGGACCCCCCAAGTGTCATGTCCCTATCCCCGTTCTTTCATCTTCTCAACAAAGGGTTGGATGGAGGCAACTAGTATATGTGTCCTGTGGGACCCCCCGAGTTTCTTATCCTTACACTAGCTATTCAGTATTCTCAACAAAGGATACGATGGAGTTCTCGAGTGTGTGTGTCCTGCAAGACCTCGCCGAGTGTTATGTCCCTATCTTGGTTCTTCCATCTTCTCCGCAAAGTGTAAGATGGAGGCATCAAGTGTGCGCGGCCATGTCTCTGTCCCGCTTCTTCCGTCTTCTCTGCAAAGGGTAAGATGGAGGCCTTGAGTGTGTGTGTCATGTAGGACTTCCTGAGTGTCATTTCTCTATATGGGTTATTTTGTCTTCTCAACAAAGTGTAGGATGGAATCCACGAGTATGTGTGTCATGCGGGACCCCAAGTGTCATTTATATATCCTATTTTTCGTCTTCTCAACAAAGGGTATGACGGAGGCCTAGAGTGTGTCCTATGGGATCCCCTGAGTGTCATGTCCCTTTTCTGGTTCTTCTATCATCTCAATAAAGGTTAGGATGGAGGCCTCGAGTGTGAGTGCCCTGCAGGACCCCCCGAGTGCCATTCTCCTATCCTGGTTCTTTCGTCTTCTCAACAAAGGGTGGGATGGAGGCCTTTAGTGTATGTGTCCTGCGGGACCCCCCGAGTGTTATATCCATGTCCTGGTTCTTACGTCTTCCCAACAGAGGGTAGGATGGAGTCCTTGAGTGTTTGTATCTTATGGGAACCCCTGAGTGTCATTTCCCTCTCCCAGTACTTCCGTCTTCTCATCAAAAGTTAGGATGGAGGCCTCGAGTGTCTGTGATATACGGGAACCCCTGAGTGTCATGTTCTTATCACAATTCTTCTGTATTCTTAACAAACTGTAGGATAGAGGCCTCAAGTATGTGTGTCCTGCGGGACACCTCAAGTGTTATGTCTTTATCTCGGTTCTTCCATCTTCTCAGCAAATGATACATTTGAGTCCCTGAGTGTTTGTGTCCAGTGGGATGCCTCGAGTGTCATGTCCCTATCCAGGTTCATTCGTCTTTGTAGGAAAGGATATGATGGAGGCTTGGAGTATGTGTCTAGTGGGACGCCCGGGTATCATGTCCATTTTCAGGTTCGTTAATCTTCACAGCAAAGGATTGGATGGAGGATTAATTTTGTGTGTTCTGTGAGCCCCCGAGTGTTATGTTCCTTTCAAGGTTCATTCGTCTTTAGAGCAAAGGATAGGATGGAAGCCTCATGTGTGTATGTATAACGGGACCCCCTGAGTGTCAGGTCATATCCAGGTTCTTTTGTGTTTGTAGTAAAGGATAATGTGGAGGCCTCGAGTGTGTATGTCAAGCCGGACCCACCAAGTGTCATGCTATATCCAGGTTCGTTCGTCTTCTCAAAAAAGGGTCTGAGGAAAGCCTCGAGTGTGTCCTATGCGACCCCCCCTTGAAGGCCACCCCCTATCCAAGAGCCTAAGATCTAAAAAAAGGCATGTGTGTATGTGGACGAGTATGCATATGCATGAGTTCGTCGAGATGTGAGTATACGGGTGCAAATAGGCCCATTTGTGAAAATGCACGGCCGAATATATGATCAACGAGTATATGGTGATTATGTTCGAATGTTGCATTAATGAAGGCAGCGAGCACTCACCATCACCTCGAGCCTATGAGCCTATCAAGTACTCAATGGATTCGAGCATATAAGACTAGCGAGCAGCAAGATACAAGCGAGTATAAAATTTCCTTTTTATTGAATAAAATTGGCTACATTACATTACAAAATTTATAATGACACCTTGTATAAAGGTTTGTCCAAAAAATTTGTACAAAGTCCATCAGGTCATGCCGACTATGCATCATCATCACCCTCACCGCCTCCATTGAGAAGTTCCTCATCATCAGCGTCTTCATCCACATCTTAATTGTCATCGATGTAGACATCCTTGTACACATCATCATCCTCATCTTCTTCCTCATCCTCACCCTCTTCATCAATGCCATCCTCTCCCTTGCTATCTTTATCATCGATATCATCGGAAGCAGAAGGCAGTGCGTGATTAGGCAAGTTGGACTCCTTAAGGAGCAATTCTGGGATTGGGTTCATCACTATCAAGATGGATGCCTCCGGGAAAAGAAATCCATCAACCTTCATCTTAGCGAGGATGACGTTCCCCATCGCTCGCATGATGTAGTGATGGCTGGTGGGCATCTCATCACCATGCATGTAGATCTTCTTGGCTTATCGCGAAGGCCCCTCAACCGAAGGCTGTTGCTCATCTGGGTGAGTTTCTAACTCGGCAATCTATATTTGGGCGGCCTCCAAAGCCTCCATGGTGTCCGTTAAGTCCTACACTTGTTGGGGCACCTTCTTCATTGTCTCAAAATCAGCATCCTGCAAGTAACAACAATTATCATCATCATAATGAGTTAGCAAGCAAGTATCAACTATGTAAAAATTTTCATTTATGTCGTGATTACATCATAGACTTTGCACTTAGCATTCATGGGCGCAAGAGTAAGGATTGGCTTGGTCAGCTCCTTGAACTGTTGGGCTGAGAGTAAGCTACTCGCCACATAATGGATGAGCTTGGCAGACCACAAGAGCAAGCATGTGGTCTGATGCGCGAGATCTTCGATCTCGACATCCGGCAGTGACTCGACATTAATGCGACCATAGAGTGCCAAGGTATCATCGTACGCTTTTCCTCGATCCTCCTAATCCTTAAACTAGAGGAGCAGGATGGTTCTAAGGGTCATCTTGTGCTTGCGCTTGACCCATGTCATTAATGGGAAACAGTAGGCATCCTCGTTGTAACGCCCCGAAAATCGTAATCGAGCTGGTCGTGTCCAAGAGAACCTTTGGTGTCTGCATAGGTGTACACGACCTGGGACATGGGCATGTCCAAGGCTATGTGGTTTTATGTGTTTGCCAGATGTGTCCAGAGAAGGACACGGCAGGAAATACGGACGCGTCAACTAACACGGGAGTGTGCATACCCGTGTCACCACCCGTGTTCCCAAGAGTCGTGTCGGTTGGTGTGGTGGTTACTGGTAACACGCCGCAGGGACACGGGCGTGTCGGAAACCGATACGTGCATGTCAGGTTGAGACACGTGCGTATCTTGACCTGTGTCCTCTTCTGTGCACGACAATCATGTCTGGATCGAGGCACACGGACTGGGACACAGCTTATGCGAGGCCGTGTTCGGCCCAGGTTTGAGGATTTTTGGGCGGATCTCAGCCGTTTGTTTTCTTTAATTAAGAACTGACGGCCCAGATGTGTTCCTGCTCTGTTAAGTTCGGGAATGGAGGTTGTAATCCTCATTTGCTATTTAACATTCTCTTTCTAAGAAGTTTGAGAGAGGAGAGAGCAAGGAGGAAGAAAAGGGAGGTTTTCGGCCACCGGCGGAGCATCGAAACACCGAATCGAGAATAGAGCGGATCCGCGGAGGAAATTCCATTGCGAAGTCTTCTATCTGTATAGTTTTTCCATGGCGAAAAAGCGTACTACAAGGGTAACGATTCTCTACTTGAGCATGTGAAGCTCTCCTTTTGCATAAGGAAACCAGCTCTCGCGAGTGTGTGGGGAGTGTGCGGTGTTCCTTTGGGTTAACGGGAATAGTCCCCCCTTGTGTTGCATATAGAGTCCGGAATCGAAGTACCGACATAGGCATTGTATGTGAAGCCTACCCGGACGTGTTGGTCTGGATCGGTGATGTTGCATTTTGTATGGTTGCCGGAGAATACTCCGTGCTTTGTGTTTTGGGGTTCCTACACGGTAGATTGCATCAGGGATCCTTACGGATTAACTCTAAGGCGCACCCGAAAAACTGAGCGGAGACGTAGTTCTGCTAACTTGGTGGCCGGGGAGCCGGACTTGTACATAACTGGGTTATGTGATGTTTGGTATTGTTGTGGGATCCGAGAGAATCTTGGCTCGTGCGTACGTCTTAAGGTTACTACATGGTGTGAGCAACAGGCAAGTGGAATCGGACCTGGGCTATATGGTTCGGTGCGAGAGACCCAAAGAGGGACTGGCCGCTGGCATAGTCAGGAGCCTTAGACGTTGATCAGAAAGGCTAAAATGCTCACGTTGTTGCCATCCTGGGGATGGTGGTGAAGCCACTGAATTGACAAGATTCACCGATAATGTTCCCTGAGTGCACGAGGTGTTTGGTCGTGCGAGCCTACACCTGTGACAGAGTATGTTTGTAATTTATTGTTTAGCTAGGCTAATAAAATACAGGGAAGGAGCACTGCCATCGTGAGTAAGGGGCGGGGTCGTTATAATTTGATCTGCTTTGGCTAACTGTTACTTTGTTTGCCATCGTGCGGTGGAATTTTACTGGCAGGTGCTGCGGAGCCGAGTACCAAATAGCGGGCTAAAGCCCATATTGCTGAGCTGGCCCTCAAAGGCCAAAGCGAATAGTTGTATTTTATTTTTGTCATCTGTGGCCGGCCTGCGAGCCGATGTATGTAAGACACTATTTTGTTAAGTGAACTCTTGTAAGTCCATAAGGCTAAGCACTTTCAGTGTATTTGTTGTTTCATTCTTGTGGTAGTTTGGAGACATTCATGTTAGTTGTTTATTCAATTATGGGTTCTTTCCAACTATTTAAAAGCTTCCGTTAGAATGCTCTATGTAGGGCGAGTAGTCTTAATTGAATGGTTTCGATATTCTTATGTAACCCTTCCGACTGTCCGTGGTATATGGCGTCGGGTTCCAGCTGGATCTTCTGTTCTATGTCATACGACGGATGGGGGTGTTACAATTTGGTATAAGACTCTAGGTTCCGGTCAACTTAAATGAATTCGTGAATGAATTCTTTTTAAGGGTGGTGAGCACATGTGTGCGTCATCGTTATTTCATCTAAAAGAACCCATGAATTTCACTTAGGAATCAAAAATATAGTTTTTTTTAGGAATCTGAGTGTTCCAATGATTGCTTTTTGCAATCTGTTTGTCATCTAATCAAGTGTCTTCGCTATTATAGGCGGCTAGGAGCGGTGCTGGGCAATCGGAACGCCCGCAATCGGCGAAAAGTAGTGCACCGAGGGACGTGCCTATAACACCTCCTTCAGCAGAAACCATTAGATTGGTGGCTGAAGCAGTCTTTGCTATGATAAATTCCTAACCTGCAGGGCAAATGCACCATGTACCACCTGTAAATGAGTAAGAACAGCTTAGGGCGGCAGAGCCGGGAGTGGTAGAGCGCGTGATAGTTGCTCAGGTAGCACCAAGGAGAGCTACGGAGAAGCAGCTCAATCATGTAATGAGCTTTAATCCTCCGAGGTTCGACAGGATTGGAATGCCAACTCAAGCTGAGGATTGGCTCTCTACGATAAAGAGGGTCTTGACGACCAAAGAAACTGTTGAGTGGCAGAAGACCACCATAGCGACCTTCCTTTTGGCTGGTGAGGCGAGACTATGGTGGGACGAGTTGGAGGTTCACCTCTTAGTGGGAAGGCAACTTGTGGATGTGCCTATGGAGGAATTCTCAAGGTTGTTCTTGGCCAGATAACTACCCTCTGCTCAGAACTTGAGATGGAGAATCAGTACCTTGGCTTGACTCAGGGAGGCATAAGCGTGGATGAGTATCTCCACGAGTTCACGCGGTTGGGTCGTTATGCTGGTGCTATGTTTACTGAAGAGGAGCGGAAGACAAACTGATTTTATTAGGGTCTACGTGGTGACCTAAAGCTACTCCTTGTTAGGCCTAAGGCGCAGGGGTTCCTAGCCTTGGTCAATTCGGTCCAGTCATTGGAAAAGGTCGTGAAGAAAGTGCAAGAGAAGAAGTACCCAGGGGAAAAGAATTCAGAGTTCAAAGTGCCAAATTAAAAGTCGGGTTTTCGCAGATTGAACAAGAAGCCGAAGACTTCGAGCTCATCCCCTTCGTCTGGTGCGGCGGGGGTAACCACAAGTCGAGTCCCAGGAGCGTGCTATAACTGCAGAAAGATGGGGCATTTTGCTCGTGAGTGTTGGAGCGGACGTGCAATATCCATGAGGAAGCCTGGAGCAACCTATGATGAGAAAGGGAACGCGGTGGAGTCAACCGTGTCCCACCATGCTCCAGCCCAGCCGAGAGTTTATAACCTTGGTCTGCAAGAGGCCATAAAACAAGCTGACGTGGTGACAGGTATGAGTTAAATTATAGCAGTTTAACTTTATGTAGTTATTACCTTTTTATATGTTAGCTTATATATGTTGGTGCTAGGATTTGTGTTAATTTTCGATTATCCGGCGAGAGCCCTGTTTGATACAGGAGCTTTGCATTCCTTCTTGTCTGAAAGATTCGTATCGCGCATCGGGGTCCCTTCCTCGATGGAAAAAGACAAGTTGGATGTGTTGTTGCCCAATGGGTGCTCAATGTGCGCGGATAGAGTCTGCGAGGTAAAGATACAGATTGGGGATCAGGAGTTTGTTTTGCAAGCATTGGTACTGCCGTTAGCGGAGTTCGACGTAATCTTTGGTATGGACTGGCTCTCGGAGCAGCGAGCATGCATTGATTGCAACCGAAAGGAGGTTAAGTTGGGACTAAATACTGATCGAGAGACTACGTTTGCAGACATTTTGGGGTCGGGTAAGATTTTGATGTCGGCCCTTCAGGTGATCAAGGCAGTTCGGTCTGGGGCAGATCTTTTTGTAACATTAGTGCAGACTTCAACGCCTAAGCCAAGCATGGGCAGTATTCCAGTTGTGTCCGAGTATCCTGATGTGTTTCCAAATGATCTCCCAGGATCCCCTCCTCAGTAGGAGATTGATTTTACTATTGAGCTGGTGTCGGGTGCCAAACCGGTGTCACGCACTCCGTATCGTATAGCGCCGAGAGAGATGGCGGAGTTGAAGGTGCAACTGCAAGAGTTGTTGGAGCAAGGGTATGTGCGTCCAAGTTCGTCGCTTTGGAGAGCACCGGTCCTCTTCGTTAAGAAGAAAGATGGGAGCTTGCGACTCTGTATTGACTATCGGGATTTGAACAACTTTACGGAGAAGAATAAGTATCTAATCCCAAGGATTGGCGATCTATTTGATCAATTGGTTGGGTCTATAATATATTCGAAGTTAGATCTGAAATCTGGTTACTACCAATTAAGGATAAGGGAAAGCGACATCCCAAAGACGGCGTTCAGCACGCGGTTTGGGAATTTTGAGTTCACGGTCATGCCGTTTGGGTTGACCAATGTGCCATCCGTGTTTATGGTTCTGATGAATAGGACGTTCAAAAAGTACCTGGATAGTTTCGTGATAGTATTTATCGACGATATCCTGGTGTACTCGTAGTGTGAGGATGATCACTACAGGCATCTGCATATGGTGTTGGAGACGTTGAGATGTAATTAGTTGTGTGCTAAGTTCTCCAAGTGTGAGTTCTGGTTATCCTCGGTAGCGTTCCTTGGTCATGTTGTTAGTGGAGAAGAAATAGCGGTGGATCCGATGAAGATAGTGGTGATACGGGAGTGGCCTGTATTAACTACAGTGGCGGAAGTCCGGAGCTTTCTATGGCTTGAAGGATACTACAGGCATTTCGTAGAGAACTTCTCTCGGATAACGCTACCACTCACGACATTGACAAGGAAGGATCAAAATTTTGTGTGGTCGCTGGAGTGCGAGCAGGCTTTTGAAGAATTGAATAGGCGGTTGACCACTGCGCCTATTTTATGTTCGCCGAGTGGGACCGAAGGGTTCGAGATCTATAGCAATGCTTCGGGCAGTGGTTTGGGCTGTGTTCTGCTACAGCATGGGATTGTGATAGCCTATGATTCACGACAGTTGAAAGTTTACAAGAGGAATTATCCAGTTACTTAGAGTTAGCGGCCGTAATATTTGTTCTAAAGCTGTGGAGGCAATACTTGTACTGTGTGAAGGTCGATATCTACACCGATCATAAGAGCCTGAAGTATCTATTAGATCAGAAGGACCTAAACATGAGGCAACGGAGGTGGATGGAGTTCCTAGGGGACTACACCTTCGAGATACATTATATGGCTGGGAAAGGAAATGCAGTTGCAGATGCGTTGAGTCGCAGGGTTCCTGCACGAGCTAGCTGGTTGTCGGTACATGATGAGAGTATGGTCTGTGATTTGGAGGCATTAGAGATATCTTGCGTCGACAAGCAGGCTAGTGCCGTGGCGAAATTGTATTGGACAGAGGTGCAGTATGACCTAGCTAATAGAGTTCGGCGGGCTTTGGTTCAGGATAGCAGCACGAAGCAGATCTTAGATGAATCTTTGGATGAGTCAAATTCCCAATTTGCTATTGAGGATGGACTGTTATGGAGGACGGTCTCCTATGCGTTCCTACTGTGGATAGTCTTCGGGAGGAGTTGATGTACAAGGCTCATCATACCAAGTACTCAATCCACCCGGGGAGTACGAAGATGTATAAAGACATGAAGAAGTTGTTTTGGTGGCCAGGAATAAAGAAGGATGTAGCACTTTATGTGGCCATGTTCCATACGTGTTCCTTTGTGAAGGCTGAGTGTCAGAAGCCCGGAGGTTTCTTGAAGTCCCTACCTATCCCGGAGTGGAAATTCGACGACATTTCTATGGATTTTGTGCATGGTTTGCCAAAGTCGCAAAGGGAAAATGACGCCATCTGGGTGGTCGTGGATAGATTGACAAAGGTGTCGCATTTCATCCCGAACAGGAAGGAAGATCCGGTGGAAAAGTTAGCCAAACTCAATGTGGATAATATTGTATAATTGCATGGTGTCCCCCGCAGTATTGTTAGTGATCGAGATGGATGCTTCACATCGAACGATTGGAGGCTGGTGCATAGTTTGTTGGGAACTAAGTTGAGTTTCATCACAGACTTTAATCCGCAGACGGATGGTCAGACCGAGAGAGTCAACCGGACGATGGAGGACATGCTTCGCATGTTCGTCTTGGATTTCGAAAAGTAGTGGGAAGATCACTTGTACATGATGGAGTTTGCAAATAACAATAGTTATCAGGCGAGTATTGGAATGACGCCATTCGAGGCCTTTTATGAGAGAAAGTGTCGCACGCCGTTGTCTTGGTTGGAGACAGGCGAGTCAAAGTTATACAAACGTCAAGCAGTGGAAGACGCCACTTTAATGATACGTACAGTTCAAGAAAGGTTAAAGATCGCTCAGGACAGGCAGGTAAAATACTATAACGTCAAACAAAGGAACGTGGAGTTCAATCTTGGCGATTGGGCGTATTTGAAAATCAAGCCGTTCAATGGTGTCTCGCGGGTTCGATGCTTGAAGAAGCTGAGTCAGAGATACCTTGGACCGTTTGAAATCCTAGAGCGTGTTGGTGAAGCAGCGTATTTATTGAAGCTATCAGTGGAGTTGAGTGTGTTGCATGATGTGTCCTACGTATCGTTGTTGCGGAAGGCGGTGCAAGAGCCTTCGCAGGTCGTTGTGGTCGAACAAGTGTCGGTTGAATACGGGTTGACGACAATGGTCAAGCCAGTACGCATTGAAGACTTTGACGTTAAATGACGCCGCAACAAGGAAATCTGAATGGTTAAAGTCCGTTGGGATAACTGCGGACGTGAGGAGCTTTCTTGGGAGCGAGAGCAGACTATGATGGAAGAATACCCTGAGTTATTCCACTCAGGTGACATTTAAATTTTTGTGTACCTTTACATAATTTCGGGACGAAATTCTTTAAGTGGGGGAGATTTGTAACGCCCCAAAAATCATAATCGAGCTGGTCGTGTCCAAGAGATCTTTTAGTGTCTGCATAGGGGTACACGTCCTGGGACACGGGCGTGTCCAAGGCCGTGTGGTTCTCTGTGTTGGCCGGCTGTGTCCAGAGAAGGACACGGCAGGAAACACGACAGCGTGACACGGACATGTCAACTGACACGGGCGTGTGCATACCCGTGTCACCACACGTATTCCTAAGAGTCGTGTTAGTTGGCATGGCGATTACTGGTAACACGCCCCAGGGACACGGGCGTGTCAGGTTGAGACACGGGCGTGTCTTGACCCGTGTCCTCTTCTGTGCTCGACGGTCGTGTCTGGATCAAGGCACATAGCTTGGGACACGGTCGTGTGCGAGGCCGTGTTCGGCCCAGGTTTGAGGATTTTTGGGCGGATCAGAGCCGTTCGTTTTCTTTAATTAAGATATAACGGCCCAGACGTGTTCCTACTCTGTTAAGGTCGGGAATGGAGGTTGTAATCCTCATTTGCTCTTTAACATTCTCTTTCTAAGAAGTTTGAGAGAGGAGAGAGCAAGGAGGAAGAAAGGGGTTGTTTCCGGCCACCGGCAGAGCATCAGAGCACCGAATCGAGAACCTAGAGCGGATCCGCGGAGGAAATTCCATTGCGAAGTCTTCTATCCGTATAGTTTTCCATGGCAAAAAAACGTACTACAAGGGTAACGATTCTCTACTTGAGCATGTGAAACTCTCCTTCTTTTGCATAAGGAAACCCGCTCCCGCGAGTGTGCGGGGAGTGTGCGGTGTTGCTTGGGGTTGACGGGAATAGTCCCCCCTTGTGTTGCATATAGAGTCCGGAATCGAAGTACAAACATTGGCATTGTGTGTGAAGCCTACCCGAACGTGTTGGTCTGGATCGGTGATGTTGCATTTTGTATGGTTGCCGGAGAAGACTCTGTGCTTTGTGTTTTCAGGTTCCTACACAGTAGATTGTAGCTGGGATCCATGGGTTTTAACTCCAAGGCACACCCGAAAAATTGAGCGGAAACGTAGTTCCGCTAACTTGGTTGCCGGGGAGTCGGCCTTGTACATAACTGGGTTATGTGAGGTTTGGTATTGTTCCGGGATCCGAGAGAAGCTTGGATCGTGCGTACGTCTTAAGGTGACTAAGTGGTGTGAGCAACGGGCAAGTGGAATCAGACCTGGGCTATGTGGTTCGATGCGAGAGACACAAAGAGGGACTGGCCGTTGGAATAGTCGGGAGCCTTAGACATTGGTACGAAAGGCTAAAATGCTCACGCTGTTGTCATCCTGGGGATGGTGTTGAAGCCACTGAATTGACAGGATTCACCGATAATGTGCCCTGAGTGCACGACGTGTTTGGACGTGCAAGCCTACACCTATAGCGGAGTATGTTTGTACTTTATTATTTAGCCGGGCTAATAAAATGCAGGGAAGGACCATCGCCGTCCTGAGTAAGGGGCGGGGTCGTTATAATTTGGTCGGCTTTGGCTGACCGTTACTTTGTTTTCCACCGTGCTGTAGAATGTTGCTTGTAGGTGCTGCGGAGCCGAGTACCAAATAGCGGGCTGAAGCCCATGTTGCTGAGCTGCCCCTCGAAGGCCAATGCGAAAAGTTGTATTTTATTTTTGTCATGTGTGGTCATCCTGCGAGCCGATGTATGTAAGACACTATTTTGTTAAGTGAACTCTTGTAAGGTCATAAGGTCAAGTACTTTCATTGTATTCGTTGTTTCATTCCTGTGGTAGTTTGGGGACATTCATGTTAGTTGTTTTTTCAATTATGGGTTCTTTCCAACTATTTAAAAGCTTCCGCTAGAATGCTCTGTGTAGGGCGAGTAGTCTTTGTTGAATGGTTTCGATATTCTTATGTAACCCTTCCGACTGTCCGTGGTATATGGCGCCGGGTTCCAGCTATACCTTCTGTTATATGTCATACGACGGATGGGGGTGTTACACTCGTTGTTCACCCCTTTCCCATAGTTATGATAGAGGTAGGGCTCGTCAATCTCGGAGGGGCTCACCTTCTTTCCAAAGACCGTATTGGTGTACTTGTCCTTCTTCCTCGCATGTGCCTGGGTCCTGGACTTGCCCTTCCCCATATTTTGCCTCTTTTGTGAGGGAGTGCACTTCTCGCCAGAACCCATGTAGGACTTCCAGATTCATCAAGTCGATTGGGGACCCCGACCCTTGCTTGATGTCGTCAGGTGGATCTCGCATGTCCTTCCAGGAAGCAGCAACATCCTTGGCAAAGGGGAGAGGCTTGCTCGGTAGAATGCAAGAAGCTACAGAAGACAAAAAATAGTTAATCGTCGTGATCAAAGCAAGAAATAGCACAAGAGGAGAGTATCATAAAGAGCTCGCTCAATGGTTAACCTTCGCCCGGGAAGATCTACCCTAGGTGGTTGATGTTTTGTCACTGGTACACCACGAAAAACTCGCTACCTCAAAAATCGTATACAGGTTACACCCTCGGCCTTTCAGCATAGGCGGAAGGAACGTAGCCTATGACAGGTGTTGTAGTTGGAGGGGAACTCCTTCGAAGTCGCCGCTGATGACGACAAGCCACTCGCCCTAGCATTGAAAAATGTTTGATGTGCTGACTAAGGTGCAAACATGGTTGCTTAGATAGATGACCCCTTCATTAGTTTTCGTGAAGTCGGAGATATTCCGAAAGACAGAGAGATCGAAGGTATTCTTCTCAGATCACATGAAGTTAAGGAAGCTCATGATCATTGCCACCCCGTATGGATTGATTTGGACGGGGACTATGCTGAAGTACTAGAGTATCTGACAGTACTGTAGCCATAGGGGAAGTCACAAGACGACATCAAAATGACGAATTTAGAGGATGAGACCATCCTATAGCACGGTGTTCAGCCGCTCCCCTTGGCGAGAAAGCCTCACCGAGTATCGTTCTGGAAAAAAATGTCCTTGTGAAGTCATCCAGATCCTTCTGATTGGTGTCCGGCTACTTAAAAATAGCATTTGTGAAATTCCTCGCATGGAGCATGCGACGCACAACAGTATCATCACCCATTCTCAGAAAGTGTGAGTAGAGGAAGAGCGTGTACAGGTGACGAGAAAGAAGAAAGCCGAAGATGCTCACGAGAAAGAGAAAACAGGTCGCTGGTAGCATAATTAATACATACCCACCCCCTCTTATTTATAGGTGAAGGCCAATAGGGTATTGGGTAGCTCGCCGCGAGTATCACACAATGTCACCGCCAACTCATCGCGCATAGAAAGTTGCAAACAACATCTCATAAGGCCCACAAAAAAATGTTTACATACTCATCGAATTTACGTGCCTAACATTTATAATCGCAAATATGACGGAAACAACTAGAAACATCATCACAAAGCTCAAAGAAACAAATCAAAAGCGAGATCGAAGCGCCCTGAATAGAAATTACAAATTCCAAAGTCAAACCTCTTATTACATACTTGCCAGCAGCAAGAACTCAAAGAAGAAATAAATGCCAACAAATCTCAAGTCCTTGGAGGATGCAGGTATAGAAGCCAAGGATGTCGCTCAACCCACCATATGTTGCGTGCGGCCTGAAGTGTTTGGTCGTCGTGACCATCGTCTCCTCACCTTTATGAATCTTGTCCTTCATCCTTGCCAGCCTCCCCATCGAGTCCATGCTTACTGGATGTCGACGAGTTCATCACGATGAAGCCATTGGTGATGCTCGATCATCTTTACTCGCCGCTCCAGCTCATTTATCACGTAGAACCTAGACTCCCTGCTAGTCAGCCGCTCCCCAAGATCCTCCGTCTTTGCTACTTGCATCTCTAGTGCAAAGAAGAGATGATGAGGCTCACAGATGGACAATTGGTCGAGCTTAGCCTCCCTATCCATGTAAACTCGAGCACTTCTCTCCCGATACTCGAGGGATGGAATCATGAGGGCATCAATGAAAGCACTCCACAGATTTGAAGCACGACCCACAGGAACTATAGATAGTTGCTTTGTTATCAACCACTCCAGCAAGAGCAATATGATTATGCATGAATGAAAAAATTTCCAGTCCAAGGAGGGTTAGTCCTCGTCACATGAGAAGGCTGTGAGATCGACTGTGGCGTGGTGAGGGGATGCGACGGGCCTGATCTCACCGCCCTATCGATGAACCCTCATGTCGATCCCGATTTGGCGAAGTTGAGCTCAACGACTGCGAGTCATGTAGCATAGAGAGTTCAGCATCTTTACCCTGTCTACGACCATTGGATGTCCGCCCTACTCCTCTCGGCGCAAAGAAATGCAAATATTTTCCTTTCCCGCCACTCTATAATGATCCTAAGTCGGGAATATTAGGTGTAGAGGCCGGCGCGAGTGGAGTGAAGAGCGGACTAGAAGAGTGTTGGGTTGAGCGGGATTTTCCTTATGCATATGGGTTTAATACCCCACCCTACGGCATTTGATTATGAATAATTTCTAAATTTCTTATTTAATTCTCTATAACCTCTGTTCAAGGTTGGGCTACTCAGCCATCCCTGCTGGAGCTTGAGAACCTGCTTGCTTCGTAGGAAAGTTTGGCAAGATAGATCGCAGAAGCGACTATCTCTGAAGGAGGTAGTGAAGTGTTGTTCACGGGCAAGAAGAAGAAGAGATGGTAAGGGAAGAAGAAGAATACTGCTGCTGAAAATAAGCCTTCAACTTCTTATCAATCAGAGAGGAGTGCTGCTCCTAAGAAGGATTGGAAGAAGAACTTGAAGTGCTACATGTGTCATTAGCGTGGACACTTCAAGAGTGACTGCAAGGTCAAACTGCAGCCTGTGCATGGTGTAGGCAAGGAGGAATCTTGCTTGAGTACTGAAGAAGCTGGATGAGGTGGAGCTTTCATGACGGACACTTGTGTCCGTGCTTTGTCCGTTGTCGACTTCAACGACAAGTGGATCGCGGACTCCGGATGTGGTCATCACCTCACCGGAGACATGTCGAAGTTCTCTTCACTGCAAGCCTACTCAGGTAACGAAGCTATCATAACTGTTGATAATACTGTTTATGTAGTAGAGAAGGAGGGGGTAGTGATAAGGGGCCACTCATGT
Source organism: Platanthera guangdongensis (assembly GCA_039583875.1). Classification (NCBI taxonomy): domain Eukaryota; kingdom Viridiplantae; phylum Streptophyta; class Magnoliopsida; order Asparagales; family Orchidaceae; genus Platanthera; species Platanthera guangdongensis. Next base: position 183,748,026 of record CM077152.1, on the reverse strand, counting down.
TAAGGAGTGCGTATCATATGTCGGGCATGAAGAAGAACCTCTTCTCTGTGACCAATGCGGAAGACGCAGATTATCACGTTCTGTTTGGGCCAACATAAGTGAAGATTCTTCGCAACGTATCAGCGGTAAAGGCTGAGGTTGCTCATGTTGGGAGGAGAGTTAAAAACTTGTTTGTTCTTACAACAAACTCTAATGTTGATCGGATGAGGCCAAACGATAGCGCTGCTATATGGCACGAGAGGCTGGGGCTTGTAGGAATGAATAAGTTGAAAGCTATGGCAAATAGGAGCCTTGTAAGAGGCTTGCCTAAACTGTCTTCCTTTGGTGACGGTCATGTTTACGCAGGATGTTTGTACAGTAAGGCCCATTTCCTTCCATTTGATAAGTCACAACAAGGATCAAGAGACCATTGGAGTGTATCCATGGTGACTTGATGCGACCAACCTCCACTGCTAGCCTTGGTGGGAGCAGATACATGCTTGTGTTGATTGATCACTACTCAAGATATACTTGGGTTTATTTCTTAAAGGAGAAGTATGAAGCTTTCCAAGTGTTTGTGGAGTTCAAGGAGCTAGTGGAGTGCCGGCTTGACCTGTAGATCAGGAAGCTTAGAATAGACAACAGTGGTGAGTTTGTCTCCTCCGAGTTTTCTAACTTCTGCAGGAAGCACGGGATCTAAAGAGAGCTTACTTGTGCTCATACTCCACAACAAAATGGAGTAGCAGAGCGGAAGATCCATCATCTGACGGAAACTTGCAAGTGTTAGCTTCATGCGAAAGACATTCCTAGGTCCTTCTGGGCAGAGGGGATGTATTGTGCTTCTTACGTTATCAATCATATGTCGCTTAGTCCGATCAATATGCAGTCTCCTTTTGAGATGTTGCCGAAGGAGAAGCCAAGCATTGAAAACCTTCTGGTGTTTGGATCAACTTGTTATGTGCATGTCCCGGATGCTTCAAGGACAAAGCTTGATGCAAAGGCATGGAATCTTGTCTTTGTTGGCTATGATGAACAGAAGAATGGATGGAAATGCATGGATCCTGCGATGAAAAAGTTTATTGTATCAAGAGACGTGATCTTTGATGAACTGACATCGTATGGAGGTGGGTCGACTGATCTACCAGAAAGCAAGGTTAATGAAGAGCAGAAGGTGGCTGCTGAAGTTTTGGAAGAGGAGCTTGCTATTTCACCAGCAGCTCATGTTGCTTCAAGCTCTGGTGCTGAGGTTACTGGCTCAGGAAGCAGGGGGAGCATTGCTCAAAACTTGCCCGGGAATGGAGTTGAGCTTGAAGAAGAAACGTAGGTGGTGAGCAAGGAGCAGACCCTTCAGAGATCAAAGAGGGTTGTGAAACCACCAGCTCGATACTGTGATGGGAATACAGTGAGTTTTGTATCCTGCTTCTTTGCAGGTCCTCTGGATGAGCGAGAGCCTGCAAACTTCAATGAGGTCACTGGAGTGAAGGAGTGGGAAGATGCCATGAAGGAGGAGATCTCTGCTCTCAAGAAGAATGAAACATGGGACCTTGTGCCCAAGGTTGATGGCATTACTCCAGTGACTTACAAGTGGGTGTACAAGTTGAAGAAGAAGGATGATGGGAGCATTGATAGATACAAAGCTCACCTGGTTGCTCAAGGATTCTCACAATAGTATGGAGAAGACTATGAGGCGACATTTAGTCCAGTTGCAAAGCTGACTTCGGTTCGGGTGGTGATCGTCTTGGCTGCTTGCAAGGGATGGAGAATGTGGCAGCTTGATATGAAGAATGCTTTTCTTTATGGAGAGATTGATAAGTATATCTTCATGGATCAACCACTTTGTTATGTTTCTGAAGTTCATCCGGACTATGTCTGCAAACTCGAGAAGGCTCTCTACGGGTTGAAGCAAGCTCCTAGAGCTTGGTATGGGAAGATAGCATAGTATCTTCAATTCTGTGGTTATCTTACTTCCAACTCGGATTCCAGCTTGTTCATCAAGAAGAAGGGGATCTACAAGTCTTTGTCCTACTATATGTTGATGATATGATCATCACAGGGAATTCAGAGGAGGAGGTAGCTAGGCTCAGGGCTGAGCTAGATATTCGCTTTGAGATGAAAGACTTGGGAGAGCATCATCACTTTCTTGGTCTTGAAGTGGAGAGGAAGGAGAGCGGGATACTTATTTGCCAGAAAGGATATGCGGATCGCATTGTGAATCGATTCGGTATGGGCAAAGGAAAGTGTTGGGTACATTGGAAAATGTGTACCAGATTTGCAGAAGCCTCACCTAAATCAATGATATTCATCAAGGTGTATTTGATGTTGTTTTGAGTTTCATGTGCAGGTTAAGGAAATGTAGAAAAAGTTTCTAAGTACAAGTGTCAACACTTGACAAGTATTGTGTAACGCCACGAAAATTGTATTTGAGTTGGTCACGTAAAAAAGGATTTTTGGTGCCGATATAGGGGTACATGGCCTAGGACACGGGCGTGTCCAAGGCCGTATCTGGCTGGTGTTTTGCCTGTTTTCATCCCGAGAAGGACACGGCTAGAAACACGGATAAATAATACGGGCGTGTCATTTTACACGGGCGTGTGCCTAACCGTGTCTGTACCCATGTTCCCGAAAGATGATTGAGTTCGACGAAAAGTGTTCGGGAGGAACACGCCAGGCGACACGGGCGTGTTGGGAGGGCGTGTCCCCCTACGTTCGAAGATCGCCGAACGGCGCTCGACGATTATCGAGTGACCCTCTGCGTTCAACGATCGACGATTGTCGAGTGACATGGGCGTGTTCATACCCGTGTCCCTACCCATGTTCAGTTGGGTCGTGTCCATTGCCGTGGCGGTTATATGTGACGGATGGGGAGCTACATATTGTGTCGACACTTAGGCACAGCTGTGTCGACACCAGGGGCCAGATTGTGTCGACGCACAGGACTTGTGTTGACACACATAAAATCTATCGACGACAACGATGTCGACACCAGGAACCATATTGTGTCGACACACAAGACTTGTGTCGACACCCAGAAAATCTGTCGACAACATCTATGTCAATACATAGGACTTGTGTCGACACATTACAGAATTTTGTCGACAACAACCGTGTCGACACACAGGACTTGTGTCGACACACTACAGAATTTTGTCGACACCAACTTCGTCAAGACAAGGAATTATTGTATCGACAAACAGGACTTATGTTGACACATTCCACTGAAGCTGTGTCAAGAAGTTAAAGAGAAGCTGTGTCGATATTGTGAAAGCTGTGTCGACATTGTGAAAGCTGTGTCGACATCATCAAGAGTTGTGTCGACACGTAATCTATTTGTGTTGACACATTTGAAAGCCGTCAGAAGGACGTTAGGAACCGGATCAGCCGGTAACCTCGGATAGAGCCTATATAAAGACATGTTCTATCATCAGATGAAAAGTCATGAAGAAGTAAGAAGAAGAAGAGAAGTCTTCATCCAGAAGTCAACAAGGGCATATCCTGAACAAGTCTACAAGAAGAATTCAGATTAAATTCTGAATAGAAGAAGGAAGCTGGATTGAGGATCATCTCCAACTTGAAGAAGATCAACCTTACTTTGTTCAGATTGAAGAAGCTTTGAATAAGCTAAGATAGGTTGATTTTAAAGTTGTTAGATCTATCAAGAACTGACCAAGAAACCTTCTACCCATTCTCTCTCTACTTGGGTGAAGGAATTACTCTTTTTATTATCAATTTTCTATAGGATCTTTTACAGATCTGAGTGTAGGAGGGTTATCACTCTGAGTTGTAAGCCTAAATTTATAAAGGCTGAGGTAGGGCTGAGTGCCTGAGGTTGAAGATTAAGTTCTCTGAGTTGTAGGCCTGGAAAAAGGCTGAGGTAGGGCTTGAGTGACTGAGTTGTAGGACTTGTGGAAGAGGCTGAGGTAGGGCTTAATTGCCTGAGTTGTAGGAGTGTGGACTCACTCTAAGGTAGGATTCTCTAGGAGGATCTGAGTTGTAGGACTTGCTGAAGTTTGAGCTGTAGGGACCTTTTAAGGTTTTGAGTTGTAAGATCTGCAGATCTGAGAAGGAAGAAGGAAGTTAGGCCGAATCTAGTATACTACTAGATAGGCAAAGGGGGAAAGTAGATGTACCCCTCACTTGAGAAACTACTATAAATATGTGTGTACTCTGTGATTGGCTGTGATTTTGTTTATATTGTGTTGTGTTAATTGCTGAATAATCTGTGTTAGCATTAAAAATATTGTCTGCCTTAAAGAAAAGGAATTGAACCTATTCACCCCCCCCCCCTCTAGGTGTTTAGGATATCTTGAAATCAATTCTTTCAAGTGGTATCAGAGCCAGGTTACTAAAGGAAGACTTAACAGTCTGAGTTGATCTCCAAGACAGAAATCAGTTAGACAGAATGGGTTCAGGTGAGAATCAGAAGGAACTTGGATCCATGAAACTTTCTATCTGTAGGAAAGAAAACTTTGGCATTTGGAAAGAGAGGGTCAGATTATTTATGGAAGCATCTGATCCAAGAATTTATATCACAGTTCTAGAATGGCCATTCATTCCTTTGAATATATCAGTTCTTGATGCTAATCTCAAGACTCCTAAAAGCTATTCAGAAATGACTAAGGAAGAGATCATCTTAGCAACCTTGGACAAGAGGCACAGAACATAATTGTGAGTGCCATAGATGACTCTACATTTCAGAATTTGGTTCATTGCAAAACCTCCAAGGAGATGTAGGGCAACTTTATTGTCTATATGGAGGGAACAGAAGAAGTGAGAGAGGATAGGAAGTCCATGCTAAATCAAGAATATGAAAGCTTTAAACAAGCTAAGTCAGATAGTATAGCTGAATGCTATAAGAAATTCTTCAGAATTGTTAATGAGCTAATAACCTATGGAAGAGTCTTTAGCACTTATGAATTAAATGACAAGTTTCTCAGATCCCTAACCAAGGATTGGGATACTAAAATATGTACCATCAGAGAGGTGGCCAGGCTTGCCGATACACCTGCATCAACCTTATTTGGAAAACTGCTATCCTATGAGATGCAGCTCACTGCTAGAAAGGAAGAGGAGAAAAACAACAAGTCTGAATACAGAGAAACGTCAGTTGCCTTTAAGGCTGAAGCTACAAGAAAGGGCAGGATAAAGTCACCATCTCCTCCCAAGAGAATAACTGAAGTTGAATCAGAAAATAATGACATCAACACTTCAGACAGTCATAATTCTGATGAAGATTTTGCAGCCTTCACAAGGCAGTTTCGAAGGTTCATGAAGAAGAAGAAATGGAGAACAAATCCATCTTCATCCTACTCCAAGGATGACTATTTCAAGAAGAAGAAAGCATCCAAGGATGACAGGTATGGATCTAATTCCAATAAACAAATTCCTTCTAAAGTTCTTTGTTATTGCTGCAACAGGTCAGGGCTTGTCATAGATGATTGTCCTGATAAAAGGAAGGAATCTAAAGATAAAAAGAAGCAGCAAAATAAGGGCAAGAAGGAGAGATCCTTGGTTGCAAAGAAGCAGATAATCTGGACTGATTCCTCATCATCAGATTCAGGAGAAGAGACAGATGTTGAAGCCTACATAGGATTGTTCACTACTGAAGAGGATTCAGTAGAATATGAGTTCTTGCAAATACTGGACACTATTAATATGACTGAAGATCATCACTGCAGAGGTCTGATAGCATTGACTGAGGAAGATCATTGCCAGGATCAGCCTGGTCCTAGTAAGGTAAACAACTTTTCATCAGTTTCTGATTATTATACTAGATCAGAATCAGAAGAATCTGCATCAAGAAATGTGAATGGATCTGAATCTGAAGGGGATGTACATCAACTTATCGATGAGTATAGTGATCTGTTCCATACACTTAAGAGAAGCAGAAACCTTGTCAAAAACCAGGCCAAGGAAATTGTTGCTCTTAAGTTGGTTGCATCTGATTTAGAAAAATTGTTGGATCAGAAGATGAATGAGGTTGCCAAGCTGAAAAATATAACTTTTATTCAGATGGGTACAATTACATTCAAAAATGATCAGATCAAGGGTCTAGAAGTCAGACTACAAAGTGAAAAGGAACGTGTGGCTAAATTCTCAAAGCCAAAGTCTGTATTTCCTTTGATTGATAACTTCGTTGCACAAAAGGGTAAGACAAGTCTAGATTTTAAGAGAAGAACTAGGGCAGCAAATTATAAAAGAAAAGGCAAAGCTCTAGTTCAGCACTAATCTCCAAACCCCCTATTTCTTTCAGAAAAGTGGTGCAGCCTAGTAACAAGTATGACCATGACATTTCACATGGTCACTGTAAGGCTGGTATTCTAAATGACAAGGGTGCACGTGTCAATAGGGCAGCCTATGTACAAACACACCATGTTCTTCAGGAATCATTAGTATTTGATGCACCAGCCCCAGCACTAAACAAAAGGACAGCTTACAGCAAAGCTGTTAAGCCTGTATCTAAAAGAAGATACAATAGATATGAGTGCTGGTGTTGTGGCAAGGTTGGGTACTATGCCATAGATTGTTGGCACAACACCAGTGTCAGGAAAAATGTCAGCTTACCTGTTACAAAGACTGCAGGGAAATCAGTCAAGTTTCAGACTAACCTGAACCTAGAACCCAATACTTATTGGTGTTCTACAGTTAAGTAATTATATTTGATGTAGGTGAGTCCAAGTGGTCATACCCCAATATGGTACTTGGATAGTGATTGTTCCAGATACATGATTGGAACAAGAAGGATGCTGAAGGAATACTCTCCCATAGAGAATGGACCCAATGTGATCTTTGGTGGATCTGAAAATGGGATTATCAAAGGGTTTGGTAACATTTCCAATGGCTCAATTACTATCACCCAAGTGACTTATGTTAAAGGTTTGAAACAAAACCTAATAAGAAAAAGCCAACTGAGTGATCTTCATTATGACACTTCTTTTATTAAGAATGGGTGTCAGATTAGAAGCACAAGTGAACAAGAGGTCATCTTGTCAGGTTATAGAAAAGGAAATGTTTATTGTCTTAGTTTTGATTGTGAGAATAAGAACTCTCCTATATCTTTAGTTACATATGAGAAAGCATCTCATTGCATCAAATGACACAAGAGGCTTGCTCACCTTAATTATAAGACTATAGGCCAACTCTATAGTATAGATTTAGTGAGGAATGGTCCTCAGTTCAAGTGCATAAAAGAGGGTGTATGTTCAGCTTGCCAAAAGGGCAAACAGACCAAGACCTCTTTTCATGGACATGATACCAAAGATTCTGTGAGGTGTTTGTACCTCATGTATATGGATCTATTTGGTCATATGCCAGTTCATAGTCTAGGTTGGAAAGTATATACACTTGTAGTTGTGGAAGACTATTCTAGATTTACTTGGGTTTTCATCCTGAGGCAGAAATCTGAAACCCCTACTGTCTTCCACAATTTTGTTAGGCAAATTCAAAATGAACTTAACAGTTCAGTGGTCAAAATAAGAAGTGACCATGGGACTGAATTTCAGTCTGAATGCATGACAAGATTTTGTGAAGAACTAGGGATTCATCAACAGTTCTCCTCACCTAGAACTCCTCAGCAAAATGGTATTGCTGAAAGAAAGAATAAGACTCTTATTGAGGCTAGTAGAACACTACTAAGTGACACTTCTCTCCCAGAATATTTCTGGGCTGAGGCAGTAAATATTGCATGTCATGTTCTCAATAGAGCATCCATCACTAAAAGTCAAAACCAAACATATCCTAATTTAGGATCTTTGGTAGTAAGTGTTATGTACTTAATAATGACAAGTCTTATTTAACTAAGTTTGCTGCCAAATCCCAAGAAGGGATATTTGTTGGGTACAGCAACAACAGTAGAGCTTACAGGGTCTATAACTTGACTACTCAAGTTGTAGAAGAATCTGTTCATATACTCTTTGATGAAACTGAACTAATCAATTTTGAGCAGTCAAGTGTATCTTGTAGCTCTACAGGATTGAAGGAAATGATGGACAAGATAACCATTAATGAAGATCAACCTGCAAGGCAGGATGAAAAAAAAGATGGATGTTGTCCAGGGGGAGTACAAGACCCACAAGCTGATGATGAAGAAAATGAAGTACAGCATGTTGAGGAAACTGAAGGAAATCAAGGTGTAGATAGATTGCCTCCAGCAATAAGACACCTAAAGGATCATCCACCACACCAAATTATTGGTGATCCAAGTCATGGTGTTCAGACAAGGAGTAAGAAATTGAACACAGTTCTTTGCTCAGGTTTCCTGTCCCAAATGGAACCCAAGAAATTTGAAGAAGCCATACAAGACCCAAACTGGATTGATGTCATGCAGGAGGAGCTGAATCAATTCAGAAGACGTAAAGTCTGGAAGATGGTTCCTAAACCAAAGAATCACAATGTCATAGGGACTAAGTGGATCTACAGGAACAAGCTAGATGAAAATGCCATCATAGTCAAAAATAAAGCAAGACTGGTAGCAAAAGGCTACATGCAGGAAGAGGGAATAGACTTTGATCAGACATTTGCTCCAGTGGCAAGGTTGGAAGCAATAAGGCTATTCCTTGCCTATGCAGCATACCAAGGGTTCAAGGTATTTCAAATGGATGTCAAGTCAGCTTTTTTAAATGGTGACTTAAAAGAGGAAGTCTATGTTGAACAACCCTCAGGTTTTGTAGATTCTCTCAATCCTAATTATGTTTATAGGCTTAAGAAAGCACTATATGGATTGAAACAAGCCCCTCGGGCTTGGTATGAAACCTTGTCTACATTCCTCATTGAGAAAAAATTCTCAAAGGGGAAAATAGACAAAACTCTATTCCTTAGGGAATCAAAAGGCAAGATGATCCTAGTTCAGATATATGTTAATGACATTATCTTTGGATCAACAAAAAATAACCTTTGTAGAAAGTTTGTCAAACTTATGCAAGGGAAGTTTGAGATGAGCAGTATGGGTGAGCTGAAATTCTTCTTGGGACTCCAAGTTAAACAGAATGATGATGGCTTGTCCATATCCGGTCTAAGTTCACCAAGGAGTTGATTAAGAAATATGGTATGAAGTCAGCCTCTACCATGAGAACTCCAATGGGATCAAGTATGCCTATAGGAAAAGGTGATGCAGGGAAACCTGTAGATGAGTCTTTGTATAGAGGGATAATTGGCTCCCTTTTATACTTAACTGCTAGTAGACCAGACATCATGTATGCTACATGTGTCTGTGCTAGGTATCAAGTCTGCCCTAAAGATTCTCATTATACTGCAGTCAAAAGAATTTTGAGATATCTTAAGGGAACACCAAATCTTGGCCTTTGGTACCCTAAGAATAGAAATTTTCTACTAACTAGGTATTCAGATGCAGACTTTGCAGGATGCAAAGAAGACAGAAAAAGTACTGCTGACACATGTCAGTTTTTAGGAGAAAGATTGGTGTCATGGAGCAGTAAAAAACAGATAAGTGTGGCTATTTCCACTGCTGAGTCTGAATATGTTGCTGCAGGCAGCTGCTGTGCTCAGCTATTATGGATTCAACATCAACTTGAAGATTATGGAATCCAGGTAAGTAGAACTCCATTATTTTGTGATTCTACTAGTGTCATTTCTATTGATAGAAATCTTATTTCACATAGCAGAACTAAGCACATAGAAAAAAGATTTCATTTCCTTAGAGTTCATGTTTAAAAGGAAGATATAAGTTTAGAATTTGTCAATAATAATTTTCAAATTGCTGACATGTTCACCAAACCACTGGATGAAACTAAATTCAATTATTTTAAAATTGAATTAGGCATGCTGAACATAGATTAAGAATGACAAATTTGACTAAGTAAATGTGTGTCGATACTAAAATACAAAGGTGTCGACACTTAGTAGATGATGTCGACACATAATAAAAATTCTGTCGACACATCCAGAAGATTGTGTCGACACTCAAAATTTGGTGTCGACACATAGTTATCCTGACACTTAAATGTTGGTGTCGACACATATAGTCGTCTGTGTCGACATACAAAGATTAGTGTAAGCTCTTAAGATTATTTATGTCGACACATCGCAATTGGTGTTGACACATAGAATAGTAATTTTCTGTCGAGACTTTAGTAGTTTGTGTCGACACAATCCCAACAGTGTCGACACAATAGGTTTATTTCAACCTGCCTTTTGACCTTCTTTGTTTAGAAACATATAAATAGGTGGAAGTAAAACCCTGTCGACTTTGCTGTCAACATTCTCGAGACCTAATCCTTTGTGTCAACATACCTTCATCTCTCTTCTTATCTCTCTCTCATCCTGAATGGCGCCAAAGCTGGAAGAAAACATTAACGAGGACTATGAACTAGTTCGCGATGCGTTTGCGAGTGGATCTAGAGAAATCAAAGCTGTGATTACCCTAATCACAGAGAATGGCTTAGAATACTTGGTCTCAGAACCTGCCAATATTTGGAAGAAGGAGGTTCTTGAATTCTGCACAGCATCAACACTGGAATCAACGGGCCTGAAAATTATGTCATCCGTTCAAAGAACTAAGGTCAAACTCACCCTGAAGAGTTTGAGGAAGACACTATAACTGCCAAGGGTTCAAGAAGAAGATGAAGTCGTATCTTCCATGACAAGAGAAGCTCTCCAATGGTGTGGACTGGATCCCACCACCAAGATTGGATCTTATATGCACAGAAAGGGAATGAACTCCCAGGGAAAAGTTTTTTCTGAAATTATAGGAAAAGTAATTTTGTGCAAAACAGGAGGACATGATAGGATATCTGCCTATATGTTCAATCTAATGACCAGAGTCATCTTCAAGGTCAAAACCAACTAGTCTGCAGTGATCTTTGAAAAGATCAAAGAAATTTTAAAGAAACCAAACTTGGGAAGAATACTAAGCCTATACCTGATTGTGAATATTCCAGAAGTAATGAATCACACGGCAGGATCTAAGATAAACCATATGATAAAAATGGATTTAAGGATACTATCCAGAAGGGAAAGGGTCCTGACTAAGGATGTTTCTACTCCACAGAAACAAACAAAATAGATACAGCAAAAGAAGAAACTAATCCATAAGATAACTGAATCTTTCAGTGATTCAGAAGAAGAAGTGGTCTTCAGCTCAGATGAAGAAAGACCAGAGAATGCTAGGAAATCACATGCTCCAGATACTGTAGATGATGGTCAGGTGCAGGGGAGCAGATTCCTGCCACCAACATCTCAGAAGTTCAGGTACAGGAAGTGCCTCATCAAGGGGGAGCCAATGAGCTTTCTCCAGCTTCAGCTCAATAAGTGGCATTACCTTTAGGGGGAGCTCATGAACAAGAGCCACCTATCAACACAGCTTCATTGGACAGTGAAGCAGCTACACAATCTATACTTGAGGTACTACTATATATAAATCAAGCTGCTCTCAATTCAGAAAATACTATACTGACTATACATATGAATGATGTTGAACAGACTAACCAAGACTGTGTCCCAGCACATGACACTACAATGGAGGACACTTTTGCATTTGATGAAACTCCATCTACTGCACAAGAAAAAGATATTCCTCCTGTTCAAATGCAGCAAGAGTTCACTCTAGAAGAGTTATTTCCTGACATACAAGATGCAAGGAATGAGGGGGAACAGCCAAGGACTAAGGGGGAGCAGCCAAGGACTGAGAAGGAGTTGCCCTCTAGTCCAAAAGACACAGCGGACATAGCAAGTTCATCTGATTCTTCTGAAAATGAAGAAGTTTCCAGGGTCAAGAAGAGGAAACTGATGGTCCTCAGAAAGAAGAGCTTAGGCTATAAGAAAGCCTTGCAGACTATCTCCCAACCACCAGTTCCAGCAGTTGACTTCAACTCACTGTTGGTGGCACTGCAAGTTAAGATGGATGAGCAAAGAATAGCTCTTGAGAACTATGTAGATGAAAGTCATAAGGAACACCAATTTACTTTGGCTCAAGATATCAAGTCTATCAAATTTGAGGTCAATATGCATAAAATGAAAATGACTGAATGCTTTCAAAAGGGAGGACATGTTATTGTCTACCTAGCCAAACAACAACAAGAGACAAAGACACAGATAGATGATATAGCAGTCAAACAAGGCTATGTTTTGGAAAATCAAATAAAAATGAATGACAATCTTACTAAATCTCATAATGTGATTGTTACTGAACTGAAGAATAAAGTCACTGCATTAACTGAGCTCCTTGTTAAAAAAAAGTCTGAGTTTGATAAACAACTCAAAGCAAATTTGACCGATGTTAACACTACTATCCAGGCCTCTCAGAAGGTAATTTCTGATCAGCTGCTGAAGTTCACATCATTATACAAAGAAGGAACAAATTATCTAGCTAATTAGATAAGGTTTCAAAAGGATGATCTAAGAAACCATGTTGAACGAGAAGTCATAAAAGGGGATATACTGTTAGTCAATGCAGGCTCTGAACATGCTAAATGGATAATTAATGTTATCAGAGCAACTCTTGGTTATCCACCCCTGTGTGATGATGACAATACTGCTGAGTCAGACATTCAACCTGCTGTCAATGAAGGGGTCCAGCAGGAAGTGGCTCAAATTATTTATCCACCTCTAATTTCGAGGGCATTCCATCTGCATTACAACAAATGTACAGTCCTCCACAGGAGGTTCAGGATGTGATTATTAAGAAGGTTGAGATGTCTGAAGCAGCCTTGAAAACAGAGCAAGAAGCTCAACTTTCTAAGAAAATGTTTAGAGAGCAGGCCGAGTTAAAACCGGATTTTGAAAGATGGAGTCCCACCTCCAGGAACATTATTCTCACTGCCTGGCAAGCTGTTAAAGATAATATGCATGATAGGGGCAAGTGGTACTCTGAACAAGAATGTAGCAAGTATCAGAAACGGCAAGATGCCATTTTTCAATTTAGAAGAGATATCAAAGCTGGAAAAATACCTGCTAACTCTGTGGAGAAAAGCAAGTACTTTCCAAAGCCTTATCATTATTTTGAAAGGCAAAAGGTCAAGGCTGAAGAACTCAAGAAAAAGGATCTTAAAGGAAAGAAGCCAGCTGAAGACTCTGAAGCTAATGTACAAGCAAGGATTCAGTCTGGAAAAGGCATTGTTATCAAGGAGCCTGATCAGTCCTAAGATTAGATTGACTAGATTTTAGAAATATGTAATCTTTTTAAAATCTATGTCATCTGTTGTTGAAAGTCCACCTAGTGTCGGCTATGTGCACCTATGGGGGGGGAATAGGTGACGTGTGGTTCTTTTGCGGAATTCACAGATGTACCTGCACAATGAAAGTAACAAACACAGAACACAGAATACACAGCAAATTTATAGTGGTTCCCCGACTTGGGTACATCCACTTTCCCCCTTCGACCTATCTCCCCAACAAGGGACGACTCGGTCACTTCTCCAACGGGATTGAAATCCAATCCCTTCACTAACGGAAGGAGCCCTTCCACACGTGAGAGTCAACACTCCCACAAATCGGGTTGCACCCAACCCTTACACCACGGAACAAAAGTTCCTTTACACTAAAATAAAAGTAGAATGTACACGTGATACAAACTTCTCTTGGAGACTCCGGTGTTCCTCTTTGGTCGACGACGTGTTCTTGAAGTCGATGAAGAGTCTACGACATTGGTCTTGCTTGGAGAAGATCTCCCCGGAACCGGCGACGACACACGAGCGGCGGCTAGCTTCGGGATCGGCGGCTACGAAGAAGAGCAGCTGCTGAACTTGGAGATCCAAACTTCGTTGCGAAGCAAGCTCGGTCTACCAACGGTCACACGAGGATCGGTCGTCTCGATCGATTCGGATGGGAAGTGTTTCCGATCAACGAATCGAGAGACAAAGGATCTCTGGATAGACGCGTGAGACACAAGCCTTGCTAAGCTACTGTCGCCGGAGATCGGGAAGAAGATCTATCAGGGCGGCGACGGACTTGCGCGAGCGCCGACGGAGGCGGCGGAAGGATTTCGCGATGTTAGGGTTTCCGTGAGCTCGCGTATTTTTTTCTGTGTCTGTACTGTTCAAAATACCCATGTATTTATACTGTAGCTACCCCAATAAGACCGTTTGTGGGACCCACAGAGGTAGCCCCCAAGTCCCGGTCCAGATATTAAACAGCGGCAGAATCCGGTTCAGGAAATTAACTGAGAAAACGCCAAGGAAAAATCGGCGAGAATCGCAGACGATTCTCGACGAATCGGCGAGAATCATCAAGTGATTCTCGACGATTCGTCGAGAATCGATTGTGATTCTCGTCGAATTACTTGTCGATTCTCAACGAATTCAACTTGTATTCATGGGCTGCATGACCATTGGTTCGGCGGGAATTACAAGCAATTCTCGCCGAATCTTACTTGGCACCATATTGAGATGGCCAGAAGGAGTCGGCGAGAATCATTGATGATTCTCGTCGATTCGACGAGAATCACCAAGTGATTCTCGCCGATTCGGCGAGAATCACTTGGTGATTCTCGTCGAATCTGCCTTGGACGATTTTTCGTCTTCCACCTAGGAGCTGCTCCTTGATCCTCCATGCTCCTTGTCTTCTCTTGCATATGAGCGGTCCTGTACTTGAAAGTAAGTGCACTCCAATAGAGAGAGTACATGTAGGCCAACACACTGATCTGCTCAACGAGGGATTACGTCGTGCAGACCCGTGTATATTGACCTACTGCACCCTGACATTGGTGTGCACTTAGCGCGGAGAAACTGCAAGTACAACTTGAAAAAGTTTATCAAATACATAGTCTATTCATCTTAGCTTGTCCAGGGGCTTCTACAAATCAGGTACATTGTGGATACAATACCCAACAATCTCCCCCTATTTGAAGAAGCCTAAACCCTACAAGCTAAGGTGAATGGAGCGAATGAAAATGAAAGCAAATGAAATTCATAAACTTGACATTGGGTGGAGTTATCCCTTACCAATACCGCTTTCTTGGGAGCAAGCTGGAGCCACACCTTAGCCTTGACCCCGAGAGGGTAATCTCCCCCTTTTCGGCTTCTACAAAGCGGGGTTTGTAGCGATTGACTTTGTGCTCCCCCTCAGTTCTTGCAGCTGTACGCACGCTGAGTTCCTTGCTCCCCCTCGGTTCTTGCACTAGCCTGGAGCTTCTGTAGTCTTCACTCCTCATAGTTGAGCATTCCCAATTCAGTCTTGAAAAGATTGAACTTGGCCTCGTCTAGGGGCTTTGTGAATATATCGGCAATCTGCTTATCCGTGGGGACATAACAGAGAGAGATATCCTTGTTCTCCACGTGCTCCCGAATGAAGTGGTAGCGTACTTCAATATGCTTCGTTCTGCTGTGCGACACCGGATTGTTGGCAATGGCAATTGCACTGGAGGAGTCGCAGTACATTGGAACTTCCTTGAACTGAAGGTTGTAGTCGGATAACTGATTTCTGATCCAAAGGAGTTGTGCGCAACAGCTTCCTGCCGAGATATACTCGGACTCTGCTGTGGAGGTTGCAACGCAATTCTGTTTCTTGCTGTTCCATGAGATAAGCCTCCTGCCGAGGAATTGACACGTCCCGGAGGTGCTTTTCCTGTCATCCCTGCTCCCTGCAAAGTCAGCATCTGAAAAGCCTATTAGCTCGACATCATTGTTCCTCGGTACCACAAGCCAAGATTAGGAGTACCTTTAAGGTATCTTAGAATTCGCTTTGCAGCGACATAGTGAGATTCCTTAGTGTTCACCTGATATCGGGCACATACACATGTGGAGAACATAATATCCGGTCTACTGGCAGTAAGGTAGAGCAGGGATCCAATGATGCTTCTGTATTTGGTTTCATCGAAAGGTTTACCTTTCTCATCCTTATCCAGAGACATGGTGGATCCCATTGGAGTCCTCATAGAGGTTGCACTCTCCATACCGAATTTCTTAAGGAGTTCATTTGTGAACTTCGTCTGAGAGATGAAGATTCCAACCTCAGACTGTTTCACTTGAAGGCCTAAGAAATACTTGAGCTCTCCCATACTGCTCATTTCAAACTTTCCTTGCATAAGTTTAGAAAACTTTTTGCAAAGATTGTTGTCCGTTGAGCCGAATATTATGTCATCGACATAGATTTGCACCAGCAAAATCTTGCCTTTGACTTCCCTGAGAAACAATGTTTTATCTATTTTACCTCTGGAGAACTTGTTCTCAAGAAGAAAACTAGATAAAGTCTCATACCAAGCTCGGGGAGCTTGCTTCAACCCATATAAGGCCTTATTAAGAAAATAAACATGATTGGGATAAGTATGGTCGACAAAACCTGGGGGTTGAGCGACGTATACTTCCTCTTTCAGGTCTCCGTTCAGGAAAGCCGATTTCACATCCATTTGGTAGACAGTGAATCCTTTGTGTGAAGCATATGCCAGGAACAACCGGATTGCCTCGAGCCTTGCGACTGGTGCGAAGGTTTGGTCGAAGTCAATCCATTCCTCCTGTCTGTAACCTTGAGCCACCAGCCTGGCCTTGTTCTTTATGATGACACCATGTTCATCCAGCTTGTTTCTGAAAATCCACTTCGTGCCAATGACATTCTGCTTGTATGGTCTGGGAACCAGCGTCCAAACCTTGCAACGTTCGAATTGATGTAGTTCCTCTTGCATGGCCAGAATCCATGCCGCATCCTTGTTCGCATCATCGAACTTCTTTGGCTCAACCTGAGACAGGAAGCTGAGATGCAATACTTCGTTAGTTGTACCTCTTCGAGTTCTGACGCCTACACGAGGATCTCCGATGATCTGTTCTCTAGGATGATCCCTCACGTGACGGAGCTCTAGAAGTCTGGCGTCTGGAGCTTCAGCTACTTCTTGTGTTTCTCGTTCTTCTAAAAGATTTGTTCCATCTTGATCTTCAATATTTTCAGATGACGTGGAGGTGGAAACTTTGACGTACTTAGGTGCGTCATCTTTAGGGGTCTCATCCAGATTCAGCTGGTCAAGTCTAGCACCTGCATCTTCAAGAATACAACTGGAAGAATTGCTGTTAAGCAAGCTTCCTTCATCAAATACAACATTTATTGATTCTTCTACCACTAAGGTTTTCTTATTGAATACCCTATATGCCCGACTATGGGAACTATATCCCATGAATATGCCTTCGAAGCATTTTTCCCCGAATTTAGTACGCGGATACTTCCCATTATTTAGTACATAGCATCTGCAACCAAAGATCCTCCAGTAGGACATGGTTGGTTTCCTGCCTTTCAGTAGCTCGTAGGGCGTCTTACGATGATGTTTGTTGATCAACGCTCGGTTTTGTACATGACATGCCGTATTGACACCCTCTGCCCAGAAGTATTCCGGGAGAGAAGCATCTTTCAACATAGTCGTGCAGGCCTCAATGAGAGTTCTATTTCTCCTCTCCGCAACTCCATTTTGCTGAGGAGTACGCGGGGAGGAAAACTCATGAAAGATACCTTGTTCATCACAAAATTCTGTCATAGCACCAGATTCGAATTCTGTTCCATGGTCACTTCGGATTTTGACCACGGAGCAGTTAAATTCGTTCTGAACCTGCTTGACAAAATTAGTGAAGATGTCAAAAGTATCTGACTTTCGTTTCAAAAAGAACACCCATGTAAACCGTGAGTGATCATCAACTATCACTAGCGTATAAGACTTTCCTCCCAAGCTATGAACTTGCATTGGGCCAAACAGGTCCATATGTAGCAGGTAAAGGCATCGGGAAGAGTCTTTGTCTGCAATGCTCTTAAAGGTAGCCCGTGTCTGTTTGCCCATCTGGCATGCATGACAGGGGCTATCCTTGATGCACTTGATACTGGGAGCATCTCTTACTAAATTCTTAGAAAATAGCATACTAATTGTCTTATAATTAATATGTGCCAATCTCTTGTGCCATTGTTCACAAAGAGAAGCACTGCCTGTTGCCACAAGGCATACGGGGGTAGATGAATCTATACTAAGAAAATCTAAGCAGAAGATATTTCTGCTCCTAATGCCTGATAATACCGTCTCAGAGGAGGTACGTGAAATTATCAGACATTTATCCTTGCAGAACTTAACGTCATAACCTTTATCACATAACTGACTTACACTGATCAGGTTATGGTTTAACCCTTCAACATAAGCCACGTCGGTGATAGAGATTATACCGTTGGAAATCATACCATAACCTCTGGTGACTCCTCGATCTGACCCTCCAAAGATGACTTTGGGTCCATTCTCGACTGGAGTGTAATCACGCAGCAGGCTTCTTGTCCCGGTCATATGCCGGGAGCATCCACTGTCCAAATACCAGATTGGCGTTTTGGTGGCCTTTGGACATTCCTGCAAAACAAAATTAATTTGCCTTAGGAACCCAATCGAACTTGGGTCCTAGATTCCTGGTTAGCACACTCCCCCTCGGTTGGTTAACCCTACGAGTGGTCGGTCTCGCATAGTTAACATGGGGAGTCTCGTAGTTCCTTGGATTAAACCAACAATCCACGGCAAAGTGACCGACTTTGCCACAGCACCAACAGTCGAACCTGTTGTATCTCTTCCGAGGCTCCTGCCTTACCCTGGGAACAATGGGTACAGCTGGGGCCTTGGATCTGGAGGTGGAGGCCTCATGGTGATGGCAGTCACATGACGTTGTCACCTTCTGAATAACGGGCTTGACTTTTGGCGCCTGCTTTCCATTATGGCCGCTAGAGAACGGACCATAACTTCCTATGTGGATCTCCTCATAAGGTGCCTTGAAGGCACTCTCCCCAAAGTTCCGGGGGAAGTTCCAACCTTCATACCGGCTCTTAGGCTTTGCAACCGAGGGCCGGAAATGATGCCCATATGTTGACTCAAAGTCATGTTGGTTGCAAGGAAAGCCAGGCTTTCTGAATGCAACCGGACTAAGAGGAGCCTTCCCCTTTTCATCAGCAGAGGCCTTCTTGGCGGCCTTATTCTTCCTCTAGTTCTTGTTTCTCCGAGATGAAGAACCAGATGCCCCAACATGCCCCAAGCCAGCTCCTTTGGCCTGAGCAGAGAAGGTGTCAACGACTGGAAGCACTGTTTTAGGCATAGAGAAGCTCTGTACGATCTTCCTTTCTGCCGCAAGTAGTTCTTCCAATCCGTTGACTTCCTCCTGCTTGAGATCAAGGAGCTTCAAAGACTCTGAGTGCTTTGAAGTTAGGTCAATGTGCTCCTGTCTGAGAGAGATCAAGCTAGTGACCTCTTCCCTTAGGGATACACACTCACCCTTAAGGAATCTTACTTCCTTCTTCTCAGCCTTCAGTCTCTTGCGGCACTCGTCAAAAGTGTTGAGCAGAAGCTCATACTTGTCGAGGAGCTCAGCTTCACGGGCCGAAGGGCCATCCTCAGGTTCATCATCCTGAGACTCAGGATCAGAGTCAGAGTCGGAAAGAGGGGTGTGAGTTTTTACCTTCCCAGTGAATGGGGGGCATTCTCCTTCTGAGTCCGATCGACCCACCAGCCCGAAGTAGGCTTCTTCATCATCACTGGAGTCTGAGGAATCAGACTCACTTAGTGTCCTTGGTCTTCTGGCGATATAGCTCCGCTCCTTGTTCTTATCTCTGGAGGATTTGAGCTCCTCTCCTTTCCCTTTATCTCTTTTGCTTTGATGGCAGTCGGCCACAACGTGACCTGGCTTATTGCATCCAAAGCAAATAATATCAGAAGAACGATGTTTGTTAGGTTTAGATGCATACCTGTCAGAAGAGTAGTTTTTCTTCTGATGTCTGGAAGAGGAGCCGTCTCTCTTTCTTTGATTCCTCATCTTGAGGAATTTCTTGAACTCTCGAGTGATGAGGGAGAAATCCTCTTCCGACAGTTCTGAGCTGGAGGAGCATGGATCGGAGTCCTCCTCTTCTTCCTTATTTCTGGCACGGTAGGACACCGCACCCTTCTCTTTTCTGGAGTGACTGGCTTTTAGGGCCACAGTCTTTTCTTTTGCAGCAGCCTTCTCTGCTTCTTCCTCTGCCTTCCTGGTGTTCAGCTGAAGTTCATAGGACATCAGCTTCCCGAACAGGATTTTAGGATCAGTTTCTGCTAGTCTGCCAAATTCTCTGATGGCGCAGATCTTTGTGTCCCATTCCTTAGTAAGGGACCTAAGGAATTTGTCATTGAGTTCACCATTGGTGAACACTCTTCCATATCCCTTGAGGGCGTTGACAATCTTCAGGAAGTTCTCATATGTGACTCCGATCTCTTCCTTAGGCCCTTGCCGAAAGCCTCATACTTCTGGTTCAGGAGGGATCTCCGATCATCCCTTACTTCATCTGTGCCCTCCATCAGAATGATCAGACACTGCCATATCTCCTGAGCTGTCCTGCAGTTGCTGAAGTTTTGCATCATCGAGTCATCAACTGCACTGACCAGGATGTTTCTAGCCTTCATGTCAAGGCCCACTAGAACCATCTCATCCTTGTCCATTTCAGAGAGTGTCTTCGCACTTTCTTGGTGGGATCAATGGTGGAGGCCTTAGTGGGGACATAAGGTCCCTCCAGCACGATCATGAATAGTCGAGGGTCCACTGCTTCCATGTAGAACCTGATTCTTTCCTTCCAGATAGGAAAGTTGAGTCTGTTGCATACTGGGATTTGCCGGAGTACTTGAGTCCGTCCATGGTAGATGTATGTCTCCTTGTTGACACTAGTGGCAGGATTCACCTCAAGGTGTTAGCCTTTTTGTTGAGGAACCTCGCTTTGATACCACTTGAAAGTCCACCTAGTGTCGGCTATGTGCACCTATGGGGGGGGAATAGGTGACGTGTGGTTCTTTTGCGGAATTCACAGATGTACCTGCACAATGAAAGTAACAAACACAGAACACAGAATACACAGCAAATTTATAGTGGTTCCCCGACTTGGGTACATCCACTTCCCCCTTCGACCTATCTCCCCACAAGGGACGACTCGGTCACTTCTCCAACGGGATTGAAATCCAATCCCTTCACTAACGGAAGGAGCCCTTCCACACGTGAGAGTCAACACTCCCACAAATCGGGTTGCACCCAACCCTTACACCACGGAACAAAAGTTCCTTTACACTAAAATAAAAGTAGAATGTACACGTGATACAAACTTCTCTTGGAGACTCCGGTGTTCCTCTTTGGTCGACGACGTGTTCTTGAAGTCGATGAAGAGTCTACGACCTTGGTCTTGCTTGGAGAAGATCTCCCCGGAACCGGCGACGGCACACGAGCGGCGGCTAGCTTCGGGATCGGCGGCTACGAAGAAGAGCAGCTGCTGAACTTGGAGATCCAAACTTCGTTGCGAAGCAAGCTCGGTCTACCAACGGTCACACGAGGATCGGTCGTCTCGATCGATTCGGATGGGAAGTGTTTCCG
Source organism: Platanthera guangdongensis (assembly GCA_039583875.1). Taxonomy (NCBI): domain Eukaryota; kingdom Viridiplantae; phylum Streptophyta; class Magnoliopsida; order Asparagales; family Orchidaceae; genus Platanthera; species Platanthera guangdongensis. The sequence continues at coordinate 183,726,781 of CM077152.1, read as the reverse complement.
ATCAACGAATCGAGAGACAAAGGATCTCTGGATAGACGCGTGAGACACAAGCCTTGCTAAGCTACTGTCGCCGGAGATCGGGAAGAAGATCTATCAGGCGGCGACGGACTTGCGCGAGCGGCGACGGAGGCGGCGGAAGGATTTCGCGATGTTAGGGTTTCCGTGAGCTCGCGTATTTTTTTCTGTGTCTGTACTGTTCAAAATACCCATGTATTTATACTGTAGCTACCCCAATAAGACCGTTTGTGGGACCCACAGAGTAGCCCCCAAGTCCCGGTCCAGATATTAAACAGCGGCAGAATCCGGTTCAGGAAATTACTGAGAAAACGCCAAGGAAAATCGGCGAGAATCGCAGACGATTCTCGACGAATCGGCGAGAATCATCAAGTGATTCTCGACGATTCGTCGAGAATCGATTGTGATTCTCGTCGAATTACTTGTCGATTCTCAACGAATTCAACTTGTATTCATGGGCTGCATGACCATTGGTTCGGCGGGAATTACAAGCAATTCTCGCCGAAGACCCGTCTCTTACTTGGCACCATATTGAGATGGCCAGAAGGAGTCGGCGAGAATCATTGATGATTCTCGTCGATTCGACGAGAATCCCAAGTGATTCTCGCCGATTCGGCGAGAATCACTGGTGATTCTCGTCGAATCTGCCTTGGACGATTTTTCGTCTTCCCCTAGGAGCTGCTCCTTGATCCTCCATGCTCCTTGTCTTCTCTGCATATGAGCGGTCCTGTACTTGAAAGTAAGTGCACTCCAATAGAGAGAGTACATGTAGGCCAACACACTGATCTGCTCAACGAGGGATTACGTCGTGCAGACCCGTGTATATTGACCTACTGCACCCTGACATTGGTTGCACTTAGCGCGGAGAGACTGCAAGTGACAACTTGAAAAAGTTTATCAAATCATAGTCTATTCACCTTAGCTTGTCCAGGGCTTCTGCAAATCAGGTACATTGTGGATACAATACCCAACAGTTGTTCAGAAACTTCTTGTAGTTCAACAAAACATTGATTTATGTTCATTATATTTTATCATATTCTGTGATGATATAATATGCTGGTTTTGTTTATGTATTACCCTGTCAAATAATGCTCTTATACATCATGTTCTGTGTTTTATTATAAAGTGATGTATATCATTGACTAAGGGTTATGACTTCTCCAAATAGGGGGAGATTGTTGGGTACATTGGAAAATGTGTGCCAGATTTGAAGAATCCTCACCTAACTCAATGATATTCATCAAGGTGTATTTGATGTTGTTTTTTAGTTTCATGTGCATGTTAAGGAAATGCAGAAAATGTTTCTAAGTACAAGTGTCGACACTTGACAAGTATTGTGTCGATACTTGGGAAAGGCTGTGTCGACACCAGGGGCCAGATTGTGTCGACACACAGGACTTGTGTCGACACACAGAAAATCTGTCGACAACAACTGTGTCGATACCAGAAGCCAGATTGTATCGACACACAGGACTTGTGTCGACACATAGAAAATCTGTCGACAATAACTGGGTCGACACACAGGACTTGTGTCGACACATTCCAGAATTCTGTCGACAACAACTGTGTCAACACACAGGACTTGTGTCGATACACTCCAGAATTCTGTCGACACCAACTTTGTCGAGACAAGGAGTTATTGTGTCGACACACGGGACTTGTGTCGACAAATTCCACTGAAGCTGTATCAAGAAGTTAAAGAGAAGCTGAGTCGACATTGTGAAAGCTGTGTCGACATCATCAAGAGTTGTGTTGATACATGATATATTTGTGTCGACACATTTGAAAGCTGTCAGAAGGACGTTAGGAACCAGATCAGTCGGTAACCTCGGATGGAGCCTATATAAAGACATGTTCTATCATAAGATGAAAATGCATGAAGAACTAAGAAGAAGAAGAGAAGTCTTCATCCAGAAATTAACAAGGGCAGATACTGAACAAGTCTCCAAGAAAAATTTATATTAAATTCTGAATAGAAGAAGGAAGCTGGATTGAGGATCATCTCCAACTTCAAGAAGATCAACCTTACTTTGTTCAGATTCAAGAAGTTTTGAAGAAGCTAAGACAGGTTGATTCTAAAGTTGTCAGATCTATCAAGAACTGACCAAGAAACCTTCTACCCATTATCTCTCTACTTGGGTGAAGGAATTACTCTTTTTATTATTAATTTTTCTGTAGGATCTTTTACAGATCTTAGTGTATAAGGGTTATCCCTCTGAGTTGTAAGACAAAATTTATAAAGGCTGAGGTAGGGCTGAGTGTCTGAGGTAGGAGATTAAGTTCTTTGAGTTGTAGGACCGGAAAAAGGCTGAGGTAGGGATTGAGTGCCTGAGTTATAGGCCTTGTGGAAGAGGCTGAGGTATGGCTTAATTTCCTGAGTTGTAGGAGTGTGGACTCACTCTGAGGTAGGATTCTCTGGGAGGATCAGAATTGTAGGACTTGCTGAAGTCTGAGCTATAGGGACCTTTCAAGTTTCTGAGTTGTATGATCTGCGGATCTGAGAAGGAAGAAGGGAGTTAGGCCGAATCTAGTATACTGCTATATAGGCGAAGGGGGAAAGTGGATGTACCCATCACTTGGGGAACCACTATAAATCTGTGTGTACTCTGTGATTGGCTGTGATTTTATTTATACTGTGCTTTGTTAATTGCTGAATAATCTATGTTAGCAGTAAAAATATTGTCTGCCTTAAAGAAAAAGAATTAAACCTATTCACCACCCTATGTGTTTGGGATATCTTGAAACCAATTCTTTTAGAAAGAGTTGTTCTACTCCTCTGGATCTTGGTCTAAAGCTTCGACGAGATGAAGGAAGGATTCTTCCTGATCCCTTGGTGTTCAGAGCTCTAGTGGGGAGCTTGATCTACTTAACGATTACAAGGCTAAACATTGCTTATGTTGTTGGTCGAGTAAGTCGGTTTGTGGCTGAACCAAGGAAGTCTCATCTGGAAGTGGAAAAGAACATTTTGAAGTATGTCAAGGTGACTTCTGATATGGGACTCCTCTATAGTAGGGACACGGTGTTTTCTTTGCTTAGATACACGAATGCTGATTATGGTGGTGATTCATATGATCGAAGGTCAACCTTGGGTTTTGTGTTCACTTGTGGATCAACTTGCATCTCTTGTTGTAGCAAGAAGCAGGACTCAATGTCAGTGTCTACTACGGAAGCTAAGTACAAGGCTTCGGCCTTGGATGCTCGGGAAGCCATCTGGTTGAGAAGGCTTATAGACGATGTTCATTAGGAAGTGCAAGGTCCTACTTTACTCCGGGGTCATAATGAGAGTGCTCTCAAACTGGTGAACAATGCAGTGTGTCACGCAAGTACCAAGCATATTTACATCGAGCACCACTTCATAAGGGAGAAGGTGTTGGAGGGATCACTTCTGGTCGGGCATGTTCGGAGTGAAGATAATCATGAGGGCATCTTCATGAAGCCACTGTCGAAGGGGCCATTTCAATGGTAACGAGGGTTGTTGGGCTTGATCACCACTTCTTACTTCAAGGGGGAGTGTTGAAATTTGTGAAGTGAAAGTACGTGATGCAGGCCGGGTGGTCTGAGCAGCCTGAGTGGTTTGAGTCTGCGGCCTGGGCGGACTGCTGGTTACAGCCTTGATGGTGTATGGCCAAGGAAATCTTGCAACTTGGGAATCAAGTGGAGCGGCCTGAGCGGACTTCCTTGGCGGTCTGGTGGCGGTGCTCAGCATGACCTGCGACCTTGCAGTTGGCCAGCTCTTGTGGTAACCGGGCGGATTGGAAGTTGTATTTGTAATATGTTGGCGGACCTATTTATTGTGTCTGTGGAGTCCGCATTTATGGACGCTTTGGAGATGGCCTTTTGTTCTTGTCGAGCTCTCCATGTTGCGATGGATGTTTCACATCCTTGAGGCGGACTGTCCTGCTATTTGGCGTTCTGGGTCTTCTGTATCTGCCGAGCTCACGCCAGTTGCTTGTTGGGCTGCTGGACTTGGTCATTTTCTGTGACAACTCCATGGTGTCCGCAAAGTCTGCTGTTGACCGGGCAGACTGCCTGTTGGTCGTGGACTCACGGCGGGTTCTGGTGTTGTTGTCGAGCTGTGCGAGCTGCCTTTTTGTCCTCGTACAATATGCGGACTGATGCAACATGAGTTATTGTTGTTGTGTCTGCGTGTTGTGGTGTATTGCGGACTGATGAAGCATGAGTTGCGGGTGTCTCTGCATGTTGTGTTGAGTGGTGGTCTGGCACTATGCTTGCATTAGGCGGGCTGGCACTGTGCTTGTGTTGTGCGGGCTGGCTGTATGTCCGCATAATGCCGGACTGTCTTTGATCTGGCGCCTGGAGGATTAAATTCTGGCCAAGTCCTTGCGCACTTGGAGGACTGGGTTGTGTTAGCGCGCATGCTGGGGTGGTGACTCAATCACTAGGGTGGTGACTACACTCCTCACCTCACCTATAAATAGACCCCTCGACATATCTACAGTAACTGAGTGAACAGTAAGTGCGGTCTTGGTTAATTGTTGCGGTATGGATTTTCCTGTCCACGCGGGTTGAGTAGAGTTGACTGTTTGTTGTTTACAGGTCGCGTGGATAACACTGAGAAGCCAGGAGTTTGGCTTTGACTGCGGTCACCATTAGTGAAGTTTGTTGTTACAATCGGCAGTCTTAGCAGGTCGCTTCTGCGGCTTGACAGTTTTCTCTACTTCAGCTTTCCAAGTTCAATAACCTGTCCGCACAACCTCGGCGATCTAGGCGGTCTGTTCTTCAGTTCAGCAGCAGCTTGTAGCAGTCAGCGAATAACGGTGTGTCCGCGCGACTTCGCGGTCTCGGCGGACTCCGTGTACTATTTGTCTTCTAGCATAAGCAGCAGTTCGGGCAGCCTGGGAGACTTTGGCGGACTGGGCGGTCTCGGTGGTCCACAGTGTTGTCCGCTCGAATTATTTTACTTGAATTTTTCCTGTTCCTTTCTACTGGCGAAATCATGTCTCGCCATGTATACCTCGCCTTGTAAAGAAGAAATAATATATGATCTACTTGCCCATGTGATTGCATTTAGTTGTTGAGCTTGCTTTCCTGTTTTCCACACGATCAAGGTGTGATCTTGATAGTTCTGAGGATATTAATTTTGATTAGGCTATCTCATTAACCACCTTGAGAAAATTCAATAGTTGCGATGCATTTGCTGGCGGTGGCACCTCATCCGACCCAGATCGCGAGGTCTTCTTGGGAGGAGTCCTCTCATTTCCCATTGAGTGAACTTTCTTCCAAAACGCCTTCTTCAATTAGTCTAGGCTAATCTTACCTTGGTATCCAGCTCGTAGAGACGGTTGGCCTTCGAGGGTGACTAGTACAAATGATCGCAGAGGAGGCACTGATAGATGCTCTACAAAGGTAGGTGAATTTTTTTCAATGAGAAGAAAGACCGCCAGTGAATAAATTAGAAGTTGGGACTATACAGAGTAGGTGGTGGAGAGAATCTAATCTCGTGTAAAGGCAAGTTCGGATTGCATCTGGTTCTGGCACCCAGCAATGCCGCCACACGTGCGGTATTCTGTGTAGGAGGGCGAGATGATTTAGGAGCGAGTTGCTCCACCTTGTTACTATGACCCATCTGTCGAGGATCTTTTGTGTGTTCGCGGGGATCTCCGTATTATCGGTTGGTGTGGCGACATTCCCATGAGCATGAAGTGGGTTATTCTTCTTTGACGTGAGTGACTTCTTCTCTATAACCATCTTCCACTTAGGAAAAGGAAGCTCGACAACATCGTCATCCTCGTGAGATCATTACGGAGCTGTAGTTTTAAGGAATCACACCAACTCGGTAATACTTGCCGCAAGTTCTTCCTAGGCAGTTGGCGACATCATGTGAGAATTCAGATAAGGTGACCCAAGAAAGAGCCACCTCATCTATTTACAGGGGTCGGGAGCTAGTTAGCATGTATTGAGTATTCCATACACTAGCCTGAAGCAGCTTGTCGAATAAGGCTTGGATGTTTCTTTTCGAGCTCCTATGTTGCTTGCAAAGAGCGAGGATTGTGTACAAATCATATTCGTCGAGGGTGGACTCATTCTGTAACACCCCCTATCCGTCACATAGCATAAAGCAGTAGGTCCGGCCGGGCCCGACGCCGTATGCCACAGACAGACCGGGTGGTTACTTATGGAAACCATCCAACCAATCTCAATGTCCTACACAGAGCATTCTAGCGGAAGCAGTTTATAAAAGTTGGAAACAAGAACCCAACATCAAAGCACGAATGTCCACTAATACACAATAGGAATGTTATACAAAATACCCAAAACAAGTCTTAAGACCTTACAAAATGTTTCACTTGAATATTACATGTTTTACAAACCACGGCACGCAGGCCGGTCATACATTAATAAAGCAGTAAACATTTCCATTTGGGCCTTCGAGGGCCGGCTTCGCAAAAAGGGCTTTAGCCCGCTATTGACCGCTTGGTCCAGCTGCACCTGCAAGCAACAAACCACCGCACGGTGGCAAAACAAGGCAACGGTCAGCTATGCTGACCAAATTATAACGATCCCGCCCCCAACTCGGGCCGGCGATGCTCCTTCCCTGCATTTCATTAGCATAAGCGAGCAAGGTATATATATATAGCCATTTCATCACAGACGTTGGCTCGCACGGCCACACGCCCCGTGCTCTCAGGGCACATTCTCGGTGAACCGGTCGATGTCACGTCAATTAAAGCCATAGACATTCCGGACTCACCACCGCCACTTGGACGGCCAAACCTATGAGCAATTTGTCTTCCTGGCATGGGTCACGACAATTTAAGCCATTGACCGCCGAAGACCCTACTCTATGCCAACGGTAAGTGCCACGTGCCTTTAGGTCTCTTTAACCGAACGACATAGAACGGGTACGGTTTCATCTAACCCGTGCTCACATCGCAACGACAATTTAAGCCATTTGCGCGGGTCAAACTTCCGCCGAGTCCCAATTCCATCACAAGTCACATAACCCGGTTATGTTCAAGTTGGCTCTCAAGCCACCAAGTTGGCAAGATCTCGTATACGCCTAGTTTTTCGGGTGCACCTTTGGGTTAGTCCCCAAGGCTCCCTGCTGCAATCTACCGCGTAGAAAACTCGAAAAACAACCAATAGCACGGAGTCTTCTCCGGCATTATGCAATGCAACATCACCGATCCAGACCAACATGTCCGGGTAGGCTTCACACATCATGCCTATGTCCGTTCTCGCTTACGGACTCTAAACAACGGGGACTTCACATATCTACCCGAAGGAACGCCTCCAACTCTCCGCAAACTCGCGAGAGCGGGCTTCCTATGCAAAGAAAGAGAGCTACTCATGCTCAAGATGAGGATCGTTACCCTTGCGTTCCTCTTTGGCGCCATTGAAAAGTAATCGGATGAAAATCACCGCACTAGCGTTGCCTCCGTGGATCCGGAGTCGGCTTGCGATTCGGAGCTCCGAAGCTCCTCCAATGGCGGATCTAGCTCCTTCTTCCTCCCTTGGCTCTCCTCTCTCTCCAAGGATTTAGAAAGATGATAAGGTATGAAAAGTGAGGGTTTTCCAAGTCCACTCACGGGTATATCCTCTCAGGAACAACCCCCAGCCGTTGGATCTTCAGTTAAAGAAATGAACGGCTTCGATTCGGGGCTGAAATGCCCAATCTGGACCGAACACGGCCTGGCACACGCCCGTGTCCAGGGCCGTGTGCCTCATTCGCCGTTAAAATCGAATCTCCTGGAACCTCACACGAGTATCGAACATGCCCGTGTTCGCGCTGACACGCCCGTGTTCCACCTGACACGGCCGTGTGGCCGGCCGTGTACCCCATGATTTTTCCCCAAAATCAACCCGAGCACTGCACGGGTTCTAGGACACGCCCGTGTCCTTGCCCGTGTCACCTTGACACGCCTGGGCCCCAGGCCGTGTACACGGGACACTTTGTCGAGTGAAGATCGACGACTTGATGACACGGCCTTGGACACGCCCGTGTCCTAGGCTGTGTGCCTTGTCTCGACGATCGTCGAGCGAATCTCGACGACTCCCTGGGACGATCGTCGACACGGGTCGACACGCCCTGCGACACGCCCGTGTCGCAGGCCGTGTGCCCACTCTCGACGAATCGTCGGTAAATCTTGACGACTTCGCGGCTAAGTGTCGACACGGGTCGACACGCCCTGCGACACGCCCGTGTCGCAGGCCGTGTGCCCACTCTCGACGAATCGTCGAGTAAATCTCGACGTCTACGCGGCTAAGTGTCGACACACGCTTGACACGCCCTGGGACACGCCCGTGTCCCAGGCCGTGTGCCTGCTGCCAGAACCCAAACTGGCCCAAAACGTCCCCCTTTTGCTCTTTTGAGTTTCGGGGCGTTACAACTCTCCCCCTCTTAAAAGAATTTCGCCCACGAAATTAAGTAAAGGAAAGACATGTACAAAACCAAAATTTGTACCTGAGCGGAACAACTCCGGATACTCGTCAAGCATAGTCTGCTCTCGCTCCCAAGAGAGCTCCTCACGACAGCAATTGTCCCACAGGACCTTGACCATCCTGATCTCTTTATTGCGTAGCCGCTTGACCTCCGAGTCCTCGAATCCGCACGGGCTTGACCTTTGTCGTTAGCCCACTATCCACCGGCACTTGATCAACCGCGATCACTTGCGTAGGCTCTTACACCGCCTTCCGAAGCACCGAAATGTGGAATACATCATGTAAACCACTAAGCTCCACTGAGAGCTTCAACCGATAGGCCGCTTCACCAACTCGCTCCAGAACCTCAAACGGTCCAAGGTACCTCGGGCTTAGCTTTTTCAATCGCCGCACCCGCGAGACACCCTTGAACGGCTTGATCTTTAAGTATACATAATCGCCCACAGCGAACTCCACGTTCCTGTGCTTGGCATTATAGTACTTTGCTTGCCGGTCCTGAGCGATAAGCAACCTCTCCCGAATGGTTCTCACCAAAGAAGTAGCATCCTCCACTTCCGATCGCTTATACAACTTTGACTCACCCGTTTCTAACCAAGACAACGGCGTGCGACACTTCCTACCATATAGGGCCTCGAAAGGCGCCATCTGAATACTCGCTTGGTAGCTATTGTTGTATGCGAAATCCACCAAATAAAGGTGGTCTTCCCATTGCTTTCCGAAATCCAAGACACACATGCGAAGCATGTCTTCCATAGTTCGATTGACCCTCTCGGTCTGCCCATCCGTTTGCGGATGGAAGGCTGTGCTGAATTTCAACTTTGTTCCCAACATTTGTTGCACCAGCCTCCAATCATTGGACGTGAACCGCCCATCTCGGTCACTCACGATGCTGCGGGGCACACCATGAAGCCGTACTATGTTATCTACATAGAGCTTTGCCAACTTCTCCACCGGATCATCCTTCCTATGCGGAATAAAATGCGACACCTTCGTTAAACGATCAACAACCACCCAAAAGGCGTCGTTTCCCTTTTGCGACCTTGGCAAACCGTGCACAAAGTCCATAGAGATGTCGTCGAATTTCCACTCCGGAACAGGCAAGGACTTAAGAAATCCTCCCGGCTTTTGGCACTCCGCCTTTACCAAGGTGCAAGTTTGGCACTTCGCTACGTATAGCGCCACATCCTTTTTCAAACCCGGCCACCAAAACAGCTTCTTCACGTCACGGTACATCTTCGTGCTCCCCGGGTGAATCGAGTACTTGGTATGGTGTGCCTAGTACAACAACTCCACCCGTAAATTGCCCACACTTGGGACGCACAAATGACCGTCTTTCCATAGCAATCCGTCCTCCACGACGAATTGGGAATTTGACCCATCCAGAGCCTCTACCATGAACTGCTTCATATGAGCATCCATATCCAAAGCCTGCCGAATACGATCAGCCAGGTCATATTGGACTTCAGTCCAATTCAGAACTGCTTCAGCACTTGATTGTCTATCCACACAAACAATCTCCAACGCCTCCAACTCCCGCACCAACCGCTCATCATGCACCGATAGCCAATTGGCTTGAGCTGGGGCTCGGCGACTCAACGCGTCCGCAACCGCATTCCCTTTGCCAGGCACGTAGTGGATCTTGAATGTATAGTCCCCCAGGAACTCCATCCATCTACGCTGCCGCATATTCAGATCCTTCTGATCAATCAAATATTTCAGGCTCTTATGATCGGTGTAGATATCAATCTTCACACCGTACAAATAGTGTCTCCACAGCTTCAAGGCAAAAATCACGGCCGCTAACTCCAAGTCATGGACCGGATAATTCCTCTCGTGCACTTTTAGCTGTCTCGAGCCATAAGCTATCACGCTTCCGTGCTGCAGTAGCACGCAACCCAAACCGCTGCCCGAAGCATCGCTATATATCTCATAGCCTTCGGTCCCAACCGGCGAACTCAGCACAGGCGCCGTGGTCAACCGACACTTCAACTCCTCAAAAGCTCGCGCGCACTCCGGCGTCCAAACGAACTTATGCTCCTTCCTCGTCAAAGTAGTGAGAGGTAACGCTATCCGCGAGAAGTTCTCTACAAAGCGCCTATAATAGCCGGCAAGCCCCAGAAAACTCCGGACTTCCGCTACAGTAGCAAGCTCAGGCCACTCCCGTATCGCAACAATCTTCGCCGGATCCACAGCAATACCCTCTCCACTTACTATATGCCCGAGGAACGCCACTGAGGATAGCCAAAACTCGCACTTCGAGAACTTGGCATACAACTGATTTCTCCTTAGCGTTTCTAACACCAAATTAAGATGCTTGAAGTGATCTTCCTCACTTTGCGAGTACACCAAAATATCGTCGATAAAGACGATCACAAAATGGTCCAAGTACTCCCTGAACGTCCTGTTCATCAAATCCATGAACACCGACGGCGCATTAGTCAGCCCAAACGGCATGGCCGTAAACTCATAATGCCCGTATCTCGTACTAAATGCTGTCTTCGGGATATCACTCTCCCTTATCCGCAGCTGATAGTACCCAGCCTTGAGATCCAACTTCGAGTACACCGTCGACCCGACTAACTGATCAAAAGATCATCAATCCGGGGGATCGGGTACTTGTTCTTCTCCGTCAGCTTGTTTAACTCCCGATAATCAATACATAGCCTCAAGCTTCCGTCCTTCTTCTTAACAAAGAGGACCGGTGCGCTCCAAGGCGAAGAACTCGGGCGCACATACCCTTGCTCCAACAACTCTTGCAGTTGAACTTTCAGCTCCGCCATTTCCTTAGGCGCTAGCCGATAAGGAGATCGTGACACAGGCTTTGCACCTGGCACTAGCTCGATCGTAAAATCTATCTCCCGCTGAGGCGGGGCTCCAGGAAGATCTGCGGGGAACACATCAGGGTATTCCGATACCACTGAAATACAATCCAACGCGGGCTTCGGCTTTGCAACCTCCACTAGTGTAAAGAACAGTTCTGCACCAGCACGAACCGCCTTCACCACCTGAAGAGCAGACATCAATGTCTTGCTCGACCCCTTTAAGCCCGTAAAAGTCGTTTCACGACTTGCTCCCAGCTTGACTTCCTTGCTACCGCAATCTATATGGGCCTGCTGCTCCGAGAGCCAGTCCATGCCAAATATGACGTCGAACTCCACTAACGGAAGTAAAGACGCCCGCAGGTCGAACTCCTGCTCCCCAATACGAATCTTAACATCGCAGATCCTATCCGCTCGCATCGAACACCCATTGGGCAACAACACATCCAACTTATCCTTCGCCATCGAAGAAGGGACTCCGATGCGTGATATAAATCCTTCGGACAAGAAGGAGTGTGAGGCTCCCGTATCGAAGAGTGCTCGTGCCGGATTTTCACAAATCAATACAAATCCTAAACAAGTAGTGGTAAGGTAACATGTGCATAACAAGTATTTAAAGAAATTGACTTGCTATAAATTAAACCGTACATGTCACCACATCAGCTTGTTTGATGGCCTCCTGTTGGCCAAGAGTATAGACCCTTGGTTGGGCCGGAGCATAATGGGATGCGGTCGACTCCACCGCCTTTCCCTTTTCTTCATAAGTAGCTCCCGGCCTCCTCTCGGACTTAGGACGTCCGCTCCAACAATCACGGGCGAAATGCCCCGTCTTTCCACATGTAAAACATGCGCCCGGTGTCCGACTCGTAGTCGCCCCAGAAGCACCAGAAGGAGCTGGACCCGAAGTCCTATGCTTCTTGAAAGACCTACGATAGGCGGACTTTGAAGTAGTCGGCACTTTGTATTCAGATTTCTTCTCACCCAAGCTTTTCTTCGCTTGTACATTCTTCATGTCCTTTTCCAAGGACCGGGCAGTATTGACCAAGGTTAAGAAACCCTGCGTCATCGGCCCCGACAGTAGTAGTCTCAACTCATCCCTCAAGCCTTCATAGAAGCGATTAGTCTTGCGCTCCTCATCCACGATGGTGGAGCTAGCATAACGACTTAGACGAGTAAACTCGTGGAGATATTCATCCACGCTCCTCTCACCCTGTACCAACTTCAGGAACTCATTCTCCAACGCTATCTTCTGCGTCGAAGGGAGGTATCTAGACAAAAATAATCTCGAGAACTCCTCCATCGAGACATCACCAAGTTGCCTACCTCTCTGTAAGTGCAGCTCCAATCCTTCCCACCACATCCTCGCTTCGCGTCCAAAAGGAACATAGCGATGGTGGTCATTTGCCACACCTCCGTCTCCGTTGCTGTCATGACTCTCTTCACCCTAGAGAGCCAGTCTTCAGCCTGAGATGGGGTTCCCAACCCCGAGAATAACGGAGGGTTAAAGCTCATAACATGCTTAAGCTGCCTCTTAGTTGCCCTCCTTGGCACCACCGGTTCTACAACCACTTGCTCCACCCTCCTCGGCTCAGCCTCTTGAAGAGGTACTTGCTCCATCACAGGAGTGGGCTGCTGCGTCTGCCTTCCAGGCTGTGCATTAATCACGGCCAACACCACTTCAGCCACCAATCGAATATTCTTGGCCGACAGAGGTGTTGCGGGGGCAACATCCAGTGCACTACTAACCTCAGAAACTCGGCGTTCTGACGGCCCAACACCACTTCTGGTCACATATAGTGGTACAAAACGCTGTTAAGCGACCAAATAAATTGCAAACAGCAATTACAGGAACACGCAGGTTCCTCAAACACGAGTATTTTCATTCCTAAGTGGACATTCATGGGTTCTTTTTACTGTTATTACAATGATGCACACAATGTGCTCACCACCCCTTAAAAAGAATTCGCCCACGAATTCAGTTTAAGCCCAACCAAAACCAGTAGTCTGTAACGCCCTGAAACTCAAAGAAGCAAAAGGGGGACGTTTTGGGCCAGTTTGTGTTCTGGTAGTAGGCACACGGCCTGGGACACGGGCGTGTCCCAGGGCGTGTCAAGCGTGTGTCGACACTTAGCCGCGTAGACGTCGAGATTTACTCGACGATTCGTCGAGAGTGGGCACACGGCCTGCGACACGGGCGTGTCGCAGGGCGTGTCGACCCGTGTCGACACTTAGCCGCGAAGTCGTCGAGATTTACTCGACGATTCATCGAGAGTGGGCACACGGCCTGCGACACGGGCGTGTCGCAGGGCGTGTCGACCCGTGTCGACGATCGTCCCAGGGAGTCGTCGAGATTCGCTCGACGATCGTCGAGACAAGGCACACGGCCTAGGACACGGGCGTGTCCAAGGCCGTGTCATCAAGTCGTCGATCTTCACTCGACGAAGTGTCCCGTGTACACGGCCTGGAACGGAGTTCCTATTGCAGGCGAACGGAGTGTCAAGTCGAACGGAGTTCAACTTTGACCAGAAATAGTCGAACGGAGTTCAACTATGGTCCAGAAATAGTCGGGAGTTCAACTATGCAGTCCAGAAATAGTCGAACGGAGTAACTATTGAGTCCAGAAATAGTCGAACGGAGTTCAACTATTGCAGTCCAGCAGGAGTTCAACTATTGCTCGGGTTGAACGGAGTTCAACTTGGGGAAAAATCATGGGGTACACGGCCGGCCACACAGCCTTGTCAGGTGGAACACGGGCGTGTCAGCACGAACAAGGGCGTGTTCGATACCCGTGTGAGGTTCCAGGAGATTCGATTTTGACGACGAATGAGGCACACGGCCCTGGACACGGGCGTGTGCCAGGCCGTGTTCGGTCCAGATTGGGCATTTCAGCCCCGAATCGAAGCCGTTCATTTCTTTAACTGAAGATCCAACGGCTGGGGGTTGTTCCTGAGAGGATATACCCGTGAGTGGACTTGGAAAACCCTCACTTTTCATACCTTATCATCTTTCTAAATCCTTGGAGAGAGAGGAGAGCCAAGGGAGGAAGAAGGAGCTAGATCCGCCATTGGAGGAGCTTCGGAGCTCCGAATCGCAAGCCGACTCCGGATCCATGGAGGCAACGCTAGTGCGGTGATTTTCATCCGATTACTTTTCAATGGCGCCAAAGAGGAACGCAAGGGTAATGATCCTCATCTTGAGCATGAGTAGCTCTCTTTCTTTGCATAGGAAGCCCGCTCTCGCGAGTTTGCGGAGAGTTGGAGGCGTTCCTTCGGGTAGATATGTGAAGTCCCCGTTGTTTAGAGTCCGTAAGCGAGAACGGACATAGGCATGATGTGTGAAGCCTACCCGGACATGTTGGTCTGGATCGGTGATGTTGCATTGCATAATGCCGGAGAAGACTCTGTGCTATTGGTTGTTTTTCGGGTTTTCTACGCGGTAGATTACAGCAGGGAGCCTTGGGGACTAACCCAAAGGTGCACCCGGAAAACTGGGCGATACGAGATCTTGCGAACTTGGTGGCTTGAGAGCCAACTTGAACATAACCGGGTTATGTGACTTGTGATGGAATTGGGACTCGGCGGAAGTTTGACCCGCACAAATGGCTTAAATTGTCGTTGCGATGTGAGCACGGGTTAGATGGAACCGTACCCATTCTATGTCGTTCGGTTAAAGAGACCTAAAGGCACGTGGCACTTACCGTTGGCATAGAGTAGGGTCTTCGGCGGTCAATGTCTTAAATTGTCGTGACCCAGGCCAGGAAGACAAATTGCTCATAGGTTTGGGCGTCCAAGTGGCGGTGGTGAGTCCGGAATGTCTATGGCTTTAATTGACGTGACATCGACCGGTTCACCGAGAATGTGCCCTGAGATCACGGGGCGTGTGGTCGTGCGAGCCAATGTCTGTGATGAAATGGCTATATATATATACCTTGCTCGCTTATGCTATTGAAATGCAGGGAAGGAGCATCGCCGCCCCGAGTTGGGGGCAGGATCGTTATAATTTGGTCAGCATAGCTGACCGTTGCCTTGTTTTGCCACCGTGCGGTGGTTTGTTGCTTGCAGGTGCAGCTGGACCAAGCGGTCAATAGCGGGCTAAAGCCCTTTTTGCGAAGCCGGCCCTCGAAGGCCCAAATGGAAATGTTTACTGCTTTATTCATGTATGACCGGCCTGCATGCCGTGGTTTGTAAAACATGTAATATTCAAGTGAAACATTTTGTAAGGACTTAAGGCTTGTTTTGGGTATTTTGTATAACATTCCTATTGTGTATTAGTGGACATTCGTGCTTTGATGATGGGTTCTTTTTTACAACTTTTATAAACTGCTTCCGCTAGAATGCTCTGTGTAGGACGTTGAGATTGGTTGGATGGTTTCCATAAGTAACCACCCGGTCTGTCTGTGGCATACGGCGTCGGGCCCCGACCGGACCTACTGCTTTATGCTATGTGACGGATAGGGGGTGTTACACATTCAAGCTATGTAAGCAGAAGTTAAAGCCAACATGTCCAAATAGAAGTCAAAGGTCAAGCATCAAAATGAAGAAGGCCTGAGAGAGTATGCGTGAGCATCCCCTGCATACTCGCTAGGTGTGTGAGCATGAGAAATACTCGCCAAAAACAAGCGAGATCTCCACATGGTCATGTATTCGTCAGGTGGGGGTGTAATATAAAAAAGATGCCCTCACACCTTGGATTTCCCTATAAAAAAGACTCTAGGAGTACAAGGATTGTCACTTTTGGCTGAGATTTTGGATTCTGCTATCGAAGACTTGAGTCGTGAGTCATTGATCATCCCCCTAGTTGCCAAGCTAGTGTTCCCCTTTCATCCTGCTTCACCATCATTGGTTGTGGAGGGGAATTTTCTTCTACGCTTATGGTTACGTGATGGATAAAATTCACCTTAGATCATGACTTTAAAGCGATAAGGCAAGTATACCTTTCGTTCTAGAGTATAGGATCAAGTGTCATATTAGACTAAGGGCCTGTTGAGTACTTATACTCACCATGAAGGGCTATTATTTTACCGAATGAAAGTTAGTTTTGTGAATTCAAAAAATCTAACAGAAATAACGATTTAACTAATAAAATTTCGATGATTTAAAAACAAGCACTTGATCTAGAATCCACTTGGATTAAAATAAATTTTCATGAAACTATATAATACAAGTCTCTAAGTTACTAATTTCAAGCATGGAGGTTCCTAAAATATGGAAACGCCTCACTCAAGAATATATTATCGACTAAACCTATGTTGATCGATAAAGACCTCTTGGCCAATCGAAACCTCTAAGCTTGCTTTAGCCGGTGAACCTCACTATAGGATTTGACTCCAATCCGGAAGACTCATGTCATCCTCTCTCGAGGTGTGCATGTAACTATTTTTTTATCTTTAAGTGATCTATACGTATCCTAAACCTCTCGGTAAATATGGGATACCGATCTAAGATCGAAAAATCATAATCGCGACCGTACAACCCTGTGTTCGTCAAGTGGGTTCACCTGGCTACGCGAGCGAGCCAGAGCAACCAGCCCGCATCATTACAGCCGGTGGGTGAATCCAGATGGTCGGCTCGCTCTCGCCAAGGCTAGGCAAGCGAGTGGAGCGAGCCAGCCCATCCAGTGTAACACCTCCCCTGTAATGACCGTATAATATGGGTCCGGACGGGGCCTCACAACAAACAAACGCCACAGCTTTAGCATTAAACGATGATATAATATACCAAACTCTAAACTCAGAAGCAAACAATAGCGGAAACAGTAAACCATACTAGAAGTTATCCACGCATATAGGAGTATCGAAACGGCCTTATGGACTTACAACAAAAGAGAGTCCAAAATTCTATTGATACATAACACATCAATGTGCAAAGGCACTCCTAAGCTACCTCGACATGCAAGCCGGAAGTCTAAAGCATCAAACATACAATATCACCAAAGTAGAGCTAATGCAAAGCTGGTAACACTTTAAGAGGCTTAGGCATTTTTGGCCAGCGAGCTAGCTCCTGCTTGCGATCCTTGACCTATAAAAATGTTTTGTAACGTGGGTCAGCAAAGACTGACCTCTAACTGTGTAACACGCACATCTCCTCCCGGCCGCACCTAATGGACCCTGGGGTACCCCTCCAACCTGCAAGTCAGCACTTCATATACCAAATACATAAACAAGTAAATCACTAAAAGA
This sequence comes from Platanthera guangdongensis, assembly GCA_039583875.1. Lineage (NCBI taxonomy): Eukaryota > Viridiplantae > Streptophyta > Magnoliopsida > Asparagales > Orchidaceae > Platanthera > Platanthera guangdongensis. The sequence continues at coordinate 183,709,366 of CM077152.1, read as the reverse complement.
ACAGGCTTGGATGTCTCAAACAACATGCACGTTTTCTATTGTTGTGCATATAATGAAAAGGGGCCTACTATGCAGGATGTATGAAAAACCCGGGCTTCACCCAAGGCACCATATCGTGTATGCATGTAGCACATCATCAAACATCTGGGTATATCCAATTTCCCCAATGGCATTAAGCCTCAAACAAAAAGGGTTATGCAATTCCCCTAACGGCATACAAGCCGCCAAACGGAACTCTTGTTAAGGCCCCACCCGATCATGGTCTTAGACTTGGGCTTGCCTGCAAGCTCTGACTCCTCATGTCAGGATTCTATCTAGCACACTGACTGATTCTAAGAACCCTTGCTGGACCCCACCCGCTCATGGCCTCATTGCCCGGGCTTGCCCCATGCTTGGCGTTCTCGTCAGTCTCACAGAAGGGGACTAGTCTCGCCGGGACACTCTCCACACATGACTTGCATGTCACGAGATAGCTAGCCGACCACGGAGATAAAGCCACGCCTTAACACATCACAATCCAATATCTTTCCCACCCTAATCCCTCATTGGTACTGCAACATCCCCGCGCACCAAGGAAATCATCTACCGCCAATGCAGAGCTAACCTTGTCCACCAAGGAAACCATCTACCGCCATTACGGAGCTAACCTTGTCCGGTTCCAGCTACACGTACTCACTCGAGAAAAGAGGAAAAACACAAACATCACAAACGACATCTTGCCGCAACGGATTTCTACAAAATCCTTAAAGCTCGTATGCAACATCACCGAGTCGGACTAACGGTCGCGACCACGGCTTCACCCACAATGCCTAATCCACTAACGGAGGGGATCTCTAATGCAAAAACATATCGGGGACGGACTCAATCGACCCGTAGGTTCCTCTTAAACCATGGCGACCCAAACCCCTCTCATGTGAGAGATTTGATGCCCAAAAGCTTGAAAGAAAAGATGTTAAACACACATCCTAAAATCAAGAGGAGAAGTGTCGTTACGTTACGACCCCTCTTACTAGCCATGGAAACTTAGCCAAATGAAAACCTTCGCAACGGTCTTGCCTCCACGGATCCAGAATCGGCTCGCGATTTGGAGTACCGAAGCTTCTCCAGCAGCCGAATCTCTCTTTCACCTCCTTCCTTGCTCTCCTTTCTCTCTATAACTTAGAAAGAGAGTACTTGATGAAGAATGAGGGTTCCCAAACCCTATTCCCGGACATAACTTAGCAAGGAAAGCCCGGGACCATCAGATCACAAAAGAAGGAAACGGACGACCACGATCCGAACTTAAAATCAAAACACCTAGGCCGAACACGGCTTACGACACGCCCGTGTCCAAGGCTGTGTGCCTCAATCGATGCTGAAACCATTGCACCCAGAACAGGACATGGGTACTGGACACGCCCGTGTCGAACATGACATGCTCGTGTCACTCAGTATACGCACGTGTTGCTTGGCGTGTTCCTCCATCGACACAGGATCAAAAATCACCCAAGAAGGACACGGGTAGTCGACACGCCCGTGTCAAAATTGACATGCCCGTGTCAGGCTGAACACTCCTGGGCTCCAGGCCATGTTCAATCCCCTTACATGGCCCGGCTCACAACTCGAGCAGGACACGGCCTGGGACATGTCCGTGTCTCAGTCCGTGTTCGAAGTCTCTTCGATCGTCGACTGCCTTTTCATCGACTTCACGGAAAATTCGTCGAACAAGCACACGACACGGCCTTGGACACTCCCGTGTTCTAGGCCGTGTTCCCTGTCTTGACACTTCGTAGAGCGAAAATCGTCGCCTTCCCGGGCTCTCTACGAACCCGAGCACGACACGGCCATGGACACGCCCGTGTCCCAGGCCGTGTGACTGTTACCAAGACCTAAACTTGGCTCTCGATGCTGCTCGTACATCTTTCAAATTTTGGGGCGTTACAACTCTCTCCCCCTTAAAAGAATTTCGTCCCGAAATTACAAAAAGAAAAAAGGGGTACACAAAGCTTAAATGATACCTGACCGGAAAAACTCTGGATACTCCTCCAACATGGTTTGTTCTCGCTCCCAAGAGAGCTCCTCACGGCCGCAGTTGTCCCATCGGACTTTTATGAGTTTGTCCTATTTGTTCCGCAACTGCTGAATTTCTGAATCCTCTATAGCAACTGGACGAACTCGCATCCTCAAGTCTTCCTCTATTGGCACCGATGCAGATTCAATCACCACACTAGCCTCTACCAAGGCTTTCCTCAAGTCAAATACATGGAAGACGTCGTGTAATCCACTCAGCTCTGCGGACAATGCCAACCGATACGCTGCTTCCCCCACCAGTTCAACAACCTCGAAAGGTCCCAAAAACCATGGACTCAACTTCTTGAGTCGGCGAATCCGTGAAACGCCATTAAACGGCTTGATCTTTAGATAGACCCAATCGCCTACCGTGAACTCCAGCTTCTTGTGGCGAGCATTAAAATATTTTGCTTGCCGATCTTGAGCCACCTTCATGCGCTATTGAATGGTCCGCACAAACTCACAAGCATCAGCCATCACTTATTTTCCCAATAGTTTGGTGTCTCCCGCCTCTGTCCAAGACATCGGTGTTCGATACCGCCTCCCATACAAAGCTTCGTATGGTGCCATTTTTATACTTGCTTGGTAACTATTATTGTACGCGAACTCCACCATGAAGAGGTTATCCTCCCATTTCTTGCCGAAGTCAAGAATACACATCCTCAACATATCTTCCATAGTACGATTTGTTCTTTCGGTTTTCCCGTCAGTTTGAGGATGGAAAGCCATACTGAACTTGAGCTTCGTGCCCAAACTCTTCTGAACCAATCTCCAGTCCTTGGACGTGAAACGTCCGTCACGATCGCTGACTACACTTTTAGGAATCCCAAGTAGTCACACAATGTTGCGAACATACAACTCTACCAGCTTCTCAACGCTGTCCTCCATTCGATTTGGGATGAAGTGAGCCACTTTGGTTAAACGATCCACAATCACCCAAATCGCGTCGTTATCCTGCTGCGATCTAGGTAACCCATGCACAAAATCCATGGAGATGTCATCGAATTTCCACTCGGGGATTGGAAGAGGCTTCAAAAACCCTCCCGGCTTCTGACACTCGGCCTTCATCAAGGCACAAGTTTGGCATTGATTCACGTACAAAGCTACGTCCCGCTTCAGTCTAGGCCACCAAAAGGATTTCTTCATATCCAAGTACATCTTTGTACTGCACGGGTGAATGGAGTACTTTGTAAAGTGAGCATTAAACATCAACTTCTTGCGGAGCTTGCCCAACCGCGGTACATAAATCCGTCCGTCCTTCCTCAGAATCCCATCAATTATCTCCCAGGCACTGCTCTCGCCCTTTTGAGCTTCCACCACGTATGGTTGAAACTCCACATCCAAACGGGTCGCTTTCCAAATACGTTCGGACAAGTCATTCTGCATTTCAATCCAGTTCAATCGAGCCACGCTAGACTCGCCCCTTACTATGCACTCCAAGCCGAGGGACTCCCAGTCCAGCACCAACCGCTCATCATGAGCTTCTATCCAATTCCCATGCCTCGAGTATTTTCTACAAAAGGCATCTGCCACCACATTGGCTTTGCCTAGCGTATACTGAATCACCACCTCGTAGTCTCCGAGGAACTCGACCCACCTGCGCTGCTGCATATTCAAGTCCTTCTGATCTAGGAGATACATCAGGCTTTTGTGATCTATGAAGATCTCCACCTTCGCACCATAAACATAGTGCCGCCATAATTTCAACTCGAAAATTACTGCCGCCAACTCCAAGTCATGGACGGGCTATCACACAACCATGTTGCAACAAAACGCAACACAAACCGCAACCCGATGCGTCACTAAAGATTTGAAATCCTTCGGTCCCTTTCGGTAGACTTAGGATTAGAGCCGTCATCAGTCTTTCCTTCAGTATCTCAAATGTCTAACTGCACTCCTGAGTCCACACAAACTTCTGATCCTTACAAGTTAGTGATGTGAGGGGTAGAGCTATCCGCGAAAAGGTTTCCACGAATCTTCTATTGTACCCGGCTAGTCCAAGAAAACTTCGGACTTCTGCCACGGTTCTCAAAATCGGCAAGTCTCTGATGGCTTCCACTTTTGTTGGATCTACCGCCACCCCATCCCCACTAATTACATGGCCCAAAAATGCTATCTTCTCGAGACAGAACTCACACTTTGAGAACTTTGCATAAATCTGGTTCTCCCTCAACACATGCAAGACTACTCTCAAGTGAGTCTCATGCTCCACCTCTGATTTGAAGTACACCAGAATGTCATAGATAAAGACAACTACAAAAGATTCAAAGTATTTCTGAAATACCTAATTCATCAAATCCATGAATACGGATGGTGTGTTCGTCAGCCCGAACGACATCACCGAGAACTCAAAATGACCATATCTCGTACCAAATGCTGTCTTGGGTATGTCCTCATTTCGAATTCGCAACTGATAGTATCCTGACATCAAGTCCAACTTTGAATACACCACCGACCCCACCAACTGGTCGAATAGGTCGTCTATCCGAGGAATCAGATACTTGTTCTTGACAGTCAGTTTATTCAACTCTCGTTAGTCTATGCACAGCCACATACTACCATCTTTCTTCTTCATGAACAACACTGGCGCGCTCCATGGTGAAGAACTGGGTCTGATATACCCCTGCTCCAACAGTTCCTGCAATTGTACCTTGAGTTCGGTCAACTCCTTTGGTGCCATCCTAAACGGAGGTCGGGACACTGGCCAAGCCTCTGACACTAACTCAATCGAGAAGTCGATCTCCCGACGAGGAGGCGCTCCAGGGAGTTCATTCGAAAACACATCCTTGAACTCTGCCACTACGGGCACTTCCCCAAGTGATAACTTGGAGAGGAGAACCTCCAATAATGCCACATGAGCAACTCCACCCTGGTCAACTGCCCGCATCAACTGCATGGCCGAAATTAGGGAACAAGCCACTCCATTAAGGCCCTTAAACTTGACTTCTGCCTGCCCTTCGCTTCTTAGGGTCACCATCTTGGATAGGCAATCAATACTGGCACGCTGCTTTGCTAGCCAGTCCATTCCCAAAATCGCATCAAACTCGACCAATGGCAGGACCGCTGCTATCAACACGAAGTCAACTCCGCTTAGCTCCCAACAAATGTGCCCTTTCTTCCCGATGGTCATGTATGACCCATTGGGCATGCGCACCTTCAGCTCCGCGTCTGCCGAAAATGACTCAACTCCAATCCTCTGGATGAAGCTTTCCGCAAGAAAGGAGTGTGACGCTCCTGTATCAAACAATACCCTAGCGGGGTATCCGTAAACTAACACAAAGCCTAAAACATAGACATCAAACATAACGGTCTAAAAGTATGAAGCACGAGGTTAAACTTAAACTTCCCCATACCTATCACCAGATCGGGTTGGCAGATCGCTTCCTGCTGTCCAAGGTTGTAATCCCTTTGTTGCACCGGTTGGAACCGAGAAGCGCTAGACTCTGCCATCTTCCCTTTTTCTGCGACACTAGGGCCAGAGCGCACAGTCTGCTCTTGCCTTGCCTCATGCTCTGCACCTCCTTAGTTACAAAAATGAGCAATGTGCCCCACCTTACCACAATTGAAGCACGTCGGTGGCCCCTTATAGTGAGACCCTCCGGACGTCCACTTGCTTTTCTCACCATACTTATATGGGTGATGCTTATTTCTCCATCTATTCCCTTCAGACTTTCCTTGGGATTGAGAAGGATTCCCTTCTCCTTGCTTGGGCGCAAAACTCTTACGACATTGGCTTCGCTATAGATCACCCTCCAACATCCTGGCAGCCTCAAATAGCTCATTGAAACCAGCTCTCTTCATGGTAATGAGGGGTTGTCTTAGATTCTCCCTCGGCCCCTGGTAGAAGAGGTTATCCCTCTCCTCATCGTCCGTCATGGTAATTCCCGCGTAATGACCCAAACGAGTGAACTCTTGTATATACTCGTCCACCATCTTATCTCGCTACATCAAGTGCAGAAATTTCCTCTGAAGGGCCAACCTCGTTGAAACAGGAATGTACTTCTTTAGAAAAGCATCCCTAAATTCTTCCATGGACGGGGTGCGTCCAGGAAATTGGCGGCCGCTATGGCTCACCCACCACAACTTTGTGTCTCCCTCCTACATGAAAGCTGCAAACTCAGATTTATTCTCCTCTGGCATCTCTGCCGCCCTCAGAAGTTCTTGAATCCGTGCCCACCAATCCTCCACATCAGTCGGAGTACCGAATCCCTTAAACGTCGTGGGATGGAAGCTCAGAAAATACTTCATCTGCCGGTCACCATGCCCGACGACCACTCTTTCTTCCAAAGGCTCTGCTTGCCTGGCTTCTCCGCCCGGCACGACCGTCGCCATATCCGGTGTAGCAGGGGTTGCTACCTGAGCTGTCGTTGCAGCTTGGGCTGCCAAGAATGCTTCTGCTAGCATGCGACAAAAGTCGGCCGGGTTTACACCCATGCCCAAAGGACCCTGAGCAGTGGCGCTGCTTGCGGAAAGATCTTCTCTTGGTCTCGACGTACCCCCCTCGTTGCATGCACTCTTAGGAAAAGCTAACAAACAAAGAATCAGTCTCTTATCACAAGGCTCAAATATAAGGACACTCCTAGTCCCGTGTTACTCCTATGTAGATAACTTCTAAATGTGATACGATTACGTTAAATAGACCGCCCTAACTGACCTTGGATGAAACCTGGCTTTGATACCAAATTGTAACACCTCCCCTGTAATGACAGTATAATATGGGTCTGGACAGGGCCCCACAACATACAGACGCCACTGCTTTAGCATTAAAAGATGATATAATCTACCCAACTCAAAACTCAGAAGCAAATAATAGCGGAAACAACAAACCAGACTAGAAGTTATCCACACATATATGAGTATCGAAACGGCCTTATGACCTTACAACAAAAGAGAGTCTAAAATTCTATTGATACATAACACATCAATGTGCAAAGGCACTCCTAAGCTACCTCTGCATGCAAGCCGGAAGTCTAAAGCATCAAACATACAATATCACCAAAGTAGAGCTAATGCAAAGCTGGTAACACTTCATGAGGCTTAGACCTTTTTGGCTAGTGAGCTAGCTCCTTCTTTCCACCATTGCCCTATTAAAATTTGTTGTAACGTGGGTCAGCAAAGGCTGACCTCTAACTGTGTAACAAACAAATCTCCTCCCGGCCGCCCCTAATGGACCCCGGGGTACCCCTCTAACCTGCAAGTCAGCACTTCGTATACCAAATACATAAACAAGTAAAGCACTAAAAGAACAGTCTTGGATGTCTTAAAAAACATGCATGTTTTCTATTGTTGAGCATATAATGAAAAGGGGCCTACTATGCAGCATGTATGCAAAACCCGTGATTCACCCAAGGCACCCTATCGCGTATGCATCTAGCACATCATCAAAGATCTGGGTACATCCAATTTCCCCAATGGAATTAAGCCTCAAACAAAAAGGGTACTGCAATTCCCCTAACGACATACAAGCCGCCATATGGAACTCTTGCCAAGGACCCACCTGATCATGGTCTTAGACTCGGGCTTGCCTGCAAGCTCTGACTCCTCATGTCAGGATTCTGTCTAACACACTGACCGATTCTAAGAACCCTTGCTAGACCCCACCCGCTCATGGCCTCTTTCCCCGAGCTTGCCCCATGCTTGTCGTTCTTGTCAGTCTCATAGAAGGGGACTAGTCTTGCCGGGACACTCTCCACACATGACTTGCATGTCACGGGATAGCCAGCTTATCACGGAGATAAAGCCACGCCTTAGCACATCACAATCCAATATCATTCCCACCCTAATCCCTCATTCGTACTGCAACGTCCCCATGCACCAAGGAAACCATCTACCGCCAATGTGGAGCTAACCTTGTCCACAAGGAAACCATCTACCACCATTGCGGAGCTAACCTTATCCCGTTCCGGCTACACGTACTCACTCGAGAAAAGGGGAAAAACACAAACATCACCAACAACATCTTGCCGTAACTAATTTCTATAAAGTCCTTAAAGCACGTATGCAACATCACCGAGTCGGTCTAACGGTTGTAACCACGGCTTCACCCACAATGCCTAATCCAGTAACGGGGCGAATCTCTAATGCAAAAACATACTAGGGATGGACTCAATCGACCCGGAGGTTCCTCTTGAACCATGGCGACCCAAACCCCTCTCATGTGAGAGATTTGATGCCCAATAGCTTGAAAGAAAAGATGTTAAACACACATCCTAAAACCAAGAGGAGAAGTGTCGTTACCTTACGACCCCTCTTCCTAGCCATAGAAACTTAGCCAGATGAAAACCTTCACAACGGTCTTGCCTCCACGGATCCGGACTCGACTCGCGATTTGGAGCACCGAAGCTTCTCCGACAGCCGGATCTCTCTTTCACCTCCTTCCTTACTCTCCCTTCTCTCTAAAACTTAGAAAGAGAGTACTTGATGAAGAATGAGGTCTCCCAAACCCTATTCCCGGACTTAACTTAGCAAGGACAGCCCTGGACCATCAGATCCCAAAAGAAGGAAACAGACAGCCCTATGGATAGACTCCACCAAAATGAGCGTTGAGGTCTAACGAGGGCTCCAAATGACTTGAAATAACTTTTAAAATAAACTAGAGACCTAGATCTACAACTTTGATGTTGATAATAGTTCCAGAAGGAGCACCTAAGTATTTTTAAAAATTTAAACAAAATACTGCTAATTCCTTGTCAGAAAATACCTAATAATAACCTAAATAAAGATTTAGCACAGATCTTAAAGCAGGATCTGTGGTTTAGGGATCGTCTTCTACATTGAGCCAACGGCTCAGATTAGTCGCGCCTGGAGCATTTTACAGGCCGAAATCCCGGCCATCTGACCACCTCCCTAGCCGGCCACCGCCACCACCACCTGCATTGAGGTGGTGGCTATCGCCTGGCGGCGGCACGGCCGCTGTAGGGGCCTATTCCGGCGAACCCGATAGGATAATTTTCATGCAATTTTGGTGAGAAATTTCTCCCCGATCGGGCTCAATTGAGCCCGAACTCTCTAGCTAAGGGATCCTAGATCTAACACAGACAGAGACGAAGAGGAATTTACCTCATTTGGGGCATTCCCTTGCTCTAATCGTCGGCCGCCATTTCCCCTCCTACACGCTTTGGGTGCCATCCGATTTCTTGCAAGGAGACCTCCAAACTCTCGGGAAATGGGGGGGTGGGGTTTCACTGCTCCGAGGCTTGTGAAGGTGATGGGGGGTTAATTGGGGGTGGTAGTGGTTTTAACCCCATATGCCATTAATGGCCTCTTCACCTCCCCTCCCATGGCCAACCCTATGCATCCCCCCTACCCTAATTGCCCCTAGAAATGGGGTGAATCTTCTCAAATTCATCAGAGAAGATGAATGAGAGTGTAAGGGAGGGATGCCAAGGGGTGTGTCACCTTAATGGCCATGAATGACCACTTTCTCTCTCCTCAAAATTGGGGAAACCCCCATTTCTCTCTCCTAATCACCATGGCCGAATTTCCACTCCCTCCCATGTTTAATATCAGCCTACTAGGCTGGTTGACCACTCAAATTGGGCCTAGCCCAAAGGGATTGGGCTAGGTCCAAGTAATATGACCTAATTTGGCCTAGTTTCACTTTTGGTCAAACTGGGCCCTAGGGTTGACCATACCATGAAATTTTTGTGCCATTGGATCTCCTATGAGGTGATGACCCTAGGGGTGTGATCAATCTGAAGTTGTGGTGGTCAATATGGGTGTTTAATGGAAAATCACCATTTTGACATAATAGGGGTATTTTGGTCATTATGCCTTGTGGTGACCCTAGGATGGGAATTTTTGGTCTACTAGGTCTCTTATGATGTTTTAGACCTAGAAGTGAAGTCAATTTAATACGGTGATGGTCAGTTAGGTCAATTGATGGGGGATTGACCATTTTGCCCTAATTAGGGTTAGGGTTGACTTTGGTCGACTTGGCCTGTTTGACTGGCCCCAATGGGTCCTGAAAGTGCCCCTAGGCACCTAGATGGCCTAGTGGTGTTGTGATGGGGTTACTGAGCCAAGTTAAAGTCCTTAAGTCAAACCCTAGGCTGAATATTTGGAAATTACTATTTGCAGACCAAGGTGCTGCAATCCCTACTTTTGGTCTGTGTTAAGGAGGTTCCTAAGATACCAAGGCCTTGTCATGACCTAGTCATGACAAATTCAACTGGGGGTCTAGTTGTCTGGGGGATGTTACAAATGATAGATTATTTTTCTAAGTGGTTGGAAGTGAAGGCGATAGCCATGGTGACCTCCCAGGTAATCTGGAATTTTATTTGGAGGGAGATCATCTGTCGGCATGGCCTGCCCCAAGCCATTATCACGGATAATGGGACTCAGTTTACTAGCACTGAGTTCATCAATTTTGTGGACTTCTCGGGATCGACCTTAGGTTCGCCTCGGTCCACCATCACAGGAGCAACGGGAAGGTGGAGGCGGCGAACAAAATCATTGTCAACCTCCTGGAGAAGAAAGTGGAGAATTTGAAGGGTAGCTGGGTGGAGCAAATTCCCTCAGTACTTTGGGCCCTGAGAACCACTCCTAATGCGGCAACGGGGGAGACACCCTTCAAGCTCTCCCATGGATGTGAGGCGGTGCTTCCAATAGAGTTCGAGGTCCGGACGCCTCGGGTGGTCGAGGAAGAGGTAGGCAGGGAAGAATGGCAAGCTGAAAACTAGGAGGAGCTGCGGCTCTGCGTTGAATTGGTAGAGGGAGCTGCGTGATATCTCTGCCATCCTACAGGAGGAAGTAAAGCGAAGAATGGCTCAGTACTTTGACAAGCACGTCATGGTCAAACATTTCACGGATGGGGACTTGGTCCTAAAGAAGGTAGATTTTGCAGGGAGGTCAGCGGCAGTGGGGAAGCTCAACCCTAACTGTGAAGTTACATACACTGTTGGGTAGGTTCTAATGTCAGGAGGGTATCGATTCTGAGATGTGGAGGGGGAGACCCTAAGTCATACCTGGAGTAGTGATGACTTAAAACATTTCTATCCGTAAAAGCATGTACGTGCTCTCCTTTAATGAATATGAAAACTTTGATGTTCCGACTCTTTTGCAGGTCAGGTTTTTGCAACTTAGCTTGATAAAGATAAGTCCTGAAATGCTCCTGCTGTCAGGATCTCATCTAGCTGGCAGGGCAGGGGTCCGTAATGACAAGTTATCTCTCCCTGGGGTTAGGTCCCAGGATGCTCCCGCTGTCAGGCTCTCATATATATGGCAATACCGGGATCCCCGTTAGACGTCGTTATGACCCTGAGGCTGAGTCTGATCGATGCTTAACACCTACCGTCATGCTATCACCTAGAGATTGGGCTGTTGGTAGTGCCCGGTGGTTGGACAGAGACCAGTTATCTCGCCCTGGGGATAGGTCCTGGGATGCTCCCACAACCAAGCTTTCATCTAGTTGGCAGGGTCAGGATCCCCGTTGGACATCATTATGACCCTGGGGCTGAGTCTGGTTGATGATCAACACCCGCCGTCAGGCTCTCTCCTAGCTGATTTGGTTGGTGGTAGCGCCCGGAGTGTGGACAGAGGCAACCAATCTCGCCCTGGGGTTAGGTCCCGGTATTCTCACGATGTCTGGCTCTCATCTAGCTGGCAGGGTTGGGATCCCCATTAGACATCGTTATGACCCTGAGGCTAAGTCTGGTTGATGCTCAACACCCGTCATCAGGATCTAACCTAGCTGATTGGGCCGGTGGCAGCGCCCGGAGGTTGGACAGAGGCAAGCTATCTCACCCTAGGGTTAGGTTCCGGGATGCTCCCGCTGTCAGGCTCTTATCTGCTGGTAGGGTCAAGATCCCCGTTGGACGTCATTATGACCCTGGGGCTGAGTTCGGTTGAAGCTCAACACCCGCCGTCATGCTCTCACCTAGCTGATTGGGTCGGTGGTAGTGCCTGGAGGTTGGAAAGAGGCAAGCTATCTCACCCTGGTGTTAGGTCCCGAGATGCTCCTGCTGTCAGGCTCTCATCTAGCTGGCAGGGTCACGATCCCCGTTGGATGTCATTATGACCCTAGGGATGAGTTCGGTTGATGCTCAAAACCCTCCTTCAGGCTCTCAGCTAGCTGATCGGGCCGGTGGTAGCATCCAGAGGTTGGACAGAGGCAATTCATCTCGTCCTAGGGTTAGGTCCCGAGATACTCCTGTTGTAATGCTTCCATTTAGATGGCAGGGTCGGGATCCTCGTTAGATGCCATTATGACCCTGAGACTGATTCCCGAGATGCTTCCGTCGTCAAGCTTCCACCTATCTGATCAAGCCAGGATTCTCGGTGGATGTAGCGATGCCTAAAAGCAGGGACCAAAGTATTCAAACTTCGGAGACAGAATATTGCGGGGATGACAAGGGGTTGAGCTCGGCAACCCCCTGGTCAGTCGGGAAGGGCAAGACGAGAACCTGGCATGTTGGCGAGCTTGGTTTATGGTTTAGCGACGCGAGCTCTTGGGACTTGCTGCTCGGACGAAGCGAAATATTTATTGGCGTTCATCTCAACAGAAGAAAGAGAACTAGATGTCCCCAACAGAACCACCCAGCGCATGAAAGATGACCAAGGTCGGGAGAACTCAGGCCGCGTCGTGACCTCACGGGGCCTGGCTCGTGTGATGCCAAGAGACTTGTGTCCGAGTCGTACCAGCTTACACCCTCTATCTCACGAGCAGCGTGGAGAGTCTGAAAAGAGGAGATGAGTCACCACTCGTGGTTCGGCTAACTAAGACCCCTACATTTACTAAGGCCTGTAGAGGTGCACGATCCCGCTAACAGGACACGGGTATGGATGCAGCGAGTGGGAGGGCCGAGCTAGGCTGTGAGTACGCAGAGACGCAACAGTTTGAACACTTTGAAGAAACAACATCACAAACAAAGCCATGAGCATTTCAAGAAAGCATATTTCATTAATTTGAAAAATTACAAGTTGGGGACTCAACCCGCGTTTATGTTAAAATAACAAAAATACAATAGAGGCGCGACACGGGGAATTCAGCAAGGCGAGCCCCCTAGAGAGGTTGGTAGTACTCGTCCCCTGACTTTGGTACTTGATGAGTCCATATTTTACACTGATTTTTGGACTCATCTTGGCTAGGTTTATCGTCTTAGCACTACACTTGAGAGCCTTTGTTGCTTATATGTGCTTATGTACCTATTTCACGATTAAGTGCATTGTAGGCCCGTTTATGTGTGCTTTCTATGTTTCTATATTTTTGTTATTCTTTAGCCCTATCTCGGGGATGTGGTGTGCATGTTTTGGTGGCCTACTTGCCTCTTCTGCTAGTGCAGGGGTCGTGTGCGTGCTCCAGAACCGCTCGGGAGACACCGACGATGCAGGAATACTGCGCACGACCACTGGACTTATTGCGCACGACCACTGGTCGTGCGCCACTGATCGTGCACATTACACTCCCTTTTTCCTAATCCTATCTAGGTAATCGCACGAGCATTGGCCATAGTGCGCACGACCACTTGTCATGCGCCACTGCTCATGCGCATATATGCTGATGCTTCTTGTCCAGGTTGCAGGTCTATTTGGAAAAGTCGCACGATCATCGACCGACAGTGCGCATGACCACTGGTCTTGCGTCACTGATCGTGCACACTACTTCTGCTGCCTCCGTATTTAAGGCCCTGCTCCGCGATTTAGGTCAACACCTGTCATTTGCTGTGATCGGAGAGTGCACAGGAATCGCCATTTCACTTCTCCAGCTGCTCCATCACCTCCACCTTCGTCGGGAGGCCATTGCCAACTACTCCGAAGCTTTTCAACTCTCCGGCGAAGCCCTCGGCCATTGATGACTTCAACTCCAAGATTTCCTCCGGAGTTGGTGAAGTAGACAACCTAGAGAATGGACTTAAAGGCCTTTGAGGTGACAGCTCGTTGGTACCGGAAGCCTCCTTGGACTGAGCCCGGAAGAGGATTGACAACTCGCTACTCCGGCCACGACCCGCGGTGGATCTTCACTCTCTTTTGGTTTACTCCTCTTCCCCTTCCTCTATAGTATGGAATGTTTTGAGCAGTGTAATGAACACTTCCATCCATGAACATCAAGTTTACTTTATAACTAATGGAATGTTAGTATTTTCTTATGCTTGTGAGTATTATCTGTGAATGTGCCTCGCTCACCCCACATCCACTCCATTCCCGTGTCTTATCCGATTGCACTCCACACAAGAACACTTCAATCCATTAGCTTCCCTTCCACACGACGAACTGAAGTTCGGCATCGCGGCCGACAAACCCACTCCACCTTGCGAAGCGGTGCCTTCGACCCGCATAGCTTTTACTAGTTCAGTAGATCAAACTTCCACAATGTCCCAAGTCCTCTATTTCCTCTTTTTTTCTATTTATAACTCTCATAACGATATTCTCGGTACTGTTGCCGTTCTACGCTAATTGCATTCCTCAAGAGACCTACACTCGGGGATTTATTCCAAAACGTTATTACTTGTGCGACTGTGCGCTTGCCGATTTACACGCATCAAGTTTTTGGCGCCGTTGCTGGGGAGTTGCAACTATAGAGCGACTCCGGATGACTGAGAATTTCATTATATGAGTTGTATTGTTTTGTTTTGTTGTTTTTGATCCATTTTCTCTTGTGTTGTTATTCCGTCAGATGGAATTGCTAGTTTTATTCGCAGAATCTATGCCAAGTAGTTGTATCCCTTATATTTGAAATCGCTTCAATGTGGGACAATTTCAATATCAATTGTCGTCATTGTGGAGACATCTCTCATGCTAGCGACAGATGCCCTCAGAAGTATAGTAGCCAGGAAATTCATGAATCGACATATCGTCGACATAAGCCGGTCAGCTACCGACCTGCGGAGCCATTGCCGCACTACTTTTATTCAGCTTCCGCACCCGTTGCACCGCCGAAGCCGGCTAAGCAGTGCCTTTTTTGTCGAAGCTGGGATCATGCATTGAAGGATTGCGCCGCGTACCTAGCTGAGCTAGAGGTGGATGACGAGCCGGATTTTCGGATTATCTCCACTTCAACCTTGGGCAGCATCCCTTCTGTATCGGGGTATGCACCATTGCCATCTCTCTGTTATGGAAAAGACATCCCAGGTATGTGCACTGATACATGTGCTTATCCCCATTCCGACACTGCTATTTATACTCCTGAAGTGCATACTTCACCTAGCATAAAATCTATTAGTTGTGGCGAGCCAGCGCTCAACGTCCTACCGAGCTTCGTGCCGTCACCTTCTTCTTTGCATAGCATTCTTTCTTCTTCTGACAGTGCTGTCGAGGTTGAATCGCAGGTGGCAATTAGCATTTCCAGCGTTCTGTTAGATCCAGTCGAGGCGGATGACTCCGTGGCAGAGGTTGCGACCTTCACCCCATGTGAGGATGCCCGAGGCATGGACGAGGCAGATGCAGCTTTAGAACATCCTTGCACCAGCCTAGACAGCTGTTTGTAAGCGCTCTCAATTTCTCCGACGGGGGATGACTCCGGGATCATCCCCAAGATCGAGGTTCGTTTATGTTATTCTTCTAGTTTATTTCTTGACCCTGCTCTCGTGTCTACTTCCATGCAGGACCACATTGTGGAATTGATCCAATCAGTGCAAGGGCCTATAATGCGGCCTAGGACTTATTGTGAGCAGATGCAGGTGGAGTTGGAGCCGATGAGCTTCCCATGTTACTGTCTGCCCATGCCTGACACCTATGATAGGTATACGTCTACAGGTATTGGGGCTTATGTTCTATCTCCATTCCGGTACCCGCTACCACAGCGCGACCATGAACCTCTGCCTGAGCATTTCCAGTTTCATTTGCCGATCAGTTAAAAAAATGCTCAGATTTTGAATAAGTCCTGTTGGGAGACAATAAACCCAACAGTTATCTAGGATAGTGTTTCTTTCGTTAAAATTTTGTTTGTATTTCATTATTTGGGTGTGGTAGCCCAGCTGTGTGATGAGCTCTCTGTTGCACCACGTGGTCAGCAGTGTGAAATAGACTGAAAACTCGGGCGTGTGAATAATTTCACTGCGCACGACCACTGGTCGTGCGCACTACTTATAATCGCACGACCACTAGTCATGCGCATGCCCGGTTTCTTTTTAATTCCAGTCACTGTCCACTATGCGTGCGCCCTAATCTCCCGCTTGGTCCGCTGCGCGTGCGTTGTCGGCGCTCATCCCCTTCCGATTCCTCTCCGGTGGTTCGGCTCTCTCTCCTCCGGTAGGATCCCTCAACTTCATATCTATTCCTCACTATGTTGTAATGGATCCTAGACGTCGCCCTATAGTAAAGGCCTATCAACGATCCGGTCATGCTTCAGGAACCCCTACTCAGATCTTGGGAAGAATGGGAACCTTTGCTAATGCAGAGCATACTCAACGCTATAATTCCTTGAAGGACAAGCCATTCCTCTCTCAGCGGCTTGTTGACTGGAACGAGCTGCGTTCCATTGGGGATGACGGTGCTTTAGCAGAGGCCGTGCTCATTCTCTACTCTTTCGATTTTTGGAGCAAGTTGTTCGAGTGCGACGAGCTTGGCTTTCAGTATATGCTAGCCTATTTCTTCCACCACGAAGCCACTTATGGTCTCGCGGGCGCGATCGGGGGTGCTTACTACATTACCCGCATCGCCAAAAGTTTGGGAGTTTGGAGCCAGCTACCTCCGATGGTGCAGGTCACTGCCCCATCCATGATCTCCAGCTCCAACCTGGTGAGTTGTCATTTGCTACGTGTGGTTGGTAGAAAAGGTGGCCGGAAGTTTATTGTCTGCATGCCTGGTGATGCGCCTGCGAGTAGAGATGAAGGGGAAGATGAAGGAGAGCCGGGTGAATCTTCCGCTATGGGTAGGCAGAGTGCAGGAGTGCCACCGCAGTAGAGTCAACAACAACTGAGGCCTCCCATAAAGCATGAGGGGCAATCTAGCCGCCAGTTCAGCTCAGCTCAAGAGCAGGGCGTCCCATATTTGTCTGAGCGCCTTGCTGATCTGGAAGCTTCCCAGTTTTGGATGCAGGATTTTATTTATCAGCAAGCAGTGCGAGGCGGGTTGAACATTCAACCTTCGCCCACTCGTGTCACCCCATCAGCACCTGGTCCACGTCCATCGCCCATCGAGATTCACGACAGTGATAGTGAGGGGGAGTGAGTGGAGCTCACCACAGAGCTCGTCTACCACGCCTTCTATTTCTTTTCTATTGTTAGTATTTTCTGAGCAAGACAACTACTATATTTTTGTGAGCGCCCATCTGGGAGCCGACTATTTTTTTCTTTTTTTTATGTATATCTATATCCTATTTGAACTGCTAATACAGGTATTTGATCCACCTTAAGGACGGTAAACAAAAGAGCTTTCGGGAGACAACCCAAGTTAGACCGTTTGGTCCTATGCTGTGTTTTGATTTCTTTTTATATATTCATATATTCCTGTTTCCATATTTTGTTTGGCTGGCATCCTTCAATCGCAGGTGCAGGAATATTTGAGGCGCGACAACTTGACCGCACTTGGACATCTCATTGCACGACTGGTATGCTCAATTTTGAGCATAGGTACTTCCTACCCTAGCTTTTTATCATATTTGACATGCTGATTTTTACTAGTTGTTGACTTTAAGTCTGGGGGGGAGAGCATGCCTGTGGTCACTACACCACACTTTCTTTTGCATACCAGTTTCTTGTTTACTTATTTCTTGATTTATGTTGCACACACTGAATCACCCACACGAGTGCGCTCTTACCCACGCGCACAACCCGAGTCCAATTTATTGTTTTTGTGTAAACTTTAAAATAGTGGTACTGGCTTAGGATTTCAGGATTGAGTAGTTCGAAACTCATGCAGTGCTCATAATCGAATACTCATGGTTTGTGTAGATTTAGGATAGAATTAATTTTTCTTTATGCTCGTAGATTTATCTTTTTCTGCAAACGTAAATATTGTTTGTACTGCTCAAAATCTGAATCTGGGATAATCGAACGATAATGTAGGAATGTGTGTAGCCGCCACTAGACTCGTATTGCTCGGGTCGGGAGGAAGGATCATCTTTCTCGGTGGCTAATAACTTGCCCTAAGCTACTCTCGAAGCATTGGTGCACGGTTAGTCAAGCGTGAGCATGACATAGGCCTTCATTTTGGCTAGTTTGAGCCTTGTTTAGCCTTTCCTACCTGTTAACCGTTGCATGCCAAATTTGTGCCTACCCTTCCTTTGAGCCAGCTCCACTCACTTTCACCAAGGCCTGAAGCTAAACCCACCATCGCAATCAAATGCTTGAGCTGATTTGTATTTACTATTTTGCCGAGGTTGTGATAAGTGTACATTATTTTTGGGGGTGATGAATTCATTCACGTTCTGATTGCTACGTTTGGGGATTGCTAGCGCAGAAAAGAAAAAAAAAATTTTAACAAAAAATTAAAAAGTCGATAAGCGCAAAAGAGAGAAAAATATGAAAGTACTGCTTTGAGATTTCGATGCCCATCCTCTTTATTGATTTTGGTCGGGTTCAGCCGTGTTCACACCCGGTTTTCAAGCTAAGTCTGGGGGCGTGTGCCCCGTTCATTTCTAAGTGGCTGTATTGGTTTGGGTTTTATTCGCTCGCTTTGGTTGCATAGAGCCTTCACGTTTATCTTTGACTACCAAGCCTTCGCCTAAGCCCCATTGTATCCTACAAGTCCTACTGATTCACGCTTGAGTCTCACCTGCGTCGTGGAGAGAGTGTGAACGTGCAAGCATATGGTCCCCGACATTGGTGGATTCCTTTGGAGGTGATCCTGAGTCCCGAACTTTGGCAATGCTCACCTTAGTGGCCTGCCTACTATCTTCCTACACATGATCGCAAGATCCTCCACAATTCTAATTTTGAGCAATTACAATATTTATTTACGTCTGTCGAATAGTTTAAACTACGTCGTATAATTAAAAGGTTTTTCTATTTTATCTTTTATAGTAATAATGTATTTGATTTCTCGTCTTACGTCTTTTTGAAATTTCTGAGCCCGTTAGCTATTTTTTAGTCCACGGAGTGATGATTTGCTCGGGACGTGCAAATGGTTAAATCTGGGGGTGTGATGAGTCCACATTTTACACTGATTTTTGACTCATCTGGGCTAGTTTTATGATCTTAGCACTACACTTGAGAGCCTTTATTGCATATATGTGCTTATGTACCTATTTCACGATTAAGTGCACTATAGGCCCGTTTCTGTGTGCTTTTTGTGTTTCTATATTTTTGTTATTCTTTAGCCCTATCTCGGGGATGTGATGTGCACGTTTTGGTGGCCTATCTACCTCTTCTGCTGGTGTAGGGGTCGTGTGCGTGCTCCGGAACCGCTCGGGAGACAACGACGATGCAGGAATACTGCACACGACCATTGGACTTATTGCGCAAGACCACTGGTCGTGTGCCACTGATCGTGCGCATTACACTCCCTTTTTCCTAATCATGTCTAGGTAATCGCACGAGCATTGGCCGTATTGTGCACGACCACTAGTCGTGTGCCACTGCTCGTGCGTATATATCCTGATGCTTCTTGTCCAGGTTGCAGGTCTATTTGGAAAAGTCGTACGGTCATCGACCGACAGTGCGCACGACCATTGGTCGTGCGCCACTGATCGTGCGCACTGCTTCTGTTGCCTCCGTATTTAAGGCCCTGCTCCGTGATTTAGGTCAACGCCTGTCATTTGCTACGATCGAAGAGTGCGCGGGAATCGCCATTTCACTTCTCCAGCTGCTCCATCACCTCCACCTTCGTCGGGAGGCCATTGCCAACTACTCCGAAGCTTTTCAACTCTCCGGCGAAGCCCTCGGCCATTGATGACTTCAACTCCAAGCTTTCCTCCGGAGTTGGTGAAGTAGACAACCTAGAGAACGGACTTAAAGACCTTCGAGGTGACAACTTGTTGGTATCGGAAGCCTCCTTGGACTGAGCCCGGAAGCGGATTGACAACTCGCTACTCTGGCCACGAGCCGCGGTGGATCTTCACTCTCTTTTGGTTTACTCCTCTTCCCCTTCCTTTGTAGTATAGAATGTTTTGAGCAGTGTAATGAACACTTCCATCCATGAACATCAAGTTTACTTTATAACTAATGGAATGTTAATATTTTCTTATGCTTGTGAGTATTGTCTGTGAATGTGCCTCGCTCACCCGACATCCACTCCATTCCCGTGTCTTATCCGATTGCACTCCACACAAGAACACTTCAATCCATTAGCTTCCCTTCCACTCACCCTAACTGAAGTTCGGCATCGCGGCCGACAAACCCACACCACCTTGCGAAGCGGTGCCTTCGACCCGCATAGCTTTTACTAGTTCAGTAGATCAAACTTCCACAATGTCTCAAGTCCTCTATTTCCTCTTTTTTCTATTTATAACTCTCATAACGATATTCTCGGTACTGTTGCCGTTCTATGCTAATTGCATTCCTCAAGATACCGACACTCGGGGATTTATTCCCAAAACTTTATTACTTGTGCGACCGGTGCGCTTGCCGATTTACACGCATCAGTACTAGAATGAATAGTTTCGGTACCACCTCGCTCACTGAAAGGCCCGCGCCTTCACTCATAATGAGGCCTGCTCGCTGCAGCGTCTGGAGAGTATACTTCACAGCCTTAGCATCATTCTTTTGCATCATCTCCTCCACCTCATATTCGGTGTAATGTGAGAGCTGGCAGTTGCTGCTGGAGGGAATCAGAGCAGCAGCTGTGGCTTCCAGTTCCCGTACCCGCATTTGTAACGCCTCCTTTTCCCTCTTAAGGGTGGCGATCTAGAAGCCTAGGCGCTTGGCCGTCGCCGCATTCTGCAAGAAGAGATAGAATGAACTTCAGAAAAGTGGAAGAAACCTTAAAGCAATAAGTTCGAGTCGCGGAACTTACCACCCCTCCCAGGTACCCAGCGAGGATGGCATCGACCGCGTCTGCTCTCTTCTTCTGGTGCTCCGCTTTCTCCTGGGCGAGATTGCGGGCCTTCTTCTTCTCATCAACAAGCTTCTGGAGCGACGGGGCATTCCGGTCCAGCTACATACACCACCTGCCCACCATGTGGGCCAGCTCCTGGCTACGGAGCTGAGCCCCCACTCCCTCATGAATAAGAACACGTATGGCTTCCTCGTTATAGAACGTGGCGCCTTCCCGCGCATAAAGACCGAACGAGATGTTGTAATCTTCCCCGCTGATAGTTTCCTGCTCTAACTAGCTTGGAAGTAGGGTTGAGATGGAGCACCGATTCGCCTCCTTCTCCTATTGAAGGAGGGGAACGCCGAGCTCATCCAAGGTCCGCTCGCCAAAGCCAAAAATGTGGTTCCCTCTCGGCACCGGCTTAACAGTAGGCCGCTCCTCTCCTTACGACCTGGAGCTGTCAGCCGCATCACCAGGGGAGCGGGTTGTCGAGGCGGTCGCGGGGGCAGGATCATTAGTTGGTTGGTCATCTAGAGCCTTGCCCTTCTTATGGGTTGTGGGAGGTCTGCCGCTCACGACCTTCGATTTGTTGGGCAGCGCTAGAGGCTGTTCACAAATAGGCCGCTTATGGGCAGCTGGGGCTGGGGTCCCGCGATGTGTGGCGGCCGCCAGTTCAGTACGGGCGAGTTCGCTGGAAGCGACTCACGTACTCTCATAAGGAGGTTGCATGGGAATGTCCTGGTCGCCTGCAGGGAGAGAGTTATAATAGTAAAATAATGTACTAAGTAAAAAAGAAAGAAGTGCGAGTAGCTTACCTCACCCGGGAGGGACGGATGCAAGGTTGTCCAAGTTCTTGCGGAGGAATGCGACCTCAAAGTTCTTCCCTTCGAAGAACCCGCACAACTCGGCTTCATGACCCCCCAGGCTAGGGGGCGGTAGCTCGCCTTGCTAAGCTGGAATGGCGAGAAGGGGACGTTGCAGAAGTCCCCCTTGACGAAAACAAATTTCTTCAGTCAGTTGTGACTCTTGTTTACTGTCTCCCGTACTTTGACGTGATTGCTGGATAAGTAGGCTGTCTCATCCTCGTTTGCCCGGAAGGAGAACAGCTTGTGGAACCGCATGGCTGAACTCGATCCGCACTTCCTGCAGGAAGCAGGCGAACCCGACCACGACTGCAATGGAGTTTGGGGTCATCTATCCGAGGATGACACCGAAGTATTTCAGTATTTGGCAGACCTCGGGCCAAATGGGAAACCGGAGGCCCGCATCGAAGTGCGCTATGGGGATGTCGAGTCCCTCTCATGAGAGGTCGTTGATTTCCTCCCCCTCCCCAGGTCACCTCGTCACAAAGCCTAGTGGGATGAAATCACCGATCGCATCGAAGAATTCACTTTTGGTAATGGTGGCATTGGAGAAGTTGTGTTCGGAGAAGGTCCAGACGCACTTGCTTCGCGCATCAGCATCACCGCCGCCACCACCAATCTCGCAGTCAGATTGTTAAGCGGGATGTTGTAGTTCTCGCAGGGAGCGGCCGTGCTGGGAGTCGTAGGAAGTGGAGAAGGAACGAAAGTCTTAGATGTGGTTGGTAAGAAGGGGGAGGAAAGGCCTATTAATAGGAAGAAAAAAGGGCTGGAAAATGTCACATCGGCGGGAAAAGTGCGGATAACACAAAATGTTCCCTGATGCTTTGACTTTCGGGCCCATCTCGGATTCCTACCCGCTCGCTACTACGCTACACAAATTATTTGGCAGCGATCTGCGCTCAGTCACGTCTGCCCAAGAGGCAAGCGAGTCGCGACCCGCACCGGCCAAAAGAGGTAGGTGGTTCGCTTCGACTCGCGTTCGACAGATGCCCGGCTCGCTCCTGCCAAGACTAGGTAGGTGGGCTGAGCAAGCCAGTTCAACAACCTCGCGCCCGCTTGAAGAAGGGGTAGGCGAGCAAGAGCATCTCGTCTACGCTCGCCTAAAGAAAACCAAGCACCAAAGAAATTAAAATAATCTACAGCGGACATAAACCCATCAGTCGGAGATAGATCTCAAATAATTACAAATAAGAGTTTGATGTTTTGAGAAAAGAGTAAAACTTTGTGGCCCTATCAGATGAGCTGATCCGCGATATAGGTGTGGCATCGGACTGGCGATCGGTGGCTAGGAAGGGGTGGGTGGCTCAATACTTGATTCATTTCCACCTACCCCGCCCCGCGTCCCGGTTCCAGGCAGCACGCGAGGGTATTAGTACTCGCAAACCGCCGTTAATTCCCGCTGGGCCGGGTCGACCTGCTTCGTGAAATGCCTAAGCGGTTCCTCCGCACACGTGATGTGCACCACCGTAGAAGTAGTCCCATCCCCATCAGAAGGGCGCCTCATGCCCTCCAAAACCGCGAATCGTTCCTCCGCCTCCGACTTGTCCTCGTCTACCCTATTGCAGATCTCCTGTAGCAGCAGGGCTTTTTTTGAAGAAACTGAGTCACACACCTCTTCATCCCTTCAGCGTCCAGTAGGTCGCCCAAATATTTCAAAATGTGATCCGTAGAAGGGGGAGGAGAATACCCCTCACTGATGTCGACATCAGAGGAGGAGACCGCATTAAATCCTATAGAAGTATGGGAAGTCAGAAAAAGCAAGCTGTCACAAGCAAACAAGTGAATAAACTCACCGGGGACTGGGATGTGACCTGCATGGGCAGGTGGCCGGGAGATACCTGGCCGGCCGTGGATGTGTTCGCCTTCAAGAGCTGTGGGAGATTTTCCTAGCCCAGGGAGAATTGGTAACGGGGAAAACCTATACTTGAGAGCCTTTATTGCATATATGTGCTTATGTACCTATTTCACGATTAAATGCACTATAGGCCCGTTTCTGTGTGCTTTTTGTGTTTCTATATTTTTGTTATTCTTTAGCCCTATCTCGGGATGTGATGTGTACGTTTTGGTGGCCTATCTACCTCTTCTGCTGGTGTAGGGGTCGTGTGCGTGCTCCGGAACCGCTCGGGAGACAACGACGATGCAGGAATACTGCGCACGACCATTGGACTTATTGCGCACGACCACTGGTCGTGTGCCACTGATCGTGCGCATTACACTCCCTTTTTCCTAATCCTGTCTAGGTAATCGCATGAGCATTGGCCGTATTGTGCACGACCACTGGTCGTGTGCCACGGCTCGTGCACATATATCCTGATGCTTCTTGTCCAGGTTGCAGGTCTATTTGGAAAAGTCGTACGATCATCGACCGACAGTGCGCACAACCATTGGTCGTGCGCCACTGATCGTGCGCACTGCTTCTGCTGCCTCAGTATTAAATGCCCTGCTCCGTGATTTAGGTCAACGCCTGTCATTTGCTACGATCGAAGAGTGCGCGGGAATCGCCATATCACTTCTCCAGCTGCTCCATCACCTCCACCTTCGTCGGGAGGCCATTGCCAACTACTCCGAAGCTTTTCAACTCTCCGGCGAAGCCCCGGCCATTGATGACTTCAACTCCAAGCTTTCCTCCGGAGTTGGTGAAGTAGACAACCTAGAGAACGGACTTAAAGGCCTTATGAGGTGACAACTTGTTGGTATTGGAAGCCTCCTTGGACTGAGCCCGGAAGCGGATTGACAACTCGCTACTCTGGCCACGAGCCGCGGTGGATCTTCACTCTCTTTTGGTTTACTCCTCTTCCCCTTCCTTTGTAGTATAGAATGTTTTGAGCAGTGTAATGAACACTTCCATCCATGAACATCAAGTTTACTTTATAACTAATGGAATGTTAATATTTTCTTATGCTTGTGAGTATTGTCTGTGAATGTGCCTCGCTCACCCGACATCCACTCCATTCCCGTGTCTTATCCGATTGCACTCCACACAAGAACACTTCAATCCATTAGCTTCCCTTCCACTCGCCCTACTGAAGTTCGGCATCGCGGCCGACAAACCCACTCCACCTTGCGAAGCGGTGCCTTCGACCCGCATAGCTTTTACTAGTTCAGTAGATCAAACTTCCACAATGTCCCAAGTCCTCTATTTCCTCTTTTTTTCTATTTATAACTCTCATAACGATATTCTCGGTACTGTTGCCGTTCTACGCTAATTGCATTCCTCAAGATACCGACACTCGAGGATTTATTCCCAAAACTTTATTACTTGTGCGACCGGTGCGCTTGCCGATTTACACGCATCAGTACTAGAATGAATAGTTTCGGTACCACCTCGCTCGCTCACTGAAAGGCCCGCGCCTTCACTCATAATGAGGCCTGCTCGCTGCAGCGTCTGGAGAGTATACTTCACAGCCTTAGCATCATTCTTTTGCATCATCTCCTCCACCTCATATTCGGTGTAATGTGAGAGCTGGCAGTTGCTGCTGGAGGGAATCAGAGCAGCAGTTGTGGCTTCCAGTTCCCGTACCGCATTTGTAACGCCTCCTTTTCCTTCTTAAGGGTGGAGATCTAGAAGCCTAGGCGCTTGACCGTCGCCGTATTCTGCAAGAAGAGATAGAATGAACTTCAGAAAAGTGGAAGCAACCTTAAAGCAATAAGTTCGAGTCGCGAAACTTACCACCCCTCCCAGGTACCCAGCGAGGATGGCATCGACCGCGTCTGCTCTCTTCTTCTGGTGCTCCGCTTTCTCCTGGGCGACGTTGCGGGCCTTCTTCTTCTCATCAACAAGCTTCTGGAGCGACGGGGCATTCCGGTCCAGCTACATACACCACCTGCCCACCATGTGGGCCAGCTCCTGGCTACGGAGCTGAGCCCCCACGCCCTCATGAATAAGAACACGTATGGCTTCCTCGTTATAGAACGTGGCGCCTTCCCGCGCATAAAGACCGAACGAGATGTTGTAATCTTCCCCAATGATAGTTTCCTGCTCTAACTAGCTTGGAAGTAGGGTTGAGATGGAGCACCGATTCGCCTCCTCTCCTATTGAAGGAGGGGAACGCCGAGCTCATCCAAGGTCCGCTCGCCAAAGCCAAAAATGTGGTTCCCTCTCGGCACCGGCTTAACAGTAGGCCGCTCCTCTCCTTACGACCTGGAGCTGTCAGCCGCATCACCAGGGGAGCGGGTTGTCGAGGCGGTCGCGGGGGCAGGATCATTAGTTGGTTGGTCAGCTAGAGCCTTGCCCTTCTTATGGGTTGTGGGAGGTCTGCCGCTCACGACCTTCAATTTGTTGGGCAGCGCTAGAGGCTGTTCACAAATAGGCCGCTTATGGGCAGCTGGGGCTGGGGTCCCGCGATGTGTGGCGGCCGCCAGTTCAGTACGGGCGAGTTCGCTGGAAGCGACTCACGTACTCTCATAAGGAGGTTGCATGGGAATGTCCTGGTCGCCTGCAGGGAGAGAGTTATAATAGTAAAATAATGTACTAAGTAAAAAAGAAAGAAGTGCGAGTAGCTTACCTCACCCGGGAGGGACGGATGCAAGGTTGTCCAAGTTCTTGAGGAGGAATGCGACCTCAAAGTTCTTCCCTTCGAAGAACCCGCACAACTCGGCTTCATGGCCCCCCAGGCTAGGGGGCGGTAGCTCGCCTTGCTAAGCTGGAATGGCGAGAAGGGGACGTTGCTGAAGTCCCCCTTGACGAAAACAAATTTCTTCAACCAGTTGTGACTCTTGTTTACTGTCTCCCGTACTTTGACGTGATTGCTGGATAAGTAGGCTGTCTCATCCTCGTTTGCCCGGAAGGAGAACAGCTTGTGGAACCGCATGGCTGAACTCGATCCACTCTTCCCGCAGGAAGCAGGCGAACCCTACCACGACTGCAATGGAGTTTGGGGTCATCTATCCGAGGATGACACCGAAGTATTTCAGTATTTGGCAGACCTCGTGCCAAAGGGGAAACCGGAGGCCCGCATCGAAGTGCGCTATGGGAGATGTCGAGTTCCTCTCATGAGAGGTCGTTGATTTCCTCCCCCTCCCCAGGTCGCCTCGTCACAAAGCCTAGTGGGATGAAATCACCGATCGCATCGAAGAATTCACTTTTGGTAATGGTGGCATTGGAGAAGTTGTGTTCGGAGAAGGTCCAGACGCACTTGCTTCGCGCATCAGCATCACCGCCGCCACCACCAATCTTGCAGTCAGATTGTTAAGCGGGATGTTGTAGTTCTCGCAGGGAGCGGGCGTGCTGGGAGTCGTAGGAAGTGGAGAAGGAACGGAAGTCTTAGATGTGGTTGGTAAGAAGGGGGAGGAACGGCCTATTAATAGGAAGAAAAAAGGGCTGGAAAATGTCACATCGGCGGGAAAAGTGCGGATAACAAAAATGTTCCCTGATGCTTCGACTTTCGGGCCCATCTCGGATTCCTACCCGCTCGCTACTACGCTACACAAATTATTTGGCAGTGATCTGCGCTCAGTCACGTCTGCCCAAGAGGCAAGCGAGTCGCGACCCGCACCGGCCAAAAGAGGTAGGTGGTTCGCTTCGACTCGCGTTCGACAGATGCCCGGCTCGCTCCTGCCAAGACTAGGTAGGCGGGCTGAGCAAGCCAGTTCAACAACCTCGCGCCCGCTTGAAGAAGGGGTAGGCGAGCAAGAGCATCTCGTCTGCGCTCGCCTAAAGAAAACCAAGCACCAAAGAAATTAAAATAATCTACAGCGGACATAAACCCATCAGTCGGAGATAGATCTCAAATAATTACAAATAAGAGTTTGATGTTTTGAGAAAAGAGTAAAACTTTGTGGCCCTATCAGATGAGCTGATCCGCGATATAGGTGTGGCATCGGACTGGCGATCGGTGGCTAGGAAGGGGTGGGTGGCTCAATACTTGATCCATTTCCACCTACCCCGCCCCCGCGTCCCGGTTCCAGGCAGCACGCGAGGGTATTAGTACTCGCAAACCGCCGTTAATTCCCGCTGGGCCGGGTCGACCTGCTTCGTGAAATGCCTAAGCTGTTCCTCCGCACACGTGATGTGCACCGCCGTAGAAGTAGTCCCATCCCCATCAGAAGGGCGCCTCATGCCCTCCAAAAACGCGAATCGTTCCTCCACCTCCGACTTGTCCTCGTCTACCCTATTACAGATCTCCTGTAGCAGCAGGGCTTGTTTTTTGAAGAAAACGAGTCACACCCCTCTT
Source organism: Platanthera guangdongensis (assembly GCA_039583875.1). Lineage (NCBI taxonomy): Eukaryota > Viridiplantae > Streptophyta > Magnoliopsida > Asparagales > Orchidaceae > Platanthera > Platanthera guangdongensis. Next base: position 183,681,429 of record CM077152.1, on the reverse strand, counting down.
CATCCCTTCAGCGTCCAGTAGGTCGCCCAAATATTTCAAAATGTGATCCGTAGAAGGGGGAGGAGAATACCCCTCACTGATGTCGACATCAGAGGAGGAGACCGCATTAAATCCTATAGAAGTATGGGAAGTCAGAAAAAGCAAGCTGTCACAAGCAAACAAGTGAATAAACTCACCGGGGACTGGGATGTGACCTGCATGGGCAGGTGGCCGGGAGATACCTGGCCGGCCGTGGATGTGTTCGCCTTCAAGAGCTGTGGGAGATTTTCCTAGCCCAGGGAGAATTGGTAACGGGGAAAACGCAGGAGGGGCATGCTCTTGGGCCGAAGGGCTGGAGGTCCGCTCAGTTATGGTGGAATGCCCCAACTCCCTTCCATCGCCTCCATCTTCACGGGGTATCTCCTGTAGAAAGGAAATCAGAAGCAGATGTGGCGAATCAGAGAGGAGGTCCGCATTCCTCATGGGCAACCTCGGCACCGGTCGCCGAGCTATACCCAGGGGCATCATTCATAGGTGATTGCTTGACTATTTTTCCTTTATTCGACCTAAAGAGGTGGTCGGGTGATCCACACGCTAGCCACAGGGCAGCATCAAGAACCTGCTCTCGCTCCCCCGCCCTCATGGCCGCCAGGCGCGCTCGTATCTCTTCGGACACAAGCATCGTTCAGCTATAGTTTGCAATGAAGGTTAAGGAAAGGCGGGATTTTTCCCAAAGGCTCAGTGTCATATTTATAGCATCCTGTGGGACCACAAAATAATCCCTTCGGCTCAACAAAGCACTCAACAAACACGTGGGGTTGGATGATTCTTTTCGAGCTTTTCCAAGCTCAAAACAGCGGTGATTGTGTACAACCCCATGTTCATTGAGTGGGTTCACCGGGCTATGCATGCGAGCCATAGAAACTGGCCCGCATAAGTACAGCCGATGGCGAATCCAGATGACCAGCTCGCTCTCGCCAAGGCTATGCGAGCGAGTCGAGCGAGCTGGCCCATAAATTGCTGCCTGCCTAGGCGATCCTGTCGCCGGCCTGCCTCCATATAGGGTAGGTGAACTATGGTGGCTAGACTCGTGCTCGCCTGAAGATAGAAGGAGAGCTGCGAGAGCCAGGCCGCATCTGCCAAGTAGGATGACTAGTTGAACCCCTGATCCTTGATATCCATCCAGAATGGCGAGAAGCAAAATTACCCGGATGCCCTTGTTGGGGGTGCAAATAGCTTTCCAGAACAACGGAGTTACGTAGTTGGCAGATCACTCTTGGCTGCATATACCCATTCAAAATAGCGGAGGTTGGCTATTGGCTAGCCTTTTTCAGAAATCTATAAATAGGCCCAAGGGGGTACCCAGAAGACATGCTTACTTGTGCCCTGCTCTTCTTGCGCTTTCTGAGGTATCCTTAGTTCGGTATTTGGCTAAGGAGGGGAAGTGCTGTAAGATCTTTAGGGTGTGTGGGGGGACCTCCACGCCGAGCCCTTGGGTTTGTCCCGTGTTCTTTTTCCTTACTCGTTTGGCTCATGAGAGAGAAGTAAGGGTGTGATTACCCCTCCCCAAGGGTGAACTTTGTAGAGACCGAATTTTCGGTTTCAACAGTGACATATGAAATCAACGCAGTTGAATTCAAAGATAAATTGAATTAAGCAAAATAGAAATCTTGATAATTTGAGACAAATAAAACATATTTATTCATTCCAAGGTTCATCATGATCAAGTGCAAATGAAATTTTGCTACTCATCATGATAGGAAAGTTACATGAAAGGTTTAAAAGAGACACATGATTATAAGAAGGAGTACTTAATTGAAAATGACAAAGTAAAAGTTACACAATAAATTAAGAAAAATACATGACAGAAAATGCAAGAAAAGCGAAAATAATATCCAAAACTGACTCCAAAACTATATCCTAATTGCCTCCTGGGCTGCTGGCATTGTCTGGAATTTATAGTATTTTTTCTGGAGTCACTCCCAAGGTCACACCTGTGACTATGGGGCGTGTAAGGTGCAGAACCGTCATCTTGAAAGCCCAGAACGTTGGAGAAAAACCGCCAAAATCTGTTTTTGCGGGTTACGCCTGTGACCTAGGGCATGTCTATACTGTTACTGGAAATGGCGGGAAGGAGAAAATAGCATGAGTTTAATCTGGCAGTTACGGAAGCTAAGAGGTCACGCCCCTAGGTCATACCCACGACCTAGGGCGTGTAAGCTAAACGCCTTGGATCTAAAACTGCCTGCTTCTTAAATCAGCAGCACGCCTGATCGTCACGCCTGCGAGTCATGCCCGTGACCTGATGGTCACGCCTGTGACATGGGCTTGCAGTTTTAATCCGATGTGGAAATGAATTATGTTGATCCGGGAGGGGTCATGTCTTTTGGTCATGCCCGGGACTTTGAGGTCACGTCCGTGACTTGTGCGTGTATTTGGACTTTTTCCACTTTTGCTCTAAAATTACACCTGATATAATCTGCCAGTTTTAAAATATATTTTTCTGACCAATTAACCTGAAATATTAAAAATATGGTGATTAAAAATTCTTTAATAAATTATAACTCTAAATTAATTAATTACTAAATAAACACTATATAAAAATAAGGATAAACTTAGATATCAAATAACCCCATACTTACTCATTTGCTCGTCCCGAGCAAACAACTTTTCAAAGGAAGAGCAGAAAAATTTTCAAAGCTAGGAAAGAAAATTTGAACCTAAGTAGTAAAATGCGAACTCTTATGCCTATGCACATAGCCATTTTATAGAGAAAAAACTACTCAACAAAAAAATTAGTTTTTAATTTTCAAGAATGTGTTTCCACTTATTATTTTCACTTTTAAATTGAAATCCAGTTAATTCTAAATTAATTCAGGGAGAGGGTAGCGTGTGTACTAAGATCTATATTACACAAATCGAAGATCGAGATACCCTCCAAAAAAATCCATTAAAGTCGATGGTCATAGGCATGCTCTTTCACACTCTCATCACGACACAAGTCTAAACTTATAAGCATAAATCAATAGGACTAAACTAGGTTGAAATGTAAGCTTAGGTTTTGGGTGGATAATCAAAGATAAACACGATGGCTAGATACACCCAAACCTAATGAGAGCACACACAAATAAATAATCATTGCTTTAAAAATATAGCCAATTCCCCAAAAAAGCTTCTATATTTTTTATCATTTTATTATTATTATTATTTCTCTTTCTTCCTATTTTAGAGATTTTCCTAATATTTAAAAAAGGAAGGAAAACAAAATAGCTTCTTTTTTTGATACATAAAATGACTCAAGTCACTCACAAAGACTTTTTCGTATATAACCTTAATCAAGCTCGGACTTAGGTGTGTGATTAGGATTCTTTTTGGCCTTGGTGAAATATTTGGTGGAGAGAAAACAAAAGGTAGGGTAATAGGCTTAAAGTGATTTTAGCAAAGATTAAAATGTTAGGTACGAGTGCAAAATGCTCAAACTGGTCAAAATAAATGAATAATATCTTATTCATGCTAATGAGTTTTAACTTATGCAAGTCTTGAGAATAGCTAGAGGGCAAGCTCTAGACATCAAGAAAGAATACTTTTTTCTTGACTCGCGAAAATATTTCTCTAGTAGACTTCTACGTACTCTCCTAAATTATTTTTGGATTTTTAACGTTTTCAAAATAAAAGTAAAATAAACTATTCCCCACGCATTAAAAAAGAAAACTCTAAATTGAATGCAAAATATTAAATTTTATATAAAATTCTACTTACACGTGCACTTAAATAGAAACACAGCATGCCCAACAGTTTTATTCCAAAATTCAAAATTCAATGAAAGCATGAAAATTTTCAAACACTATGTAAAAAAAGAAATACTAAGAGATTTTGCATGTGAATAAATATAAAAATAAAGATTTCTTTAATAAAAAATTAAACTAAATTTTATTGGTTAATTCTTAGACTTCCCGAGATATATCCTGTGAAGGGTTCTCAGCGGTACTAGGCGGTTTGTGGATGACAGCCCAACATGGCCCTTTTTGAGAATTAAATTTCGATTTTCTAATTTTTTTGTATTTTTTTGAATTTTTTTTTGTAAAAAAAAAGCACAAATGTTTTTAAAATTTTTTTTGTAAAAACTAAGCAAAATTTTAAACTTTTTTTGTATATTTTGCTAAAAATAGGTTAAACTAGTGAGAAATATCTCCTCATACTTAAACGAAACATTGTCCCCCAATGTGTAAAAATAAGAGTATGAGAAGAGAAACTTTCATGAAGAGTCCAATCTGCATCAAGTCTGACCTGAAGTAAAACACTAAAGCAAAACATGATATATTTCTTTTATATTTTTGATTTAAATAAAAAAACGTACAAGATAATGCTGATAATAAAAAAGATACAAATACAAAAGTCCATCTATAGACTCAATACAAAAAAGATGCCTAAACCTCATCACTCTGGTGCCCCTACTGCTGAAAGTATGTCCGCAGGTCCGCAAACTCACGCGAAAACAGACCATGGAGAAGCTTTACTCTTCTCCAGCGCGGTAAGTCAACCATCAAAGCTCGCAAAACGTGCATCAAAATGGGTCTGCATCTCGTCTAAGCGTGTGTGAATAGACCCAAAATTGACGATCCTAATATGTCGAAGGACAGGCGCTGGAGAAGTATCCTGCGGTGGTGTGTGGAATCTGTGAAGAAGGAGCAGTGCCACTAGGACCTACTCTGGGATCAAGATCAAAATCTCCACCACATATTGCAGCCGATATAGCCTCGAACTCGCCGTCTCGTCATCGCACAAGGCCGAGGGCTTGGACGGTCTGGAACTGAATTTGCACCAGTGTCTGAATGCAGGTCAGATGAGGAAGAGCGTCCCAAATCCTTAACTATTTGGCAAGATGAGTGATGAAGTTGCCGCCATGGACTGCTTCCAACCTCGCATTCTCGGTCCATGCCGAAAGATATCGCAAGCGCGTGGCCTAGTTTGAGTGGGACCCGATAGAAAATAATATATAAATATATTAAAATCTGTCTGAGTCACCACGAGTCAAGGCTATCACCGAGATTGTGGATGGTAAAGGTGAGGAGGTTGTGGAGAATACGAAGGGCGGGGGAAATGAGGTGGCTGCCTTTAGATTTTTTAGAAGTGTAGGGGACGATATTGTTGCTGATGGCCAACCAAAAGGTGAGAAGGTTGAAGTCGGGAAGGAAATCAGAACAAAGGGTAGAGAAAGTGGGGGAGAGAGAAAATGCCTCATCGCAAAAACCCATTGCTACGTTGAGTCAGCAAATGGTAGTTGATGTGCGATGCCACCCATCCGAAAGACGATAAAATGTCTTCCGCACCCCAACGATACTCGAACGAGGCGAGGAACTCAACGGTGAGCTCCAGGAAGGCGGGCTCCAAGATGGTGAAAAAAGAACTAATCCTGGGGTGGATAGAAATTCTCAGACCTATTTTGCCACACCGAAGGCCGCAAGAATCTCTCAATCAAGTATCTGGAAGATTGCTAAAGGGTTTGGCTCGTAGTCTTCACTCCAGTCTTGCTGGGTGGAGATTTCAAACATAAGCATAGCCTCCACCGCGGAGGGGTCCGCAAGGTGCTCGGATGAGCAGTCAGTGGATCGAGGTTGGTGGCGAGGCATTAGGGGAGAGTTTTGGAGTTGGTTTTGGAGTTGGAGAAGGGAAGGAGGAGGATGGATGGTGTGGAGGAAACAAAGGGAAAAAGGGGCTTAAATAGAGAAACAAAATCTGAGTTCACGCCCCATGTCATGCCCGTGACTGGGGCATGTAACATTTCCTGGAATGAGGAGCAAAGATTTTTCGAAAATAGCCAGAAAATACATTTTCTGCAGTCACGGCCCACCGAGTCACTCGCATGACTCTCAGGTGTGTAACGCAAAAAAAGGAACCCGATGCATTGACTTGTTAGTGCCTCGGATTCGCTTGAAACGGCCAGTTTGGGTACATTGGTCAAATGTACCTGATTTGAAGAAGCCTCACCTAACTCAATGATATACATCAGATGTATTTGATGTTTGTTTGAGTTACTTGTGCAGGTTAGATTAACACTGGACTGAAGCTGAAAATTTCTAAGTCCATGTGTCGACACCCAGAGGCAAAGTGTCGACACTTGAGAAAGCTTGTGTCGACACCCAGACATGCAGTGTCGACACTTGGAGTCATTGTGTCGACACCTGGGAAGAAGTGTCGACACCAGTCAGAAAGTGTCGACACTTGGCTGTGTCGACACTCAGTGTAGAGGATGCCAGAAAAGCTGTGTGTCGACACTTGGCGGAAGAGTCGACACCTAGAAGAGCTGAGTCTACATCAGAAAGTGTCGACACTTGGAGTTTTGGACACACAGCAAAATTCTGCAGAGACTAAGTACAAGTGTCGACACTCAACCCAAGTGTCCGACACTCAATCAGCAGAGTCAAAATATGAAGAATGTGTCGACACTCAACACATGTGTCGACACACACACTCAAAGGAGTCAACACTTGAAGATTGTGTCGACACTCAGCACAATGTGTCGACACATAACCAGAAGACTCAACACTTGAAGAAAGTGTCGACACAAGGAGCTGTGTCGACACTTAGCAAAGAACAGAAAAGTTGTAAAATATTCTAAGTACAAGTGTCGACACTAAAGGAATGTGTCGACACTCAGCTGAAGAAACAAGATTGAAGACTTGTGTCGACAACAAGAAGCAGTGTCGACACTTGACAGTTTCAACACATGAAGATGTGTCGACACAAAGGAGATGTGTCGACACTTAGAAGAATACAGATAAAGAATGAATGCAAGTACTTGTGTCGACACTCAATTTCAGTGTCGACACATGCAGAAGAAACTGTGTCGAGACATACAAGGAATGTGTCGACACCTTGTAGACTTGTGTCGACACTTAACAACACAACATGGTCGAACACTTGGTCTATAAGTGTCGACACTTAAGAAACAGAAAGTCTCGACACAAACTGACAGTTAGTGAAGATTTCAAGAAGTGACTGGTTGACATGACAGCTGCCAATCCAGCCGGTCTACACAGCAACTGTCAAAGAAGTCAAAAGTCTGTTATAAACCGATCAGCCGGTTACCATAAAGGAAGCCTATAAATAGGCACCCAAAGTTTACAGAATAAAGTAGTTAAGTGTTAAGTTGTTCACAATCATTACTTGTTGTGAGAATAATTGAAGTGGTTGATCAGATTAATCAAGAAGTGATACATAGAGGACAACACAAGAAGATCAGGCAGTCCAACTGCAGATCTAAGAAGTTGGAGAGAGAGAGCTCCATCCAAGAATTCAGTCTTGGAACTAAGGTGAGAAGAAGAATTCAGAGTCATCTGGATTTCAAGAAGCAGAAGATTCAGACTAAATCAGTTCTACTCAAGAAGCTTTTGAAGAAAAGCTAAGTCATTTTGGATCAAGCTGAGTTCTTCCAAGAACTCTTCAAGAACTCTCAACTTCTCTCATCTTTTTTTCTAGTTTTGTAGAGTTAGCAATTTATTTCAATTACATCTTGTAAGATCCATTGGATCTGAGTGATTGTAAGCCTATTTTATAAAGGCTGAGGGTAGGGCTTGTTGCCTAAGTGTAGGAGTTGAAGAACTCTGAGTGTAGGCCTTAATTGGCTGAGTGTAGGCTTGGTGGCAAGTGTAGGCCTTTTGGCTGAGTGTAAGGCTTTGGGCCTGAGGTAGGAACCTAGTTTGGTTCTGAGTTAGTGGAGAAGTTTGGCCGAATCTAGTACACACTGCTAGATAGGCGAAGGGGGAAAGTGGATGTACCCAAAGATTGGGGAACCACTATAAAATCTTGTGTATTCTGTGCTGTGATTGTACTGTGGTTGAGAATTGCTTGTGCTGTGATAACTTATTCAGAAATCTGTATTATAAAACTGTTGACTGCCAACCAAAGAATTTAGATCAAGGATTAGGTCACCTATTCACGCCCCCCCCCCCTCTAGGTGTTTAGGTACCATATCTTTCAAGTGGTATCAGAGCCATGTTCCTCAACATCAGGACTAACTGTCTGAGGAGATCCAGTTTGGCAGATTCAGTATAAGTCAGGAAACAGGAAACAGTTTCAAGAAAATCAAGAACATGGTTCTTCAGAGAATCATAAGGAGTTGGTTCAATGAAACTACCTATATGCAAGAAAGAGATCTTTGGGATCTGGAAAGAGAGGGTTAGGCATTTTATAGGAAGCCTCTGACCCTAGGATATACATCACAGTCAAAGAAGGGCCATATGTGCCCATGAAGATTTCAGTATTGGATGCAAATCAGAGGACTCCAAAGGATTTCTCTGAAATGACAAGGATGAGATTGTCCCTAGCAACCATGGACAAAAGAGCACAGAATATAAATATATTTAGTGCAATTGATGATGCCACCTTCCAGAACCTTATTCACTGTAAAACTGCAAAAGAAATGTGGGACACCCTCATTGTCTATATGGAAGGTTCTGAAGAAGTAAGGCAAGATAGGAAGTCCTTGCATAATCAAGAATATGAGAGCTTTAGGCAAGGAAGAGGAGATAGCATCACTGAATGCTACAAGAAATTTTATAGAATTGGTAAATGAACTCATGTCATATGGAAGAGAGTTCACAAACTATGAGTTGAATGATAAATTCTAAGGTCCCTCACCAAAGACTGGGACAACCAAGATCTGTGTTCCATCAGAGAAATGGCAAAGTTGGGAGAAATTCCTCCTCCCACACTTTTTTGGCAAGTTGTTATCTTATGAGATGCAATTGTCAGTGAGAAAAGAAGAAGAAAAGTTCAACAAGGACTGAATACAGAGAAAAGACTGTTGCCTTTAAGTCAGATGTACCCAGAAAGAGCATGACCAAGTCATCAACTCCTCCTCCTGAGGTAGTTGAATCAGAATCTGAAGAGTCAGAAAGTACAAAATCTACAAGCAGTGAAAGTGATGAAGACTTGCTGCATTCACCAGACATTTTCAGAAGTTCCATAAGAAGAAACAGTGGAGGTCTAGACCTTCATCTTCCAAAGGGAAGAGGTTCAGTATCAGGAAAAGAAGCCTTCAAAGAAGGACAAGAAAAGACCAAGACTAGTAAGGCAACTGGATCCAAGATAATTTGTTACTGCTGCAATAGACAGGGCCATGTTATTGCAGACTGTCCTGAAAGAAGGAAAGAATCCAGTGAAAAAAAGAAAACACACTTCAAAGGAAAGAAGGAGAAGTCCTTTGTTGCAAAGAATGAGAAGACTCTTTCAGATATGTCTTCTTCAGACACTGAGACAGATGCTGAAGCCTATATTGGGCTATTTGCTGAAGAAGAAGAAGAGTTTATGCAGATCATGGAATCTATCTATGAGCAAGAAGACTGTCAAAGCCAAGGACTGATGGCTTTGACTGAAGTACCAAAAACCTGGAGCAGCCAGGACCCAGTCAGGTACAAGGTTTAACTCAAAGTCTGATTTCAGTTCTAGTTCAGAGTCAGATTATTCTTCATCAAGTGATGAGAATATATCTGAGTCTGAGGGAGATATTCATTAACTCCTAGATGAATATCAAGTACTATTGCAAGCCTATAAGAAAAGCAAGACCCTAGCCAAAATTTGGCCAAGGAAATTGCTGATCTCAAGGCAGCTGCAATAGATTAAGAGAAGAATATGATCAAAAACTTAATGAGGTAGCCAGGCTGAAACATATTAACAGTGATTCAGATGGGAACTATTACATTTAAAATGATCAAATTAAAAACTGGAGATTAATCTTCAGAAGGAGAAAGAGCTAGTAGCTAGGTTTTCAAAACCTAAATCAGTGCTACCCTTGATTGATGATTTTGTTCATCATAAAGGAAAGACTGGACTGGTTTTTGTTAATCCAGCTAGGACTGTTCAGGATCAGTCCAAGTCCAAGGGCAAAGCCCCAACATTCAACAAGACTGCTGTAGTTAAGACAGCTAAGTCAGAACCTAAGCAAAGGTACAACAAATTTGAATGTTGGTGCTGTGGCAAGGTTGGCCACTTTGCTTTGGATTGTTGGCACAATGCCAGTGCCAAGTTGTGTAGCAAGTTACCTGTTGGAAAGACAGCAGGTAGCTATGTCAAATTGCAAACTAACAATCACCAAGGACCCAAGTTTACTTTGGGTTCTAAGGTTCATTTAATTTGTTTTGCAGGAAAATCCAAGTGGCCATACCCCTACATGGTACTTGGATAGTGGATGTTCCAGACACATGACTGGAACTAGGGGACTACTGAAGGACTACATCCCAATCAAAAATGGTCCAAAGGTGACCTTTGGTGTTCTGAAAAAGGAATCATCAAAGGTTTGTAACATTTCTTCTAACCTTGTTACCATTACTCAAGTGGCTTATGTTAAAGGTTTGAAACATACCTCATTAGTATAAGTCAATTAAGTGATGTAGGGTATGACATCTCATTTGCTAAAAATGGTTGTTTCATATCAAGAGGTCAAGTGATCAAAAGATCATTTTGACAGTTATAGGAAGAGAAATGTCTATATGTTTAGACATTATGGTTGAGAACAATAGTTCTCCAGTTTTGTCTTGTAGCTGATGAGACAGTCTCTCAATGTGTCAAGTGGCACAAGAGGCTTGCTCATCTTAATTACAAGACTATTGGCAAACTCTTTAGTAAAGAGTTAGTGAGGAATGGTCCTCAAGTTAAGTGTGTCAAAGATGGCATTTGCTCAGCTTGTCAAAAGGGCAAGCAGACTAAATCCACCTTTAGAGCATTGACAACAAGGATGCTGTGAGGTGTTTATACCTCTTTGCATATGGATCTATTTGGTCCAATGCCAGTTCACAGCTTAGGTAGGAAGGTCTACACCTTTGTAGTTGTTGATGACTACTCAAGGTTTTCCTGGGTGTTCTTCTTAAAGCAGAAATCTGAAACACCTAGTCTTTCTATAGTTTTGTTAAGCAAATTCAGAATGAATTGAACTGTACAGTGGTCACAATTAGAAGTGACCATGGTACTGAGTTTCAATCTGAAAGCATGACAAAGCTGTGTGAAGACTATGGGATATTTCAAGAATTCTCTTCACCTAGAACACCTCAGCAAAATGGCATTGCTGAAAGGAAAAAAAGGACTTGATGAGAGGCTGGTAGAACCCTATTAAGTGATTCATCACTGCCAGAATATTTCTGGGCTAAGCAGTTAACACTGCATGCCATGTGATAAATAGGGCTACCATCACTAAAAGGTTAACAAGACCCCCTATGAAGTAGAAAAGGCAGGAAACCCAAATCTGTCCTATTTATAGGATCTTTGGTTGTAAATGCTTCATACTTAACAATGGGGAAGTCTTACTTAACTAAGTTTGCTGCCAATTCCCAAGAGGGAGTGTTTTTTGTTGGGTACAGCAATAATAGTAAGGCTTATAGAGTCTACAACTTGTGACTACACAAGTTGTAGAGGAATCTGTGCATGTATTTTGATGAGTCACAACTATTAACAATGAGTTGTCTATAGTGTGTGCAGCCCCTCAGGTCTTAATAAGAAGATGGACAAGCTAACCATAGAAGATGTACCTGCTGCAAGACAGCAAGTAGAAGAAGATGGCTTATTCCAGGGGGAGAACTACATGTACCTGGAGCTGAAGAAGTTCAAGGAACTCAGCATGATGAAGATGCTGAAGAAGTACAACCAGAAGTAAGGATGCCTCCAGCCAACAGGCATCTAAGAGATCATCCAGTGGAGCTGATCATTGGAGATCCAGACAAGGTGTTCAACAAGGAGCAGAAATCAGAATGCTGCAGTATATTCAAGTTTTCTGTCTCAAATAGAACCAAAGAAATTTGAAGAAGCAATACAAGATCCACAGTGGACTGAAGCTATGCAGGAAGAGCTAAACCAGTTCAAGAGGTGCAAGGTTTGGGACTTAGTTCCTAAGCCTAAAAATCACAATGTGATAGGAACAAAGTGGATCTACAGAACAAGTTTAGATGAACAAGGAGTCATCATTAAGAATAAGGCAAGACTGTTGCAAAAGGATATAGGCAAGAAGAAGGTATTGATTTTGATCAAACCTTTGCTCCAGTAGCCAGACTGGAAGCCATAAGGATGTTCTTGGCCTAATGCAACCTACCAAGGATTCAAAGTATACCAAAATGGATGAAAGTCAGCATTCCTTAATGGTAATTTAAAGAAGAAGTATATGTGGAGCAGCCTTCAGGTTTTGTTGATCCTACTCTTCCACATTATGTCTATAGACTTAGGAAAGCATTTATGGGTTAAAGCAAGCTCCTAGAGCTTGGTAAGAAACCCTATCTAGTTTCCTCATTGAGAACAAGTTCACAAGGGGGAAAATAGATAAGACTCTATTCCTTAGGGAATCTAGAGACAAAGTAATACTTGTCCAAATATATGTAGATGACATTATATTTGGGTCTACTGAAAGTAGCCTTTGCAAAAAGTTTGCAAAGCTTATGCAAAGTCAATTTGAAATGAGTAGTATGGGAGAACTGAAGTTTTTCTTGGGTCTCCAAGTTAAACAGACTGAAAGTGGCTGTCCATATGTCAGTCAAAGTTCACCCTAGAACTCATAAGGAAATATGGTATGGATTCCTCCAGTACCATGAAGACTCCTATGGGGTCAAGTATGTCTCTAAGCAAGGAAGATGCAGGGAACCCTGTGGATGAAAACTTGTATAGAGGGATAGTTGGCTCCCTACTATACTTGATTGCAAGTAGCCTGACATTATGTATTCTACATGTGTTTGTGCCATGTATCAAGCCTGCCCCAAAGAATCTCACTTGACTGCAGTCAAGAGAATCTTGAGATATCAAAAGGGCACACCTTATCTAGGCCTCTGGTACCCTAGGAATGGAGATTTTGATCTAACAGGCTATTCAGATGCAGACTTTGGCAGGATGCAAAGAAGATAGAAAAAGCACAACTATC